>NQII01004280.1:197501-207908 GCA_002778355.1 Clitarchus hookeri
TCTCTCTGTCTTCAAAGTGGGCCTACATTCGATAAATGTTTTATATATAAAGTTGTTATAAACAACTTCTGAATTCCTTTCAGAATGACGGACGCTGCTGTTGGCCGGCAGGTTTTCTCTGGGAACTCCCGTTTCCCCCTGCCCTTGCATTCCACCGCTTCTCCGCATTAAACTTCTTCACCCCTCCTGGTGCTCAAGACCTCGCAGTAAATTACCATAGACTAAAGATGAGGTGGATCGAATCTTCGTCTTCTGCGCATGTACCCAACATTGACCTACCCCAAACCAGCACAACTGCCAGTCACATAGTCAACGGTGACGAATGTGTTTTTGTTTATATCTTAATTTTCAAAACACAAGCACTTTTATGTCAACAAAACATTTNGTCAACGGTGACGAATGTGTTTTTGTTTATATCTTAATTTTCAAAACACAAGCACTTTTATGTCAACAAAACATTTTCACCAATTTGAGGGGCCGCGGTGATGTAGTGATTAGACCACTCGCCTCCCACGTAGGCGAACCAGGTGCAATTCTCGGCGTTGGCGCGCTGGATTCTCACATGTGAGAATCGTGCCGGACGATGCCGCTGGTCGGCGGGTTTTCTCCGGGATCTCCCGTTTCCCCCACCCCTTCATTCCGGCGTTGCTCGATACTCCTCTTGCTTCACCTTCATCGGCTCTCAAGACCTCGCTGTTAGGAGCCGCCCAAATCTCTTCACCCCACTCCACTTTTACCAATTCGAATTTAATCAAACTGCATTTCAAATTGGTTAGAGGAAGTACACAAACATTTCTAAAGCACTTGTTTACTAAACAATGTTCTAACCTCAAATCCCGTCCAAGCCGATTTTGCTAGTCGTGTTGGCAGAAAAATAGTTCAATGTTGGTACATACACAGTGACTGGTTTTGCGCAGCCAGCGAAATCGCTCTATGTAAAACACCGACCAAAAACTCTAAACTTAACCTTTCAGAACTATTTCCCAATTGAAATTCTTGTCTTCAAAAACCATTACGTTGTTGCTTGAGATCCATCGTAGAAAAACGTGATTGCACTAAAGGACTAGTGTTTACAAGACCCCATGTTCCACAGTGTTGTGCCGGCATCTTAAAGTTACTCCGCTTATTTGACAATGTAAATTTGTTTCCTGCTCAAAACCCGAAATAGGAAATATATCTACAAACATTTATGAAATGGTTTAAGAAGAAATTACGCTATGTAAATTTATACAAAGTGTTAATCTTAACGACAGTTGTAGAGGAAGTTCAGGCATTGTGACCACCTCCTTTTGTCTCTGAAATTGTTTTCAGAAACTATATTAATAATTTTACATTCGTCTATGGTAGTCTTCTCAGATGCTTCAGTTGTTCACTTTCTGTACTCGTAACTAGGTTATAGATGAAGTCAGATAACAACATGCACGATCACAGTCTCATAGTTATAAAAAATAAATAACTATTACTAACGAAAATTGAAGTAATGTAAACAACAGCGGGTAAAGTGGACCGATGCCACTTTGGCCGACCCACGCCATTGTTTTTCGAATGGTGTCGTACACTAAACGAAGTACATACTACGAATTTGAAACACCTACCATAAACACAGATAAAATATGTCAAGTCATTTTGTTACCTTTAATAATTTCAACACGTTTAACAATCATACATACCTGCAAAATATTTGAATTCTGGATTTTCCGTCACAGCTCCAGCTGTCCAGGCGACTATGTATTGTGACCGAGTACTTCACGTGACTCGCACTAGGTTGCAAGTTAGCTCTAAAAGTNAGCTGTCCAGGCGACTATGTATTGTGACCGAGTACTTCACGTGACTCGCACTAGGTTGCAAGTTAGCTCTAAAAGTTAAGAAGTAACTTATTTAGCTCAGTTTCGGTACTTAAGATTTTCCATTTTTATTTCTGGAGTAGTGGAATTAGAGTTATGTAAGATGTCATGCTGATTTGTGTGTAGCTTGGATATACAATTTTTTTTTTTTAAGTTGTAGCAGATTATTCGTTGGACAACCACCTGCGAAATAAACGACAGTTTAGAAGAGTATGCNTTTTTTTTTTTAAGTTGTAGCAGATTATTCGTTGGACAACCACCTGCGAAATAAACGACAGTTTAGAAGAGTATGCCGAGTACTGATTTAATGATTCGTGAAACGTTTATTCATCAGTAAATTGTCATTCTGTTAATAGCAATATCTCATCATTCTTTCCCCCAAACATTTCTTCAGTGGGCTGTGACTATTGGTTCCGTTATGTAACTAATGAACCAATGATAAGTACGTGGCCTCACTTGTTCGTCACAGAACCGTAATGCTCTAGCGATAAGAACTGCCGTATTTTAAAACATATATCAAACTACAGCACTCACAAATTTAGTTGATTCATGTGGTAAAAACAGCCACGATGCTCTTAAGAGGTCTGACGTTTATTATTTATTTACTGCTCTTTACGACCGCCGGTTTTATGCCATTTTGGCTTATTAAAGGACAACTTATACCTGCACTTGCATTAACATATCTAAAATCAGAGTAACGCCAATGCCTAGGGACAACTAGAACCTACGACCTTCCGTGTGGTAAACTGGAGCCGTAGAATTGTTCCACTCCTGGATTACTAAGAGTATGGCATTATAAAATAATTAAGTAAACAATTTAAATACCAAAACTTTTAATTCTATGCTTTACGCAAATACTTATTTAAACATTAAAATTCTACAAGCATAAAATTACATTTATCAAGGCGTTATCGGCAAGTGCACATACAGGGATAATGAGATCGTAATCATTTCTTACAAAAAATTTANTACATTTATCAAGGCGTTATCGGCAAGTGCACATACAGGGATAATGAGATCGTAATCATTTCTTACAAAAAATTTTGAATGCTACATTTTCCCATTAGATGTTCGAAGAACGAGAAAAACCCCGCTGAAACAGATTTATATTGTCATGGCAGACTGAAAGGCAATAAAATGGCTCGCATGCCACGGTTTGNTACATTTATCAAGGCGTTATCGGCAAGTGCACATACAGGGATAATGAGATCGTAATCATTTCTTACAAAAAATTTAGAATGCTACATTTTCCCATTAGATGTTCGAAGAACGAGAAAAAACCCCGCTGAAACAGATTTATATTGTCATGGCAGACTGAAAGGCAATAAAATGGCTCGCATGCCACGGTTTGGATAGCTTTGCCCATGGGCGCCGCCAGGATTACTTTCAGGGAGGTGCATCTGCATCTACACATTATACTATTAACTAATATAAAATATAGAATTATACATGTATATTATGTAGATAAATGTAATGTCAAATTCAAATCGCGCGGGTATTTGTTTGAATATATTTCGCTCATCGAAAACATACTTAATCTCTGTAGTCGATGGTTGGCATTATTGCTCGGGGAATCCCCGCTGCCACGCGACGGATGCGGAGGGTTTCCCGCCTGCGACCGCGTCAGTTCACGCTGTTATAATTGTACCTATTAATAGGCCCTGGGGGGCGGGTTGGGTACAGGCTGTGATCTGGCAACTAACCTATAATGGGAGTAAGGTGAGGGGACCAGCTGCCTGAAAACCGGACTGACCATCCACCGAGTAGGGGGGAGCCTGGAACCTGAATACCTGGTGGGGCGGTCGTGACGGCTAAGGAATGGCTGCTCCTGTCCGGCCTAACCCTGGTTACAGGCTCTAGTGGTGGTAAACCGGCGCAAGTGTAAGAGTAAGCCTCGGCGAACTCCGGTGGGGCCCACTCATAAGAAGTAGTGATCTTTTTGGGTGTTCCCCTGCCACCATGAAGGCTGCCAACTCATCTCATTAATGGGGCAGTGATGCGAATATACAGCCTAGCACTGCTCAAGTCCATCTCCACATCCTCGTGGCCTGGGCTGGTAACATGGCGGCCACGCCATGGCTAACTGAGGCAGGACGATTGAAGGCGGTAACGGCCTGTCTGTGCACAGACAACCAGTTACGGCGAGGTTATGTGCAGTCTTCCAGAGGCTGTATATATTCTTCGCCATGCGGTGAAGACCCGCGAACCGACTTGCACTCCCAAAGCTGAGGCCTTGACTTGGCAAGTCGGGCTTATCTCGGGGTGGCGGAGCTCCTATGAAGGGATTGTCTGGCGTCCTGGAGGAGTTGGGCTGTTCTGGGTGAAAACTCAGTGTGCATGTCTGAAAATTGTGGGTACCCAGGGGATCAGTATGAAAGCCCCGGCTTCGGCCATGCTGATCGCGGGTCGGACTCTGGGTGGCGTTGGTTGAACCTTCTGCTTGGAAGGAGATCTGGAGGTGGGTACTTGCCTGGAGGGCTGGCACTGCATGTATATGACGGGTCGCATAAGACGTTTTTTGTGTAAAAAACGTAATCATCATTCTGATGAAGATGATTCACCTCATATTAAGACATCCAGGCCGGATACAGACAGACTAGATAGTCCAGGTATGTTGTGTTGGTGTTTCTACCCAAATCATTTAATGCATTGTTTATTATCCGCACACAGAGGAAAATAAGATTCAAAATCAAGGAAATAATAATAGAAAATACTTCACATATTTGTTATACTACACTGAAAGAAAAAAATTGTAACCAATACCCATAAAACATAGTAAAATAAAGTCTCAACTAAATTTGGAACTTATCATTCATTATTTGAACTCTTGTATTATTTTCTCTAGAATGATTATGTATAGAAGTTATAAATATATACATTAAAAATTGAAAGCTTTATAGATTAATAAAAACTTTTAAAATCACTACTTGAATGTTAACTGATTTGTTATCACAAAAATTGACAAAGTATACATCATATCATTTCATAAAAATTTTTTTTTCTGAATGCGTTAATTGATTAGTTTATTTATTATATAAGAATCCTTTTTGCTTAAAGGTACCAGCTCTGCGCGTAAAGATTTTCAAGCAGATGCATCGCTCGATTTTTCTAGCAGAAGCACAACTAATTCATTATTGGATATTGGGTTGTGTTTGGACCTCGGTTATCAAGTCAATGATGATCTACGTTTGAAATTACTAAGGCATCCTTGGAACCCTAGTAAAACGTACAATTTAAAAAATGACGTTAACCTTGGTGCTAAACGAGCTTTCCGACATGAATGGCTTACATCATATCCGTGATTAGCCTACTCAGCTATAGCAAAGGGACCTCTGTGTAGGATATGTGTTTTATTTCTGCCTCCAGTGCAGCGCGGTCTACAAGGACCGTTTATAGTTTCTCCTTTCCTCAAATATCACAAATTTCATGAAACTGCACAGTTTCATGCTANAGCTGCACAGTCTCATGCGACAAGTAAGTGGCATTGTGACGCACTGGCTTCGTCAAATGCATTTGAAAAGATCATGGATAGAAGGGGACTAAGCGTTCATGAATCTTTTAATACGGCATATCACCAGGAAGTTGAAGAAAATCGTTTAAAACTTCGATCTATCGTATCAACAATTTTATTTTGCGGGCGACATGACCTTCCACTTCGTGGGAAAGTAGACGAGGGTTCTGTTTTTACAGACCTGCTACATTTTCGAGTTGACTCGGGAGACGAGATTTTGAAGAATCATTTAGAATCAGGAGCAAAACATTCCTTATACATATCGCATCAAATTCAAAACGAATTGATTGAAATTTGTTCCGATGTTCTGAAAAGCAAAATAATTGAGGAGGTGAAACATGCTTCGGCTTTTTCGGTTTTGGCTGATGAGACTGCTGATATTAGTGGCACAGAGCAATTATCGATTGGTGTTCGCTATCTACGTTATCATAAAGATGATAAAAAAAAACCAATAATTTGTGAAGAATTCCTCGGATATGTACCGGTACAAGATTTGAACGCAAAAGCCATTTTGGAAACTATTATTCGCTTCCTGCAAGATTGTAATTTTGATTTAAATAAACTTGTTGGCCAAGAATACGACGGGTAAGCTGCAATGGCGGGTCACATAGGTGGTGTTCAGAAAATTATTAATGATAAATATCCTTCAGCCCTATTTTTTCACTGTGCAAGCCATGTATTGAACCTTGTCATTAATGACCTGAATACTGTCAGTGAAGTGAGAAATACTGCTGGGACTACAAATGACATAAATTTTTTTAGAGAGAGTACGTTGCGGCGGAATAAAATTCCAAATTTTGTGAAATGCGTTGGACAGCAAAGTACAAAAGTATCAGAAAATTTTCTGACTATTTTACAAGTTTTAGAAGAAATTTTGCAGAACGCGCCGAACTCTACAACGAAAACCAAAGCGTATCAGCTCTACACGACTGCAACTACTCTAACATACATTGTGACTCTTTTAGTAATTGCTGCCTATTCTGCCAAACTCGAACCCGTGTGCAATCAATTACAAGAAGTAAATATTAATATAAAGGCAATACACGATCACGTAAATAAATTAACTTATGTGCTTCAATCTCACCGCGATAATGCCTCTATGGAGTTTGCGGTCATTTTCGAGAAAGTTCAAAAAATTTGCGAAAAACTGGCTGTTGAATTTAAGCGTCCTCGAGTAGTGGCAAAACAGACTTACAGATAAAATCAACCTTCTGAAAATGTGGAAGAATTTTTCCTATATTTATCCCATACTTAGATTCTATTATTACTTCACTAAAAAATCGATTTTCTTCAACACACAAGAAAGCATTTTCGCTTATGCAGCTTCACCCAGAAAATATGAGAAAATAAGACAAATAAGCATTTTTAGCGATAGCAGAAGATATACAGAACCTCTACGGAGGTCTACATAATTTTATTGCCGAGGCTACCACATGGCACGAGATGACGAAGACAAATGAAGCAAATAATGCGGTTTTTAATGAATCTGTTGTTGAATACGCAGACGTAATTGATCAAGCAGCTCCGTTTTACCCAGCGGCATGTGAGGCAATCAAAATTGGTTTAACTATTCCAGCAACAACATGTAGCATTGAACGTACATTTAGCACACGTTACGACGTGTCAAGACGTGGAATCGCTCAACGATGGGAGACGCGAGGCTAAGCGGCCTGTGCATGCTCAGTGTTCACAGGAAAAGAGTAGAGGACGATACTGAACAAATTTGGACAGCAACCAAGACGCCTTCAGTTTTTATTCAAACAGTAACTTAATAAAATAAAATGTAGTTTTTTCTATGTATTTTCTTTCCTGACAGGGGTGCAAGTGCACCCTCTTGCACCCTGCTGCCGGTGCCCATGGCTTTGCCATAGAGAATTTGGCTTTTTAACGTATTGAACTGACTCGGAATAAGTTTTTAAAGAATTCACAATCAATTTCTTCCACCACGTGTACAAGAAGCAGAAAAGTACATTTCCTAATTTTTTCTAAAGAAAAAAACACGAGTACTGTTTGAGATCCGTATTTCCTCAACTGTTGCTACTAGACTACTTTTCCATGTAGCCAGTAAATTATTTACTGAAATTTTTAGATGTGATACTTGCCTAACACCTAACCTCAGCAATCATAATTTCATAGAAACATAACATTTTGTGTTGGAACTTTTTTCAGTTATTAAAACGAAATAAAATTTGTAGCAATTATTAGCCATACTATTGATATTAGTAATGGACAGGAGCAGACACGAATATTTCCAGTAATAGAATAATTAGTATTTTAATACTTGAATTCCAGAACTGACTGGTTACGTTGTGGTATTCGTCTATTCGAATACATGTTTCCATTCGCGGCGCGAATGGTATATAATAAATGTACCACAAAACATATGAGAATACTCGGGCTTAAGCAAGACAACTACGAGTATTAAATGTGAAAAATGCAATGATTTCCACAAACACTCGGGAATAATCGTGGAACGAACGGAAGTGCGAGGCAGAGAATGTCCTACGAGATGACTCACCCCGTCCTCATTGTTTAGCTAGCCGAACAAGAATGCGAAATCATTAAAGAACATTAATTATGCACTATTGAGTGCATTTTTGGCGAATGTTATTTGAGTTTACAGGGCTTTGCAATCCATGTCAACTCATTTTTAAACAAAAAATTTGGCGCCTCTTGCGAACCTGCCGCCTCTCGGAATTTCTCCAACTACTCCATTGAAGTTACGCCACTGTCTAGTTTTTGGCGACGGCGCACTTGAGGAGAGTGTCAAGGTCACCTTTATCGCTCCTCTGCTTCTGCGAATCAAACGTGGAAAATATTTCAAGGTAAGCAGACGCCTTGAAGTAGATATTTCCGACCGAACAGCGCGGCAGAACGATAGCTTACTAGGCTCGCATTTGGAAGGAGCCGGGCTCGAGTCCAGAATTGGTCATCCTGAGTTTAGTTTCTTATAGTTTCCGAGCTACTGATGCCGTCCTTAAAACCTCCGCTGTCGACCTTGGGTTATAATAAATACTTGCATTTTACCATGAAGAATATAAATATACGCTATCTGATCAAAAGTATACGGACACCCCTCTGTAAACGTAAACTTGCGCCCAGATGTAACTACGATCAGTAGGCAACCCGTCAGGGCTTTCCCGCCCTTCTAAAGTTGTCCAAGTTGAACGTCGGGGATGTTGTTATGAAGTGGAAACGGGAAGGCGCAACCAAAACAAAACCACGGCCGGGTAGACCGCGCGTTGACCGACATGGACAGTCGATCATTGAAGAAGGTGGTACAGGAACATCGCAGGTCACCGTATGATATGATGACCCGTGAATTCCGCAGTGCCACTAGTTGTGCAGCTAGCACCATTTGGTACGTCGGGAATTACAAGAACTCGGGTTCAAAGGTCATGGGCACCTGCCCGTAAACCGCACATTTCTCCTGTAAAGAGCGCCGCCACTGGAATGTGGACGACTGAAGACGCGTGATTTTGAAAGATGAACCACGCTATACCATGTGGCAGTCCAATGGGAGTGTTTCGGTGTGGCGAACGCCAGGTGAACGCAACATGGCGGCNAACCACGCTATACCATGTGGCAGTCCAATGGGAGTGTTTCGGTGTGGCGAACGCCAGGTGAACGCAACATGGCGGGTTGTATAGCGTAAACAGTGAAATTCGGCGGAGTGAAGAGATTTGGGCCGCTCTTAACAACGAGGTCTTGAGAGCCGATGAGGGTGAAGCGAGGAGAGTATGGAGCAGCACCGGAATGAAGGGCAAGGGAAACGGGAGATCTCCGAGAAAACCCGCTGACCAGCGACATCGTCCGGCACGATTCCCACTTGCGAAAATCCGGNGGGAAACGGGAGATCTCCGAGAAAACCCGCTGACCAGCGACATCGTCCGGCACGATTCCCACTTGCGAAAATCCGGAGTGACCCACGAATTTGTGGAAACGAGCAGTCTAACCGTTCAACCACCGCGGCCTCTAGATTCGGCGGAGGTGGGATGACAGTGTGGGGATGTTTTTCATGTAAGTGATACATAATAGTACTAATATGATATTCACGTTAAAGTGAGCACTTTTGTAAGTCCTTTCATTTGGAATACAGGTCAATAAATATATTTTATTTCAGCCTTAGACGTTAACTTACAATTGCAGTGTAATCAGCACACTTCGTCTATTACTTAAGTGGCGATATTTATTTAAAAAGGTAGTTAAAGGATAACGTTGCCTGAGCAGTCGGGGATAGTAATGCGGACATCGTCTGGCGACTATGTTAAGAAAAGTCGGAATATTACACAATATTCCTATTTCGAATAGAATGGCCACCAGCTCGCCGGGTGAGCACGAAGTCACAGTTCTCAGGATCGTGGGCCGGACGACCACGTGGCTGTATCCCCTGACACACACTGTAAACATTTATAGGAAAACGTAATATACAGCCGGGGTATTCAGGCTCCCCAGCATGCCTTAATATTGCCTTTTTACCCTATAAATGAAGGACGTCTCTTTGAGGCGTCGATGAGTAACTGGATAGGGTCAGGACTTGAAATACAACACTAAATGAGAACTCACAAGTTACGGTTAACTAAAGTAAATCGTATTGCTNGATAGGGTCAGGACTTGAAATACAACACTAAATGAGAACTCACAAGTTACGGTTAACTAAAGTAAATCGTATTGCCGAATAGTGTACACAGTAATAGCCCAGTCATATTAGGTAAAAAAAGGGGTCAACCTCGGAATGAAAGATAATAAGCTGTAAATTGGTATAAGCCTTTGTTTTGTCGTTCTTAATGTTATCTCAAAAGTCACCAATGTTATCGTGTCCGCGTCTTAAGATATTGAAGGTCAAAGGTCATAAAAATCGGTTTTTCGCGAATATCTCGCTTTTTATTGCTTAAATAAGATTTGCACTTATTATAAAAGTTGTAGAATATAAAATTCTCTACAACTTCTGTTTGAACTTTTTTTTCATACGATCAACCGTTTCTGCGGTAGACCGCAAAGAGTGCGCCGCGCACAGTCATATATGGTCTAATGCAAGGTCAAGCGTGAGTT
>NQII01004281.1:0-23484 GCA_002778355.1 Clitarchus hookeri
AGCCTAACACCCGTGATGGCGCAGTTGCAATGCTGCAAGGGAACTACAGTCCAATACCAGGGAAGTTCCAATAAAATGTCTTATGTTACAATATATTGCAACCTCTAGCAACTGAGTAACAAGCCTAACACCGGTGATGGCGCAGTTGCCACGCTGCAAGGGAAGTACAGTCCAATACCAGGGAAGTTCCAATAAACTGTCTTATGTTACAATATATTGCAACCCCTAGCAACTGAGTAACAAGCCTAACACCCGTGATGGCGCAGTTGCAATGCTGCAAGGGAACTACAGTCCAATACCAGGGAAGTTCCAATAAAATGTCTTATGTTACAATATATTGCAACCTCTAGCAACTGAGTAACAAGCCTAGCACTCGAGATGGTAAAGTTGCCACGCTGCAAGGGAAGTACAGTCCAATACCAGGGAAGTTCCAAGAAACTGTCTTACGTTACAATAGATCTAAATCAAACTCGGATACAAATCTGTCCTTCTTTAGTTCACATTCACGTGTGAAGAGACAGGAGTCTTGCGGAACAACGAATTGTTATAACCCATTGCTTAAAATAAAGAGGGNTCACATTCACGTGTGAAGAGACAGGAGTCTTGCGGAACAACGAATTGTTATAACCCATTGCTTAAAATAAAGAGGGAAGCAACTTTTATTTTTGTGGTAAATTTTTTTCGTCCAACCAATTATCGGTAATCTTAACATCGTATGAGAGTAATTATCTTCATTACACATATAGATCCCTAAAAAATACACTCGTATTTTCGGAATACACTCTGACACTGATTTTTCGATAAGTGTTACATAGAATTTAAGAGTGACGTTCTCCCCATTTTCTCCATATCCGAACCACTCTTTTGGAAGTTCGGTAAATTTGAGTTTACAAGGGTACCATACATAAACTGTGCTCTGCACTTCGACTACACGCACACGCACATATTCCTGTGGAAAATAAACCACGCTACCCGCAGCGATCTACCATGTGATGTGTGTGTGTTGAGTGTGTCCATTGCACTACACGCTTTCAGTCTGCTGTTATGAGTACTATACAAACTGGGCCCATCTGCATTTTGCCTTACAGTCAGTTATTCAGTGTATATAAGGTGTTTTTAAACTGCATGTCAAAATTCAAACCATGACATCTATGGGCGAATATAAAATAATAAATATTGGTAACAAATATCCGTACCTTCGTGCACAACAAGTTGCATATCAGAAGGCGAAAGAAACTGGCGCGTTATGCGGTGACCGCCTGTACATAGGCTACCAGGAAATCAAATGCAGAACTTAAATCGTCAATACTGCTGTTCGTGTGAGCGGCGCCCACGTACCTCGAGATTATGGTGTCCTATGTGCATTCGTTCTCCGCAATAGCTCAGCCCCATCACTACCGCTAGACAGCACTAGTGAGATAATGTTGATGTCACATTGCTCTCTCGTGATTGGCTGTTGGCCATGTGGCATCACTACTTCTGCAGATTAATAATGTGGCCAAAGTCGCACCACATCATTGTTCTTTGTCTGATGTGAGGGCGATATATTGTTGCTTATTCCCTAGCCTTTTTAGTATTCAGTCTGGTAAGTTATTTTGTATTTGACCCTTCCTTTACGTTAGTTCGCGGAGTATTATAAGTTCTAACTTCGTATTTGGTGGTACCGTCGCTGACCGCCTATGTTATGGACAATGCAATTTGCAAAACTATTAGGACCAGGCCCTTGAAACATGGAGCGTACATAGCCAGGACCAGCTTAATCAGTTCGATATAGCAAGCTGTAGTCTAAGCTCATTTATTGTCGTATATGGCCACCATTTTCGGATTATTGGCGATAGAGCCGCAAAACACAACCTGTAAGTACCACTTCCAACACCGACATGTCGCATTATGAGAGAAAATCTTTAAAAGCGCAAGTAGCATAAAATATTTCTGATATAATTAATTTAAATGATCANCACATTCACGTGTGAAGAGACAGGAGTCTTGCGGAACAACGAATTGTTATAACCCATTGCTTAAAATAAAGAGGGGAAGCAACTTTTATTTTTGTTGTAAATTTTTTTCGTCCAACCAATTATCGGTAATCTTAACATCGCATGAGAGTAATTATCTTCATTACACATATAGATCCCTAAAAAATACACTCGTATTTTCGGAATACACTCTGACACAGATTTTTCGATAAGTGTTACATAGAATTTAAGAGTGACGTTCTCCCCATTTTCTCCATATCCGAACCACTCTTTTGGAAGTTCGGAAAATTTGAGTTTACAAGGGTACCATACATAAACTGTGCTCTGCACTTCGACTACACGCACACGCACATATTCCTGTGGAAAATAAACCACGCTACCCGCAGCGATCTACCATGTGATGTGTGTGTGTTGAGTGTGTCCATTGCACTACACGCTTTCAGTCTGCTATTATGAGTACTATACAAACTGGGCCCATCTGCATTTTGCCTTACAGTCAGTTATTCAGTGTATATAAGGTGTTTTTAAACTGCATGTCAAAATTCAAACCACGACATCTATGGGCGAATATAAAATAATAAATATTGGTAACAAATATACGTACCTTCGTGCACAACAAGTTGCATATCAGAAGGCGAAAGAAACTGGCGCGTTATGCGGTGACCGCCTGTACATAGGCTACCAGGAAATCAAATGCAGAACTTAAATCGTCAATACTGCTGTTCGTGTGAGCGGCGCCCACGTACCTTGAGATTATGGTGTCCTATGTGCATTCGTTCTCCGCAATAGCTCAGCCCCATCACTACCGCTTGACAGCACTAGTGAGATAATGATGATGTCACATTGCTCTCTCGTGATTGGCTGTTGGCCATGTGGCATCACTACTTCTGCAGATTAATAATGTGGCCAAAGTCGCACCACATCATTGTTCTTTGTCTGATGTGAGGGCGATATATTATTGCTTATTCCCTAGCCTTTTTAGTATTCAGTCTGGTAAGTTATTTTGTATTTGACCCTTCCTTTACGTTAGTTCGCGGAGTATTATAAGTTCTAACTTCGTATTTGGTGGTACCGTCGCTGACCGCCTATGTTATGGACAATGCAATTTGCAAAACTATTAGGACCAGGCCCTTGAAACTTGGAGCGTACATAGCCAGGACCAGCTTAATCAGTTCGATATAGCAAGCTGTAGTCTAAGCTCATTTATTGTCGTATATGGCCACCATTTTCGGATTATTGGCGATAGAGCCGCAAAACACAACCTGTAAGTACCACTTCTTGTCGCATTATGAGAGAAAATCTTTAAAAGCGCAAGTAGCATAAAATATTTCTGATATAATTAATTTAAATGATCANTGTCGCATTATGAGAGAAAATCTTTAAAAGCGCAAGTAGCATAAAATATTTCTGATATAATTAATTTAAATGATCAGTAAACTTGGCTTACTAAACCAGTTCAGCGAAAATGTTTCTACTTCTTTGCTACTAACAACAGTATAACATTTATCACAAATACACAAACAATACCAAAATACAGACTGTCCATACAACCAGATCATACAAACGACCATATCAGCCATACAGAACATACAATCTATACCAAATGTCAATACCAACTGACTGCACCAAAAACCCATGCCAAAGAACTATATACTAACCACACCAACCATACCGAATGGCGATACCAACAACCATATCAGCTATACATACCGACTATAACAATCATCAATAACAACTGTCCATACCAACCAATCAGAAAGACCACCCCTCCAACCGCCCATACCAACAAATTTAACAGACCATACTAGCTATACAGATCAAACCAGACATAACAAATGTCCATACTAACCATATGTAATAGAAACCTATAACAACTTTACCAACCTTACCAACAGTACCTGAGGGTCACAGTGGTGTGGTGGTTAGACTTCTCTCCTTTCACCTAGGCGAACCGGGTTCGATTAACGGCGGGGTCGCTTCCGGATTTGTGCCGGACGATGACGCTGGTCGGTGGGTTTTCTCGGGATCTCCCTTTTCCCACGCCCCTTCATTCCGGCGATGCTCCATACTTACCTCGCTTCACCCTCATCGGCTCTCAATACCTCGATGTTAAGAGCCGCCCAAATAACTTCACTCACTTCACTCACTCACCAACTATACCAACCATACCAACTATACCAACCATACCAACTATGCCAACCATACCAAATTGTGTTAACACTGACCATACCAATCATTTCAATGTTCCCAGTAGAACCAGGCTTGGCCTCACCATCCACCACTCCTGGTGGACTGCCCTCTGAAAGAGAATTTTAGGAGCACTTCNAGTAGAACCAGGCTTGGCCTCACCATCCACCACTCCTGGTGGACTGCCCTCTGAAAGAGAATTTTAGGAGCACTTATTTTTAGCTTACTTTAGTTTTTTAAAGCAAAATCTAAAAGGACATGTTCTTGATGTATAATCACGAACATTTAAAACTTTGAAATGCCATTCTTGTCCAAAATATTCTACTAATACAAAATATTACTTTATTACTATTCTATCCNAGTAGAACCAGGCTTGGCCTCACCATCCACCACTCCTGGTGGACTGCCCTCTGAAAGAGAATTTTAGGAGCACTTCTTTTTAGCTTACTTTAGTTTTTTAAAGCAAAATCTAAAAGGACATGTTCTTGATGTATAATCGCGAATANAAAGCAAAATCTAAAAGGACATGTTCTTGATGTATAATCGCGAATATTTAAAACTTTGAAATGCCATTCTTGTCCAAAATATTCTACTAATAGAAAATATGACTTTATTACTATTCTATCCGCGCTGCTCTATATCTTCTTTCACGTTCAGCTAAGTATGGCGGTATTTCCACTATCTCATTTACTGCTCAGTGCCTGTGCTTCTGGAACTTGGACTTGGGACAGACTAAGTAAAAAAAAATCGTAACTTGCACCCAAACCCCCACGCCGGCAAAGGGCTTCAAGCCATTCTGCAGCCTATGTATCTGCTTAGGCAAAATATGTCAGCAGGGGAGAAAATTTGACCTAGACTGGTCTGGCGAGGAAGAGTTTTTCAGGGCGGCACAGCTGTACCACGAAGTACAGCACGCCTGAGCCTCTTCGCGATTCCAAGCCACCACCAGATAAAAATATCTCCAAGCTTTATCTCTTTCTTTCCCACATTTCATATGTTGTGTCTCACTCCACAGCTACTCAACCTACACGTAGCTGAGAAGAGAGAGTTTCTCAGGACACAGCAGCTGTAGTGCCACGCTGGGCATATATGAGCCATTTCGCGATCCCAACATCACCATGCTTCCCTATTCTGATCCTTGTAAGGATCCCAACATCACAATCTTGGGGAACTCCTCTCCTATCCATTTCTTAATTGGTTATTCTTGAGCCAGCTATATTATCTTGCGGTTCTTGTATTTTCCAGTATATCATAATTGGGTATTGGCCAAGTCACTAAGTAACATCCATTTAAGTTCATAGGAAGGTTTAGTACCAGACCATGCTAAAGCTACATGGTCCATGGACAGTTCGCTCTGAGCGACGAGCATCCTGTCCATGGATTCCAAATGCAGGAATAACACCCACTGCCCTATTTCCTTTCCTCGTGCTTAAATAGCAAATGTGCCTCACTCAATATTGCCAGTTCCTCCAATATGTGAAAAGTTTTGATTCATTTTTATTTCCTGATAAACTGCAGCTGGAACACCAGATTGCATATCGACCGACTATACTAAACAGCAAAATCAAAATGCCATACCCACAAGACCGACCTACCAAAAATACAGACTTATCATATGAGTTGGCCATATTAACCGGCCAGACCATCCACCCACAACCACTCATACCAACAAGACCGACCAGCGAACCTTGCAGACTTATCATGTGAGCTGTCCATATCAAATAACCATACAAGTTGACCATACCAAAAAGGCCAACTGGCCATCAAAGCCAACTGATCATCAAGGCCGACAGGCCATAACAACTATCATGACCAACCAACTGATAGATAAATCGGGAAAACCAACAAGGCTAACGGCCAACTGACAAGACCAATTAACAAAACCAATCACCAGTACCGGCCAGACCAACCATCAAGGCAGACCGACCGATCATCAAGACCGACTAAGCAACAATCAAACCAACCATACCAGTCAACCATATCAACAGATCATACCAACACACTTCAAAAAGAAACCTCGAAAGCCATCAACACCAAATGTAATACTAACTGACAAGACTGTTCAACTGGCAAGACCAATGGAGAAGACCAACCAACATGGCCAACAAAATGAATTAACCATACAAACTATAAATACCAACATATCATAGTAAACACCCATATCAACCAACCAGACCAGACGAATACCAAGGCCAACTGGACATACCAACTTACCATAAAGGCCGCCTGTACATACCAACCGACCATCAAGGCTGATTGGACATACTAACCGACAATACCAATCAACTGGCAAGACCAACTGAACCAACCAAACCAACCGACCATAGCAAATAACCATACCGACCTATCAGAATGACCAACAATACAGATTGGCCTTGCCAGATGACCATAACATACGACCACACCAACCGACCAACAGACTGGCAGGCTACATTAACTGTCAAGATCAAACAACAAGACCAACTGGACCAACCAAACAAACTATTCAACCAAACTAACCCATTAGACCAACCAGCAAAACTGACCAACCGACTAGTTCAATACCAACTAGCCTATACCAACCATACGATTCATACCGCCTGGCCATACCAATAGACGATGTCGACCAATCTCGAAACACATCGCATAACACGAATCTCTTTGCTAAGCTCTTGGTGAAAATTTTCGCAAAACATCTCGCCCATGGCGATAACGCAGCGATTGGAGTTATTATTATCAGAACATGATGCGAAGTGCATCGCGTGCCACATCACGAAACAAGGCCCGAGCTACGAATAATGCCTCAAAACATGTCACGGGTCATGTAGTGAACCAGTGTCCTAGGTGTGAAATAATGCCTCAAGCATGTCGCAAGCCATTTGGAGAACGAAAGCCTGAGTCACGAAAAATGCTTCAAAACCATGTCGCGAGTCATGTCGCGAACCAAGACATGAGACACAAAAAATTGCTCAAAGAATGCCGCGATACAGTTCATGTATCGATGGCTGTAGCNTCGCGAACCAAGACATGAGACACAAAAAATTGCTCAAAGAATGCCGCGATACAGTTCATGTATCGATGGCTGTAGCCCACAGAATAAAGACGAGCCTTAAATAACCAAGCAAATGTTATATATGGTGTAGTTTATCAGTCACACTGTCCGATAGGTTCGAGGCACTTTCCGATGGTGAAGTATGCGTTCGATTTCCGCACCCAATATAATATGTCTTAAAATGTAAAAATAAGTATAAATTAAGNTCGCGAACCAAGACATGAGACACAAAAAATTGCTCAAAGAATGCCGCGATACAGTTCATGTATCGATGGCTGTAGGCCACAGAATAAAGACGAGCCTTAAATAACCAAGCAAATGTTATATATGGTGTAGTTTATCAGTCAGACTGTCCGATAGGTTCGAGGCACTTCCCGATGGTGAAGTATGCGTTCGATTTCCGCACCCAATATAATATGTCTTAAAATGTAAAAATAAGTATAAATTAAGNCCGATGGTGAAGTATGCGTTCGATTTCCGCACCCAATATAATATGTCTTAAAATGTAAAAATAAGTATAAATTAAGATTTGCATGAAAGTTCCGTGATAGAAGCCAAAGTAAGCTGAAATAACGAAGCACATCGCAAGTCCAACAAAATATCGCGAAGCATGTAACGAACTACACTACTAGTCCCGTTGTGAGTCTTCCTTTTGAGGTGTCCGTATAGCTATGCTATCTCACATGGTGCATGACCGTTCCTGTTTGACAATATATTGCCCAACGAAGCCTCGAGCCAGACTAGCAGATGCTGGAGAACCCTCCATCGACGCCGCACACTCGCGAATATGCACTATTATATCGGGCTCTAACTGACGACACACTCACCGACATCTTCGATGTTCAGTGGAATGTTTTCCGTTTGCGAAGCACTTCGCAAAACTTGATGTGAAGCAATTAATCAATTGTACGAACTCGTCCTCTCGAATCACTTCACGAAACACGTCGCAAACGATCCATCTATAGTTGACGAAACATTTATTTTACTGCTAGAGTAAGGAGCCCAACTTATGCCAATAGAAGGCCTTCCACAATACATTTTAAAGATAAAAATATGGCAGCAATATGAGAAAATTCATATTCACTCTTCGCGCATGCAGAGGACACAAATAATTGAAAACACAAGAGTTCCATCGCCTAAATGATTACATATAAGTATAAACACATAGAAATGTTACATAGGATTATACACATAATCATTACTAATATAATGATTATAAAATAACTATACATTTATGTATATATATCCCTACAAACATATTAAAATATAACATTATATATGGTTATGTTTAGGTGTTTGTATGTGTGTTTCCAGTTGTTTATTAAACCTGAATCTNTTAAAATATAACATTATATATGGTTATGTTTAGGTGTTTGTATGTGTGTTTCCAGTTGTTTATTAAACCTGAATCTTCGAACAGTGAATGTGAGTTTTCTCAGAGTGCTGCCATACTTTTAACCCTGATTTTGACTATTTTTCACGATTTGTTGCGATTTTTTTTTTTTTACATTTTAGGTTTAAGGCTATCTGTGGTCAAGGTCAATATCGTGGAAAGCCAAGATGGTGGTCACNTAAAATATAACATTATATATGGTTATGTTTAGGTGTTTGTATGTGTGTTTCCAGTTGTTTATTAAACCTGAATCTGCGAACAGTGAATGTGATTTTTCTCAGAGTGCTGCCATACTTTTAACCCTGATTTTGACTATTTTTCACGATTTGTTGCGATTTTTTTTTTTACATTTTAGGTTTAAGGCTATCTGTGGTCAAGGTCAATATCGTGGAAAGCCAAGATGGTGGTCACNTTTTTTTTTTTACATTTTAGGTTTAAGGCTATCTGTGGTCAAGGTCAATATCGTGGAAAGCCAAGATGGTGGTCACGGTCAAAATGTAATTTACTCGCTTTTTCTATGAGTTTACCTAAATGTTTGTGTTTTATTACATTTTTTTNTGGTCACGGTCAAAATGTAATTTACTCGCTTTTTCTATGAGTTTACCTAAATGTTTGTGTTTTATTACATTTTTTTACTGCAAGGTCACCACAAGGTCATCGAGGGTTAAGGTTAATGTCATGGGAATTCAAAATGGTGGCTGGGGNTTTTTTACTGCAAGGTCACCACAAGGTCATCGAGGGTTAAGGTTAATGTCATGGGAATTCAAAATGGTGGCTGGGGTCATAACTGTAAACAAACATGGCCACTGTTGCTCCTGATCTGCTGCGCTCGACTCGGAGCCTCTAGTCCATCTTGCTGTTTGTAGACTCTTTGAAAAGTCTTGCATTTACCTTACTAATTTTGTAATAGTTTATCAAACATTTTTGCGTCCGCCTTGCTGATTTATGGACTTGTGCAAAAAAAATAAAAAGTAGAAATAATAAGATATTAAAAACGTTTCCTTTTCATTTTATTTTAAATTTTTCTGGTTTTGTAAGAGCCTATATGTTTTGAGACTTCGTATGACCAAACAAGTGGCTTGATTGAACTATGTGGTTTTTATGGGTTATTTTGAGTGAAAAATAGGGTATCTTATGGTGTAAAATGGCGGCCGTTGCCACGGTCAGTGACCTGCTCCTCGCTCCTTCCCCTAATCCTATTGTGCCCGAATCGGCTAAACTATTTTACTGTCTTTATTTTGAAATACTTTTTTTTTCTCAATTTTTAACACCGAGTCCGAATAACTGGCACACAAGGCTTTAATTCAAATATCGTTAAAAACCGCACACCTGTGTGCCAGCGATAGTTCAGTGGGGTCGGTATGGATAACACGTAACACGCACCTTGTTCCGTCGCTAACTGATCTCATTTAAGCCAGTACCATTATGCACCTACTGCATGCATTGCCTATGTGGAAGACGTTGTGATTCAGTTTTAGAAAATTATGTATTTATTGCTCGAAAACAGTGGCATGTAGGGTAAAACCACAAGGACATTTTTTGTTTACCTTGTACGTATCGGCTGGGAACTCAAAAATGTCGGAGGGTTCGATGTTTGAATGTAAATATGGTGTTTAAACCCTGCCTTAGGTAAATATAGGCACCCAGNAAAAATGTCGGAGGGTTCGATGTTTGAATGTAAATATGGTGTTTAAACCCTGCCTTAGGTAAATATAGGCACCCAACTTGTTATGGTTTGCACATAATCGTTTAATAATGCATTATGTTGTCTGCACTTTGACCCCCTCATCATAGACCTTAAGTTAAATAGTGCGAGAAGTCCAAGTCCTCTACAGGAAATTTCCAGAAGCAATAATAAGAAAAAAGCTTAAATTAGAANTTAAATAGTGCGAGAAGTCCAAGTCCTCTACAGGAAATTTCCAGAAGCAATAATAAGAAAAAAGCTTAAATTAGAAAATTCAATTTAATTTAAACTAATTGTAATTTAAATTAACCACACTCTAAATTAAATTGCCTACATTTAATAACCTAACAGTAGCTGAGAAACGAAGTTTTTTTTCAAAATAACTTCTCTTCAGTTATTTATATCTTAAACATGTTGCAAAGTTTTCACGAAACGTGAACGACCAAGAGGTCCTCCGTCAACAGCCAGGCGGAAAGAAAAGAGAATAACATTACTCTGCGAAGTGACTGTATGACTAACTTGCATAACTATAATGTGGACAATCAGGTGTGGAAATTTCGCGTCACCAGTAGTGGCAGGAAAATTTAACATGGTTTTAGATTTAGCATATTTCATAATTATTACAGCAAAAAAAAAATCATTTTTAATTTTTAGACTAAAACTTAAAATAATATTGTTACATGTCGCGGATCCGCGCCGCTGGCGGCCCCCCTCCCTCCCCCCGTGAGCAAGAGAAGAGGACAAAGAGTCATTAAATGATAGCGGTGGCAGCGAGGCAAAGGATTGTTTTGAATTAACAGGCGAGCGATAGGCCGGAGGCCGCGTATCTGTTACAGACAGCGAGCCGACACGATAATTCTTATCGCAGCTCGCGCCTCACTGACCCTGAGAAGCTCATATTTCTCTATTTATCATGCAGGAATGGCGTCGTCATCGCCATTACTTTTCCCAGAACATCTTGGATTGCCGAGAACGTTCTAGACGGCACCTCCCTCGAGTATAAATATCTCATGCGGGTCTCTGAGGGGAGAGTACGAGTCCGGGCTGCTGAGGGATGAACATCGTGCTCGTGGCTGTTCCGACTCCGGGATCTACCCGCCCAATGGGACCAGCGAAGGCCGAGGACTTCTGCGAGTGCGGCGGGACTGTNCTGTTCCGACTCCGGGATCTACCCGCCCAATGGGACCAGCGAAGGCCGAGGACTTCTGCGAGTGCGGCGGGACTGCAGCAGCTCGACTACTCCGCAACTGTCGCGTCCCCAGGTGGCGGATAGGGGATCCCCAGGCTCTGGGGTGGCTGGGAATACTCGAATAACAGCCCGCGGACCAACTGGCCGGTGTGACAGCGCCGTCGTCGTGGACTTCGGGGACCTGGGCGGCTCAGTACGATCAAAGCGGGGAGGGGGATCTCGAGGTGCTTAAACGTGCGAAGTGTAGCGAACCTTACTGCTGGATTCTGCGAGCTGCTGTCTATATTATTGTGCAGGTGCGCCTGCGCAGAAATATTGACAGCAGTCTCCCCTCAAGGGCGCTTTCGCCCACAGAAATTTTCTCTGCTAGAGTTTCATAACCCACATTAAATAGCATGTTACCCACACCTGCTGCCTCCTTTAGCTTATTTAATGCACGTTAAAGTTTTGAACTTCTTTCCTGTCGAGAGGGTTTTTACTGTGTCTATGCAGGTTTTTCCCCTCTCCCTTCTTAGAAATATCTCTGCTATTACACACTCAGGGATGCAGTCAAGGCCACAAACCTGGCCATGGCTGCTTTATCCCTCTTTGCCACGATGCACGCCTCCTTTCCTCAATTCCCTCCCATGTAGGCGTATGGGGCTTAGCCCTGAGACGCAACACAGTCCAGACCTACTCCCGGACAACTCTTAACACTTAGTTATTAAGGTAGTTAGAAAAAAAATGAGGGGAGAGTGATTAAAAGCCGAGAGTTTGGCGTCTCGTGCTACCCTAAGTGACAGTTGGGCGATACCGGAGCGGCGTGGGACGACTGCGGCGATCTGCGAGAGTGCGTCGACGAGCTTGTGTGCAGTGAAGAGTGGGACTGATCAGCGAGGCTGTGGAATAGATGCGCGAGAGTAAAGACATTCGGGACAATGGAAATATACAGTGTTAACTAAATGTGTGGAAATAATTGGAGCAGTTTAAGGGACATTNGAGGGACGACTGCGGCGATCTGCGAGAGTGCGTCGACGAGCTTGTGTGCAGTGAAGAGTGGGACTGATCAGCGAGACTGTGGAATAGATGCGCGAGTGAAAAGACATTCGGGACAATGGAAATATACAGTGTTAACTAAATGTGTGGAAATAATTGGAGCAGTTTAAGGGACATTAGCAACAGTAAGACTAATTGAAATGGAGATAGTAATTAAATATTGCGCTCAATAAGAATAATGAGAGTTAATAGGATGATCAGGCTGGTAAATAACAGATGCTTTACTGTAACCTTGAAAATAAATATAATTACTGAATTTAGTTATTTTATTTTTATTAAGACCTACATCCCTCATGAATACGGATACGCCCCTCAG
This sequence comes from Clitarchus hookeri, assembly GCA_002778355.1. NCBI lineage: Eukaryota > Metazoa > Arthropoda > Insecta > Phasmatodea > Phasmatidae > Clitarchus > Clitarchus hookeri. The sequence continues at coordinate 12,812 of NQII01004281.1, forward strand.
GCATTCACATAACAACATATTTAGATGTAATGGCAGGACGGTTAGAAACCCGGAGTTGGCAGAAGTGGCGACTGATGACATGACATGGTGTGCTGCTGAACGAAGTGTTATTTTTCTTCTCGCTAAAAATACTTCAAATTACCATATCAAGTTTGTACGCGCGTTTTTTTTTAAAACCTACCTAGGCAAGTTACGATGTTGTGAAAAAAAATGTATTTCATGGCAGGAATAAATATACTGCAAAGGCCTTTTTACAATTGTGCGACAGTTTGTCGGCAACACGACACACTGCGACCGTCGCACACTACTTGTCGTCCGTCGATTTTACAATAGNTTTTTACAATTGTGCGACAGTTTGTCGGCAACACGACACACTGCGACCGTCGCACACTACTTGTCGTCCGTCGATTTTACAATAGCGCAGCGTTGTCGTTGCATTGATATGAGCTATTGCCATCCTTCGTCGTAACTGGAAACTAAAATGAACGAAACATGGTATAACGAGGCAAGCTGTTATGCTTAGTTTATTTGAATGGTGATGTTAGTTTAGAGAGGTTTTGGCATAACACATATTAATCTAAACAAAAGAAATATAAAAAATATCTCACTTCAATTTTCTATAAAAAATNAGGTTTTGGCATAACACATATTAATCTAAACAAAAGAAATATAAAAAATATCTCACTTCAATTTTCTATAAAAAATTGGCAACTGGAAGAAAATATTTAACATATTTTGTAAGTACTTCTATAAATGTTCTCAGCTTATAGTGTTNAAAAAATTGGCAACTGGAAGAAAATATTTAACATATTTTGTAAGTACTTCTATAAATGTTCTCAGCTTATAGTGTTGGCTACTGGTATTCCTATATGTATTTGAGTGTTTAATTAACACGCAATACGTTTATATTCAAATCCTCACCACATGCACAACTACTTTTTGTTTACAAATATACGCTAATTTCATTCTTCTTCTTCCTTGTCGCAAGCGACCACCGCAGGTGCGCTAGAACAAGTTCTATCGCACACTGTCGCATCGCCATCATCTGCTGGCTCGCCTCTGATTGGCTAGTAACTTTTGTCGCAGTCGCTCTGTCGCACTATTGTAAAAAGTACCTAACGTGTGGCGTGACGCACATTTTAAGCGTGAACTTTTGAAAGTCACGTCTCTTTATTTATCACAACTTGGTAACTTTGTCCTAGGTGTTTGAAACACAATTGTGTAACGTGCTTGAGTTTCTGTGATTTGAATGTTTGCTACAATCGCAACGAAATACTAAGCACAGTCAAAATTTTTTTAAATAAATAATTAAAATAAACTTAGTAACAACTAAGTAGGCCTACCTATGCAAATAAATATGAGAGGAATAAAAGTTGCAGTAGGCCTATTTGTGTGCGTGTTCACCACTATCTTCTTCTAAATTTGTCGCTGCTACTTACCAAAAATTAGCTACACAGGTCGCGTGCTTGAATTCACTGTATTTTCGTTGGACTGGTTGCTCCTTCGTTATAATATTTATTCCAATTAAGGCCGTCTTTTTAATTAAATAACCCAACCCATATCAATCACAATAAGTTAAATATATACTACAGATCTTCCCACCACAATTGTAACAGGATTAAACGCAGTCGCGGCAAAATATTAGCGTGTATTACTGTAATGTGCTATGTCATGTATATCAAATATGCTAACAATAGTAATTATAAAATGTTCCTTTCCAACCACCAGGCTGCTGGCTGCGGACGAAGGGACAAGTCAGCTGCCATCTTGGATGATGTCATGCGGCAAACCTTCTNAACCACCAGGCTGCTGGCTGCGGACGAAGGGACAAGTCAGCTGCCATCTTGGATGATGTCATGCGGCAAACCTTCTGCTCTGTCATTCCTCACCAGCAAAGGCAATTTCCCCTATTTCCCTCGGAATTCCCCCTTTTACCCTCAAAAAACGCCCTAAATTTTATGAATTTCGCTCAAAACCAGAAATTGTTCCCGCAGAATTTTTTTTTAACAAAATTCATGAGTCACTTAGTCAGAAAATAACATGACTAAAATGTGGCTAGATGACTCCTTTTTTGGGAATGAGGAGTGGCAGAGTAACCCTAGCATTCATGCTCGGTCATCCCATGCCAGCACCATCCATCTTGTCTGAAGAATGTTCGAGTTCATTGTCCTNACCACCAGGCTGCTGGCTGCGGACGAAGGGACAAGTCAGCTGCCATCTTGGATGATGTCATGCGGCAAACCTTCTACTCTGTCATTCCTCACCAGCAACGGCCATTTCCCCTATTTCCCTCGGAATTCCCCCTTTTACCCTCAAACCTCAAAAACGCCCTAAATTTTATGAATTTCGCTCAAAACCAGAAATTGTTCCCGCAGAATTTTTTTTAACAAAATTCATGAGTCACTTAGTCAGAAAATAACATGACTAAAATGTGGCTAGATGACTCCTTTTTTGGGAATGAGGAGTGGCAGAGTGACCCTAGCATTCATGCTCGGTCATCCCATGCCAGCACCATCCATCTTGTCTGAAGAATGTTCGAGTTCATTGTCCTNACCCTAGCATTCATGCTCGGTCATCCCATGCCAGCACCATCCATCTTGTCTGAAGAATGTTCGAGTTCATTGTCCTGTCATGCAACTTCCCTCATTCCATCCAGCCTCTCCCCCCTACGACCGCTCTCTCTCGCTTGTTCTATCCCTTGGACTTTTCTAATATTACTTCCAGTCTCCTTTATTTCTATATTGCCTTTCTTCTCATAACCCTCATTCCTTTCTGTCTCTCTCTCTGGTCCATTCTATCCCTTAGGGGGGTTTTCTCATATTCCTTCCGATCTCTTTTATTTTCATCCTTTCCTCTATTTCGCTTGTCGAGTCCTCCATCTGGGATGTTCCCTCATCACCGTCATCTAGTGCCACCTTGGTTTTCTCATGTTCCTTCTGGTCTCCTTTCACCCAACGACCTGGCGGGGACGATTCTCATGCTGTCACTATACCTTGGTTTTCTCATATTCCTTCTGATCTCCTTTCATCTGACGTCCTGGCAGGGGCGAATCTCGTGCTTTGTCATTCCACCTTGATTTTCTCATATTACTTCTGGTCTCCTTCACCTGACATCCTGGCGGATACGAATCTCATGCTCTGTCATTCCACCTGCGCGACACAGCGCGAAGCCTGCTCATGCACGCTAGCCTAGAGTCGCACCACGAAGCGTCAAATACATCCTAAGCCCACTTATAAGTATAGTTGGCGCTAATTTCCGAACCATTTCAGATACAGTCAGCAAATTCATAACATAGACATCACCCCCGACGACGAAAAGGACTGCAAGGTCAAGTACGTACTAAGCCAAATTATAAGCATAGTTGGCTGTTATTTCAGAACCATTTAAGATAGTCGCCAAATTCATAACATAGACATCACCCCTGACGCCAATCAGGGCCCTAAGCGCAAGCATACACTAAACCCATTTATAAGCAAAGTTGGTTTTAATTTCTAAGCCATTAAAGACATAGTCGCCAAATTCATAACATAGTCATCGCCCCTATGACGAACTGGGCCGCAGGGTCAAGCACACCCTAAGTCCACTTATGAGCAGAGTTGGCCACCATTACCAACCCACCGAAGCTATAGACACCAAGGTATAGACACCAAATTCATATCATAAATATCACTTCTGATGAAGAACAGGGTGGTAGGGTCAACTAAATTTTAAGGCATCTTATAATCATAGTCGACCGTCATTTCAGTGCACCAAAGCTATAGTCGCCAAATTCATAACAGAGACATCGCTGCCGGCAACGAACAAGATGGTGGTGTCAANCAGTGCACCAAAGCTATAGTCGCCAAATTCATAACAGAGACATCGCTGCCGGCAACGAACAAGATGGTGGTGTCAAGTACGCCCTAAGCCCTCGTATAAGGCATAGTTGGCTACCATTTCCCACTCACCGAGACTCTAGTCACCAAATTCATAACACAGGCATCAATTCCGACTACGAAAAGAACTGGTTTGTCAAGTACAACTTAGGCNCTCTAGTCACCAAATTCATAACACAGGCATCAATTCCGACTACGAAAAGAACTGGTTTGTCAAGTACAACTTAGGCCCTCATATAAGTATTGTTGGCTACCATTTCCCATTCACAGAAGCTATACACACCAAATTCATATCATAGGCATCACCACCAATGACAAACAGGGTGATAGGGACGAGTGCCCTTTATGCCCTCTTATAAGCATAGTTACCTGACATTTCCCACCCACCAAAGCTACGACTACCAAATTAATATCACAGATATTACTTACGACTGCAATCAAGGAGATAAGGGCAAGTAGGCCTTAAGCCCTATTATAGGCATTGTTGGTCAGCATTTCCAAACCTTTGAAGTTTCGGAACATGTTACAACGTCCACACATGTAAAGAAAATAAAGGTATATATACAGGCGCGTCACAACAGTACCATTGCAAATAGGAGAGTAGGGTCTGAAATAGCACACACATATGCATCGGTCTGCATGCATTCGACAATCACCCACTGCCGCCTTTTTCGTCTGCTACCGCAGGTGTCTACCAACTCGGATCCTCTCAGCGACACTAACCTCCCTTCGCCCACCGCCATCCATGCTGTATATATATGTGAAAATATATACATAAATAGGTATAGGTAACATAGCATAGGTAACATGCAACAAACCACTATATGTGAAAAATTCAAGATATACGCAAATGTGCTGCGTGCATGATGTACATAGTCGTGGGTAACTGTAAAAAAACATATATAGTAATACAAATGAACGCCATCAGTCTAGCACAAGGGCTGGAGGCCCGAGTCATCGTTAGCATGGGTAACCCTTAACAACCATATATATATATAAAAANGGTAACCCTTAACAACCATATATATATATAAAAAAGGAGTATATAATTGCACCAATAACAAGATATATGTAGTCGTGGGTTACATAAAAACACGTACGTGTTAATATATATAAACACCGTCAGCTTAACGCGATGGTCGGGGAAACCGAATGTAAAAGATATGAAACCTTCCCAATGGAACCGCAGCCTATAATAGTGATATCAGTGTTGAATGAATGATCACAAGGGCCAACCCCAAAAATAAGTACAATGTGTCAAGTACGATACACATTATGCGACTTGTAAAGACTGTGTTCCTTTTCTTGACACAGCACAACATTCATTTAAATTATTAGTAGCGCAAGAACCACGACACTGCCATGCCGATGCAAACAGATATATAAAATAATAATTATAAAAACAAATTGTTATAAGCAATTAACAACCAGTGTATATCGCGTGAGCATCGAGCGCTGTACGTAATTTTAAGAGAAAAATTACCATTGTGAAGCATGGGAACGATAAGAGAACCACACTGCTACACACCGACGCAAACAGATATAAAAATAAAATGTAAAGGATTACAGTTGTAAGCAATAACGAACCAGCGGAATCACATATTATAAGCGTCGGGTGCTGTATGATGTGTGTGTTAAACGATGCCAGATAAGACCAGGCCGTCCTGGTTAGTACAACGGACATAGCAAACGACTTCCTTACGAAACAATTGGAACGAAACATCACATTCTGAGTACAGCCAACACTCACAACACTAGCAGCAGAACGTATCCGACCCGACTTACATTGTGCGNAAACATCACATTCTGAGTACAGCCAACACTCACAACACTAGCAGCAGAACGTATCCGACCCGACTTACATTGTGCGATCAACTAACATCTTGGGAATCTGTAAGGCAGCCCAGATGGTCGGCCAGCGGCGCGAGCACCGTGCAGATCTCGGCAAGTCGAAGGGGTGGTACATAACACTAGCCGAGAGAGACACATCAGGCTCCAGAGTGGCAGACCAGCCGAGTCACACATGCACTTCCCTTTACGAGAGGTATTCAGTTATACAGTACAAAGTAACAATTTATCCAGTTTTAAATACTATATATACATGTACTTATTTGAAAACATATATTTTATAGTGCTACAACCGTAAGCACATGCGAAACAACATACATTTAAACCACTAGCTGCCCAAGAGAGACTTCACTGCTAAGCACTAAGGCAAACAGATATAAAAATATCATAAAAGCAAATAGGACATGTACTTATTTTTAATCAGTACACTGAGACGAAAGCAAAATTTCGCACAAGACTGGAAGAAATAACAATGACGACACAGAAGAGCACAGTAGGTTTTCTTTCAAACAACTCAGCCTTTGGGTTCCTTCATGTAGCTGCAGTCGTTATTCTTCCCGACCTGAAACAGACTATCAAGTCCGTGCGTCTNCAGCCTTTGGGTTCCTTCATGTAGCTGCAGTCGTTATTCTTCCCGACCTGAAACAGACTATCAAGTCCGTGCGTCTTTATTATGGCAATGTTTTTACATGCTTGAACACTAGAGGTTTTTTCTATCATAAACCTATGTCCATGCATTAAATTGTATAATCAGTCAAGCTGAAGGGGCCTGTGGGACTATCCTCCACTCTTAGGCTAAAGTTAATTGTAACACATATTTGTAAGTGTATCTGTCATGTGGGAATTTTTATATATATTTTATTGCATTCGTTTTCACTATCTACATTTTACTTTCGTTTATTTTATTATTTTTATTGTATTTTTAAAACTATTATTATTTACTTTTATTCTATTCATGATATGATCACTGGTTTGTTGTACTAATATAATTAACATATTTACACGCCCCCCTGAGTCACACTCCCCTGGACTCCTTGCCTCTGGCCTGGTACTCGAGTGGAGTTGGGGGAAACTTTTTTCTCGAGCATATGTACAGCAAGTCAGCCCCCGTGAGAGACACGCGGAAACTCTAGAACAGTCTANGGGAAACTTTTTTCTCGAGCATATGTACAGCAAGTCAGCCCCCGTGAGAGACACGCGGAAACTCTAGAACAGTCTAGAACACTACAGGCCCGGCCACCCGGAAGACACGCCTGCCTGGTAGGAAAACGCCAGCGGCCAGCAAATGTCTTCGCCGGGGGGTCCGCAGCCCGCGCCCCGAAACACGGCCAGCGCCCAGTCTGCCGATTGATTGGCTCCTCTGAGGTCCGCAACCAGCGGACCGCGACCCAACTGCTTTCACACGAACTACGAAAATCTTGAAAATGTTGAAATCCAGGTAATATAATATATAAAGTTTTATATATAAGGTAGAGTTGACCTGCACCGACGAACTTCGGCAGGTGATTAACAATCGAAAATTGGTAGACAATATATTATATAATATATTATTCAGAATGANACCGACGAACTTCGGCAGGTGATTAACAATCGAAAATTGGTAGACAATATATTATATAATATATTATTCAGAATGAGTATAAAAGAATACCCCAACTTTGAAGGTCTATAATATCAAAACCAAACTACCTACAACCTTGGTTGACCAATAAAATTAACCAAGGAACTCTTAAGTTTGTTTACCATACATTCACAAATGTTCACTGTGACCACCACGAGGGGCCAAACGACATCAACGCGATAATCAAACTCGTTCCACACTCTTGTTAGCATGTTTGGTGGTACGGTTTGGATGGCGNCCAAACGACATCAACGCGATAATCAAACTCGTTCCACACTCTTGTTAGCATGTTTGGTGGTACGGTTTGGATGGCGTCCGTAATTCTCGTTTTGAGGTCATCAATGTTAGCCGGCAATGGTGGACGAAACACTTGANACGGTTTGGATGGCGTCCGTAATTCTCGTTTTGAGGTCATCAATGTTAGCCGGCAATGGTGGACGAAACACTTGAACTTTGATGTACCCCATAGAAAAAAATCGCACGGGGTGATATCCGGGCTTCTTGGGAGCCAGTGATGAAGAGCCTTGTCACCAGCTGCTCCTCAACAAATCCAGCGTTGCGGCAACGTCTCGTTCAAGTATCCGTGAACAGCTAGGTGCCAATGGGGTGGCGCACCATCCTGCTGGAAAATGAAGTCCCCGCCGCCTCTTCANAGTATCCGTGAACAGCTAGGTGCCAATGGGGTGGCGCACCATCCTGCTGGAAAATGAAGTCCCCGCCGCCTCTTCAAACTGAGGAAACAACCACTCTGCAAGCATGTCCAAATAAGGGATTCCAGTAACAGTGGGCTCGTGAAAAAAGAAACGATTTCGGTAAGAGCCTGTACAAGCTGTAACCTGCATGGTTTGTACAGCAATCACTTTCGTAACACTGTCCATACCGTCGATTGAGGGATTTGCATTTCCCGGCTAGCTCGTCGAGTTGATTTTCTCGGACAGCGAACGAACGCTTTTTGAATCCGTTGCACATTATCTTCGGACACACGCGGTGGCTCGGAACTTTTGCCTTTGCAAAGGCACCCTGGGTCACGGAACTGACGAAACCAACGTACGATACTTCACATATCGGGAGGACGACGTCCTTATTTGCGACGGAATTCACGTTGAACAGTCGTAACCGATTCACATTTAGTTTAGCAAACTGAATAACACAGAACGCATTCTGTTGTTCCGTCGCCATCGTGATGCGGACTAACACACAACATACGCTCTTAGTGCGATGACAGACGCTCCCAGTGTCATCTCCTGGCACATAAAGGAAACATCAGACCGTCCCCTTCACATTGACGTGTCGAATGCGAACTCGCTTCCCCTTCACCACCTCAAACCTAGAGTTACGAACGCCATCCAAACCGTAACACCGGACATGCTGACAAGAGCGAAGAACGAGTTTGATTATCGCGTAGATGTCGTTCGGGCCTCTCATGGTGGTCACATTGAACACTTATGAATGTATGGGAAACAAACTTTATGGTTCCACGGTTCATTTGATTAGTAAATCAAGGTTGTAGGTAGTTTGGCTTTGATATTATAGACCTTCAAAGTTGGGGTATTCTTTTATACTCAGCCTGTATATTATATATTTTTGTCGGTACAGGTCAACTCTACCTTAGATAAATAACTTTGGATGTTGATGTTGGTATAAACTGTAAAAACGCATATTTGCCGTCTTCTGAGAAACGGACAATTAATAAATATTTGGAAAGTTAAATTAGTTAGCCTAATAATGATCTAATAATCGTAGCGGAAACTACTGTTCAGTACAATACAAATTTAATTTATTAGATATTATCGACATAAATTTAATGCAGACACAAATTCTGTGGTCACATTACTTAATTGACACACTTTAAATATTTTGTGTTAATATTAATAGTTACGTATCTAGTGTTGCAATGTATTTTACTTTGCCAGTACCTTCTTCTGTAGCATCTGCGTGGTACTATGCTCGGTACTAGAGCATATTTACAAGAAGTAAACGCCGGCATAAGTGAACGTAACTCGCCGGCACGGTAACTGGCGGCCTCCTATACAACTTGCCAGGCTCAGCTCAGCTCACGAGCGACATTGCACAACCCTCATATCAGTTGTAACCAGTTACGTGCAGATGACTGACTTCATCACTTCTCGCTTTTACTTTACCCAAATGTGTGTTCAAATAACCTGGGTTTGTATAACTGTTATTCACTTAGATTTACGACAGAAGTCAGAGCGGTTTTCGCGAACGGTGACGTATCGTGGCCACTAATCATTCAAACTCAAAGAAGTAATTGGACATTTAGAGGATAATCCATGGAGGGCTTGGAAATCCATATTTATAATGGCAATTTCACGATTTATTGTGTGTGTGCATAATTCGTGAGTTCAATACTATTATTAGGTAACTGAAAATCTACTATTTGGAGTTAAGAGCGATTTTAGTTTTTGTGCATAATTACGAAATAGTAATGCATCGAACCCATAATAGTTTTATGCAGTCAACTGCAAGAGGGCACTCAACACTGTATATACGAAACATGGTGTCTTCAATTACCTGTTCGGGGCCTAATAGCATTGAATGTAACCTTGTTTTCTTTCTAATTTGCTTTGGAAACTAGTCACCAGGGATCTCAAATTTAAGGTAAATGTTACCTACTTCCAGCATTTGAAATCTTGTTACTGGTACAGTACGCTAGGGTAGATAACTCAGATTCCATAATTTTTAGTTATCTAGTTATAGTATTGTACCCACAATATATAATCAAAATAGTAATTTAGGTTGCATGTGAACTATTTTTTTTAACGAGCTGTACAAGTTGTACAGCGAGGTGCAGTGTTCCGCTGGAAGCCGCTCTACTTCCAACTTAAGGCTCCGGCATACCAAGCCTTTTTTTCTGCCTTTTGAGACCGAGAAGCGCGGGACCGATAAGGGCGACACTGCCACGCGCATCAAGTGCGCCATCGCCACTAAGCGCAAGGCCCTGAACTGGCGTGCAGTGTTCTCGTCGCACTGTGTGTACGTGTGAGACTTTCAGCTGTGAACTTATTATTTTATTGGCGGATGTAGGAAGGTTCAATGCAGGGCCCTTGCGTGGTTTTGTACGGATCTGACGCGTATATTTAGAGATACAGCACTTTGAAAAATGCATTTTTTAGTCATTTTGGAGTGCTCTGAAATGGTGTTTGTAATGTGGGCGAGGTTTTGAAAGCACTCAACAATCTTCGTCTGAAGTGTGTGTTATTTTCGTAGATCAGCACATCGGAAGCACGTTTGATAACTTCATGGAGAAACGTGTGTTTGAAGCACTCTGCACCGCAGTTGAGGCGCCAGGCAGGCCGGAGCCTCAACAC
>NQII01004281.1:23548-57632 GCA_002778355.1 Clitarchus hookeri
GCAGATGACATCTGCCTACGGGCGCACTTCTGCAGGCTGCAGGCTACATCTCCGGCAGCCGCTCGACGACGTGTCCTCGCGTCCCTCTCGCTTGCTCCAGATAATCAACGACGAGGAATATTCAGGATCTTCTGGCCGGGAACACTCCATCTGACCAAGACGTCGCGTTTTGGACCGGAGGAAAAAAAAAAGGCGACATTGATGAATGGGTTCCCGTGTCCTCCTGCGTGACCATCCATCCTTACCTCCTGCTCTTTCCCTTTTTTTCCTAAAGCCCCTCCGGCAATAGTTGACTGTGTAGCGTGTGTTGTAATGGCGAATCGTTGTTGGTGAGAACTGCACCCAGCCCTTGAATAGCTGTTCAACCTACCACACTATAAAAAAATCGCGTGAGTGGGTACGTGTATGGAAATGCACACTACCAAATTATTTGTGTCATGAACTCTAAACTAATGTGTACTGGCGGTAACAAAAATATGCATTGAATATTACAAAATAATAGTACTTCTTGCAATCACTGGTAAACGGTTTAGTGGTCACAAAAATGTAATAGGTTATTGGCAACAAAATTTAACAAGATTTTTTGTAGTGGATCAAATTTTTTTTCCCAGGGGGATTGTGGCTGTCAAGGACTTGAAATAAACATACTCTCGAAACACGTTGTATAAATGAGGGAAAATGTTTCCCAGAACTACAACATACATAATGGCGTAGTTCTCAGTTTGAATTGCAGGTCCATACAGATTGAATAATGTCACTGGTAGAGTCGTGACTCGTTGTGAAGTAATCTGATTACGGGATAGGTGCCAGTGTGGTGTGCCCACAACACGAACCACTCCATTGTCACTGGACGAGTGTGTGAGCAGCAGTTCCCGGGATTAGCTCGGCCACCCAGAACACAGTCATTTCCATCCTCGACGTCCGGCATTTGCACGCGACCGGCAAAGAGTTGACAAAAAAAATACAAGTGTCACCCAATCATGAAAGATAAATGATGGTACGATGTTTTGAAATGTATCTCGTGTGGAAATCTTGAGGGCGAAACTGCACGGAACCTGATCACGGGGGCTGGTCGGTGACCGTGTTCGCTAATGCGCCACGCCCACTTGGACCAGGGGGGAGTGCCTGCAGTGATCTGACCGAGAGAGGAAACGCAACGGTAAACCTTTGGACTAGCATTCAGGAGGACCTGGGTTCGAATCCCGGTCCGGCCATTATGATTCCGGTTTTCTATGGTTTCCAGGAATCATTCCAGGCGAATGCGGCTCCTTACTACAGTCCACGGCCAATTCCTTCCCCGTCCCTGCTTCTCTGAGTGGCTTTCTCCGTCTGTGATTACCTCTGTGTCGACGGGGCAGCGGTGGCACAGTGTCCAGGGCGCTCGCCTCCCACCACGGCGATCCGTGTTCGATCCCCGGCGGGTTCACTCCCGGATTTTCGCATGTGGGAATAGTTATGGACGATGCCGCTTACCGGCAGGTTTTCTCGGGTTACTCCCGTTTCCCCCCGCCCTTGCATTGCAGCGCCGCTCCATTCTAGGGTCTCATTTCTTTCATGCCCGGGGATGACAGTCACCTACGGGACTCAGCTGGAAAGACCGTCATTAGGTGGGTGTCACCTTGCCCTGGGTGCACTCCCCACGTGTCGACGAGACGTCTAGCCTAATCTGCCTACCTACCTGCGGCTGTCTGAGACCAGCCTCCAGCACACTTGCCATTTTCGAGTGCCTAGTCTGCGAGCAGGAGTGTAGTTATTCTAAATTTCGAGTTATGATTTATTCTGTAATTACTTCTCCATTCTCGTCCGGTCTCGAAAGTATCGTCTTTCCCTAACGCCGCTTTTGATATCCACTATCGTAATCGTTCCGTAACGATGTGGTCTTATAGTTGCCAAAACAAGTGTACGCAGTAGGAACAGAGCACAACATGGGGGGCATGTGTTCGCAAGGTTTGCTACCTACACGTCTGTGTTGGAGTGATATTTTCAAGATGAACACACTATTTTTTTACGCGCCTAAGTAATATGTTAAGTTTTGAAAGAAATATTACATCTTTCAAACATGCATACAGCTGGGAGGCAGATCGCGATCAGATAAAAGGTGACTTAAAAATCTTAAGACAGGGTATTATGTTTTGTGTACTGAGATGTGTTGATTCCTGTTTCTGATAATTCCTGATGTATGCGCCATTATATTTATGCGTTATTAAATATGTAAACAGCAAAATGACTGTTTAAAAAACAGTTTTAAATATTTCCTCAATCTACTTACCCATGCATTGCTAAGCATTCCTTCTCAGTTCAAAAACCAAAAAAAACCGTCTACAAAATGCCAGCTATGTGTTGTGAAAATGGTGTTCGTGTTTTTCAAATAATTCGTGTTTAAATTATAGATCTTTAATTGCAAGAATATAATTATATCCACTATTATAACAAGCAAACAACCTGAGCCACTAAGCAGAGCCTAAGTTGATGTAGCAATAAACCTACAATAAGCCTACAGGAGTGTTGTTTGAATGATTCTCGCTACATAGATTGATTGGAGGCTCAAGTCTTTCTGTGGGAAATTGTGCCAACTGAAATAAGCGTTAACGCCAAAGGATAGCAAAATAAATCAAACAGTCAATCAATCAAGCATCAAACAATACTTTATAAACACCGTTCAACTTGAAGATATTACAAGTCATTCCCTTTTAAGCAAAAAAATCATAATACATGCATAATCTCATACCGATTTCCCACTATGTTTTCGGAATAAACGTACATAAAACTCTTAACTCCTCTTTAAGACCGACAATGGTTACAGAAAAAGGTTCATGAGCTACTTTGTGATATTTTTTGTAATAGCACAGGCGAAAGATTTTTCGCATTTGTTTAAAAATAACTGCCTTCTTCCCTCGTTCAATTCGCGTAAATATTTATGCTTGTTTTATGTATATTTTTTAAATAGTGATATTTTATATTCTTATACTGACAGCGACAAAATCACTGTTATTTCAGGAAATGGCAACACTCACAATGCGTAGAAGAGTAGTATTTGGCAAATATATGAAATAATGAATTTTTTGCTTTCCGGTGTCTTTAAAGGGGGATTGAATCTCTTCTCTGCTTGTTTAACATTTTCTGCCACAACTGGTATTTTAGGAGGCGTATCTAAATTTAAGCGCGACGGTCGTAAACGACCCTGCCTACCAAATGGGGAATTTCCCGTCTCGTTGGGAAGCTTTGTGAAACGGGCAATTTGAACCCACAGCAACGCAATCGTCGTAGAACCCCTAATGCCGAAATTGGCATTCCGAAAACGAGTGCCATCCATTCTTAAGCGTCATACGTTCCATCCCTATCATGTACACTTACACCAAGAAATGCATGGATATCATTTCTAGAATCGCGTATAGTTCTGTAAATGGGCACAGCATCAAATTATCGGCAACCCGAACTTTGGTTTGGATGTTATTTTTACCGATGAATAGTCGTTCTCCGACGCAGACCAAGCAAATACGAGGAACATGCATTATTGGGCCGTCGAAAACCCACGATGGCTTCAACAGGTGGGCCATCAGCGTCAATAGAGAGTTAACGTCTGGTGTGAGATGGTTGGCAATAAGATTATAGGGCCTTGTTTTGTGAACGGTAACAGAAACGGCAGGGAGTATGCCACCTTCATACAAACAATTCTTCCTGGTCTTAGGATATGTCTCTAAAGAACATAATGATAATGTGGCACCAACACGATGTATGCCGAGCACATAATGCCGTGTATGCAAGTCGTGTTCTGGACCAAAAATATCCTGGTAGGTGGATTGGTCGTGGTGTACCAGTTCAGTGGCCTGCTCGGTCTCCTGACCTTGACCACTTGGACTTTTTTATTTGGGGTTACCTCAAAGGCGCTGTCGATTGAGGTATTCCAACAACTCCAGAGAACATGCAGGGATGTATTGTACGTGCTTGTAGTGCTCTTCAGCGGGCAACACTGGAGGAATCAGTGTTGTCTTTCATCCAGCGACTGAAGTTGTGTATCGCTGCCAATGGTAACCACTTTGTACATCTAATGTGAATGTTCTACTCCTCGCAGTACCCACATGGATAGTACTACAAACGGGCAGTAGAGAAAGTTATGAAAGTTATGTTATGAAACTGTACATTGTGCTACATTTTTTAATATGTCTTGACGAGCTTCATTAAACTTTTGACCAATGGATACATGATGCCATTTAAAAAACTGATTTTAGTATTATATCTCGCTAATAAATAATGCTATAAGGCTGACTCCCCAGCAATATTATTTCCCCCTTCCTGTAATAAAATTTTGTATGAAAAACCCTTTTTAATTTGGAGCCCCGGTACGGAGTTATTGTGGGTGGTCAAGATAAATGGGACAACCTGTATATCAGCAAGCGTGCCAGCGATGACCTGTTTCTCGTCGGTTAGTAAAGTTTAATACCAAATATGCACTCTTAGGTTGAGGCGAAAAATACAAAAGTCCAAATTGGTGGAAAGCAATTACTCTTATGGGTGTTTAAGAACTTATCAAAAATTAATGAAACGACATAAAGGAATTTTAAATTTGTGTCATTTTTCATTTTAATCTCGCAACTGAACTGAATTAATGAGTCAGGATATAGTACAAAATAATTGTACACGTTATTATAACAACATGAATATCAGCTCATGGAAACGCGTTACGCGGCTTGCCTGTATTTCAATTTTAACTTTAGAAATTAAATTCAAAGTCAGAATAGCCAGAAGTTTAATCTTAAGTGCAGCTGAAGAGTTTCAAATAAATTTCAACATGCTACTTCTTTGAGTTTAATAAGCACTTAAGCTGAAGCCAAACTTTGTGTTCAAACAACTCCCTGAAATATGCAAAAATTGTATAACTGTGCCAAAAAAAATCTGATATTTTTTATATGATTGACATTTTGCAAGTTGTCATCGATATGTACAACAACCGCACGAGAGCCGCCATCTGCGGTGTTTCGTATTTCCGAGGAAGTGCAGGGGCGCTAAGGGCGACACACAACGCTCGCCACTACACGCCTCCAAGCGCAAGGCACGGCACTCGTATGCAGTTTGCCTGCAACGCGCCTTTATGGCAATTTCAGATGTCGCTCTGTTACTACATGGCTTCATAATTAAGATAGTAAGTGAAGTATTGTCCTATAAGAATAAAAAAAAATTTAACATTAATTTTTATACGTCAAACAATTGCCAAACTTCAGTTTAAAACATTTTCTCCGAAAAATATGTTTTACGGGCTACTCGCGACATCCGACATTGGCATGTCTTTGTGCAGTTCTATTTAAGTGCTACTCGCGACATCCGACATTCGCATGTCTTTGTGCAGCTCTCTTTAAGTGCTACTCGCGACATCCGACATTGGCATGTCTTTGTGCAGCTCTCTTTAAGTGCTACTCGCGACATCCGACATTGGCATGTCTTTGTGCAGCTCTATGTAAGTGTTATTGATGAGCATGCACTGGTATAAAATATTGAACAGTTTATATTTAGCAGTCTGCATATACCGCTTGACGGCGTGGGTAGATTTTCACCTTCCGTTGTCCTTGATAAAGGCTGTTCACGGTAAAGTGAACACTTTAGAAAGCCCTGCTAAGTTTCTACTTTCAGCTCGTTGAATTTGTTGCATACCTTTCCACGTACCTATCAACATAAACATTGTCACGTGACTTTCAGCTGGTGTTTACATCAGCTGGTTCACGTGTTTGCTGCATACTCATTTAAAAACAACGAAATGTAAAAAAATATTGCAATAAGCACCATTGACACGTACACGTTAATTTCAGTAAATTATAATGGTTTGTGAATATTGACTGATGTTTACGATTCTTTTTCTATTTAGACATAAATTAATACCTTTAACTGCGGTCAGGATTACCAGGGTTACAAGAAAATATGTTTGGTTTAGGTTGTCAACAGAATAGCAGAAGAATTTAACATTATTTTCCTTTCCGTAATTTAAAAAAAAAACGCTTAGACGTTTCGAAATTTCACCTCAAAAAAGTGTGAAAAACAAAATGCTCGCCCGTTATATGCACGTGCGTGTCATACGAAAGGCACGCTTTTAGATAATACGGTGTGTTTACTCCTTCATACAGAAGACAACGTGCTTTAAACAATCATTAGAAACCTGAGAATTATGTTTAACAACATTTATGAGTATAACTACAATGCATAAATACCTCACTAATCTATATTTCACACAAACTACGCACGAGCAAATGGCGGGCGTTGCTTATTACATTGCGAGTAACGAGAACAATTAATTACAATGAAACTGAATGGGTGTAGAGAATTAACCTAGAATATTACAGCATATTTCTACAGTAATATTTGCTACTCGATGAAAGTTTCGTAAAAATCCGTCCAGTCACACAGTTTTTAAAACACGTAACACTAACGTTTGCTAAGAACTACTGCTTTGCTTACGAAATAATCACTTTTTGCTTATAAAATTTAAATGCCTGCACTGGTATGAAAGTAACTTCGTCAGCATACGAAAAACACAATACCTAGCTGATTACAATGTATTTCACGAAACTGCACCCACACATTTGATTGAGAATCTAATTTTGCTCCTAATTACTTACTTTCCTTGAGTACTAGTCGTGGAAACTAGTACTTATTGTTTGATATATTGACTCATACAAATTAAACTGTTTGGACAGATGTGTAATACTGTTTTAACGTATTCGTAACACTCAAGAAATGTTTCATGTGCAGTATAAACTATTCCCATGGTGTTATACACTGGAGAGCCAAAAAAAAAACTGGCATGGGCGTGCGTTTGCAAATAACAGAGGTATGGAACCAATCAGAGTAACGCGATGCGGTTGGCAGCGCCTATATAAGACAACAAGCGTCTGGCAAAGTTGCTAGATCGGTTACTGCGGCTACAATGGCAGGTTATCAAGATTTAAGTGAGTTTGAACGTGGTGTTATAGTCGGCGCACGAGAGATGGGACATACCATCTCCGAGGTAGCGATAAAAGTTGGATTTTCGCGCACGACCATTTCACGAGTGTACCGTGAATATCGGGAATCCGGTAAAACATTCAATCTTCGACATCGCTGCAGCCGGAAAAATATCGTGAACGAAAGGGACAAACGACGACTGACGAGAATCATTAAACGGGACAGACGTGCAACCCTTTCTCAAATTGGCGCAGATTTCAATGCCTCCTGCATACCTTCAGACATTAGTCGAGTCCATGCCACGTCGTCTTGCGGCACTTCTGCGTGCTCGCGGGGGCCCTACACGATATTAGGCAGCTGTACCAGTTTTTTTGGCTCTTCAGTGTAGTTTCAAAACGAGTGACATACAGCCCGAGGTATTGACTCGTGAACTGGGAATCGCGTAAATACTAAACGCGCGCGCACACACACACACTTATCTCAGGGACAAGAAACTACGTGGAAATACAGCAGAAATCAATAACAGATAATGCCGCTTCACTCAGAACATCTATAAAAACATTTTGCTTATTACGTTAATAAATACTTTATTTCAGGAGTTACAAACTGACACTTAAAATCACGTTGGTCGTGTACTGCTAGTTCGTTGACACACGAGCACGGGCCCGGAAAAAAACCAAAACAATGAACCAGTTAACTTGAACGTTGCGGCAGCCATGCGATGGTATTTAAGAGACAGAAACATAGCTAACTGTGTTACAATCACGCCAAACTTTATTCTTATTTGCGTATAACAAAAATAAATTGAATTGCAAGTGACAAAATATGTTAACTATACGACTATTAAGACTTTAAAACATGGTACTGCCTCTCGTAGTTACTGCAAACTTAACTGTGAGTATATATGCAATCAAGGGCAGTGATTTTTTTTCATAGGTTGATTTCAAGAGTGCTCAATTTATCGTTAACAACCTATAGAAAGACTTTTATTGTTTGTCAATGCAAATTTGCATTCCGTGTTAGATAGACATCGATGTTTCCAACGAACACAGATAGATCAGCATCTGGTTCATACCCTCTAAAAAAAATTCCATTCAGTTTTCTGTTAGGCAAAGAGAGCCACTTGTTGAGGGTGTTTTGTTTCTAGCACAATTTTGGCTTACTTAAAGAAAAAGTTAGAGAAACATAGGTCTGCCGTTTATAAATATTTCCTTTATATATTTTTTTATGGCAATATTACCTTCCTTTATAGTCAGTAAATAAACATTCCTTGATATGCTTTTGTTCACAGTAAAGTAAAGTTACTTCGTACCAAAGGTAACGGTTGGGCGATATTCAAGATTTGCCGCCGTACATTGTGGTTTTCAGTACGTAACCGTTGTCGTGGCGGAAACATTCATAAAACTATATATTCTGAAGTCACGAAACTGCAACTGAGCAAGTAAAGTGCTCCTGCAGACGTTGATTTCTGAAGTGCAGTGATTCTCCAAATCACTAACCTCCATTATTCCCAAGAGGTGACATATTATGGCCCATGTCACCACCTAACATAACCTCCCTATCAAAAGTAATTTTAACACAATAGTACAAGTGATAGTATGGAGAAGGGCGTTAAGCTATCAATACGGGGGTTGCATGTTAGAATCTCGGATCCGTTGTAATATTATTTTTGGTGAATATATTTTTGAAAGGTTTCTTAATTCTTTCCTATTTAGTAATCACGGTTGTTTTTCAGAGTACAAGTTTTCTCTAAATTGTAACTGATATTACCACAAAGACGCCTGCTGAACTGTTGTAACGGCAATGCGAGGTTGTCATAGTCATTACTACATAAATAAAACAAAAATTATGTTTGTGGCAAGCCTACTTTGCAGTGGTTAGTATTTAAACAACTTTTTATTCACGGTAACAAATCATGTGTTCCAGCGAATAAAGCGTTTCCACAGTTTAAGAAAAAGTTAATATCTTCCCCTGAACTAATCCATCATTCTCTGACAGCTCATCAAGAGCCGTCCCTAAAAGTGGAATATTCGAGTTTAAAACAAACACAGTTTATTAGGTTGATGTTTTCATGGGAGTGGAGAAATTTGGACAGCTCTTACAGACGTCTTGAGAGCCGATGAGGGTGAAGTGAGGGGAGCCTGGAGCAGCGCCGGAATGAAGGGGTGGGGAAGCGGGAGATCACCGAGATAACCCGCCGACCAAGATTCCCACATGTGAAAATCCGGGAGTGACCTCACCGGGAATCGAGCCCGGTTCACCTAGGTGGGAGCCGAGCAATCAAACCACTACACCACCGCGGTCCTAGTGTATTTCTGGCATCATGATTGTGACAAGAGTGTAATTTCAGAATTTCCGCCACTAGTAGGTGGTGGGATATTGAGAATGTCACGTGAGAAAATTAGGCTTTTAACTAAATTTCTACCACTTGTAGTGAGGCGTAAGTTATAGGTAGCAAATAGGCCTACAGTATCTACCATCAGTTCTTAAACCCCTGTCCAATTCCAGCTTGAAAATATGTAACTAATTCATTCTACACATTTATCTTATTTTTCTTTTGTATTTCGATAAGTCTGCAACATGCAGCAACATTTCTCTTCCCAAATTGTTCTGGAGACATAACTTGTGGTCGAAAACTGGCCCACAATAATTCACTACTTTCATAAACATCAATAATTATAAGCAAGTGATGGCCCTACAGTCTGCGGAAGTAGCAGTGCCAAGAAGGAGCAGGTTTGTGAACCCGAGATGTACAGATATGCATGGCGTGGTCGCGCAGTGCAGCAGCGACATCCGAACTGTCCTGACTGGGATATGAACACAGGCGCTTTGAAGAAACCCTCAAGCAGTGAAAGGTGGCTGGTTTCAAAGAGTATAGTTTTTATATCACACCACGCCCCGTCGACTACATACCGCAGACTATGAAGCACTGACACATTCTGACACATCATGATTGCTGACACATCATGATTGCTGACACGTATGGAGCTGGGTTAGTCTGCCACCAGATAGAAAGTCTGGCGTGAGGCACCATTAGTCATAAACACAGGTTATGACAATTTATGCAATTATTATTTTTTAAAAACAATTTATGTTGTTTGAACTGTATGTGTATAAAAAGTGTTGGTGCATGGAAAAAATATATCTTCACTGACTTTCTTTAATCGCACCAATGTTCAGATAATTTCCTCATTGCCATTCTTATGGGCGCTAGGAGCGCGGCGCTTTTAACGCCGCGTTAACTCGATTCAGCATGTCAATGGAAAAGACAAACGTGGTTTATTCTATACGAGCGTTTTAAGCGCCCAGAGGGTAGACGTTAATCAGGAGTCAGCGCTTTCAACGCCACTGTATGCGTTGGCAGCGTCGGTCGAACAATACGAGGTGCTTCGCCGCAGTTTCAGCACCGCGCTTGTCTGGTGTAGTACACGGAGAGTTGCAACAAACAGTATAACGAGGAGAGTTGCAACAAACAGTATAACGAGGAGAGTTGCAACAAACAGTATAACGAGGAGAGTTGCAACAAACAGTATAACGAGGAGAGTTGCAACAAACAGTATAACGAGGAGAGTTGCAACAAACAGTATAACGAGGAGAGTTGCAACAAACAGTATAACGAGGAGAGTTGCAACAAACAGTATAACGAGGAGAGTTGCAACAAACAGTATAACGAGGAGAGTTGCAACAAACAGTATAACGAGGAGAGTTGCAACAAACAGTATAACGAGGAGAGTTGCAACAAACAGTATAACGAGGAGAGTTGCAACAAACAGTATAACGACGAGAGTTGCAACAAACAGTATAACGACGAGAGTTGCAACAAACAGTATAACGACAGAAATTGACTTATTCATTCGTTTGCCGAAGTCGGCCGAAGTAGGTTCTACGGTACTGCCAACGTTATAACACACAGTAAAATACTTGTCGGCAAACAAAGCTCTTGACATCACCGGCCTGTTTTTTTATTTATTTATTTTAATACTGGCCTACGTTACTGGGCAAAATTATTGATTGCGTTCATTTATCTACAGATGTTTCATACCACAAATACATTTGAGAGAATAATAATCGTAATCATGATGAAGAAACATTACTTCATAAACAGGTACATGCATGTATTCACGAAAATGCACGTGGTATGAAATAACAATTGCGCAAAGGCCAACAAAAAATACTGTGCCACCACCACCCAAAATAAAAATGTATGTAACCAAGCGCATGTTTCTACAATATCAAAAGAGAAAAACTACATGATCGTTAATTGTAATATATTTACGCGACATGCACATAGTAAATATTTTGTTTAAATTTGCAACAATTTTTTAATGTTGATGTAAGACCGTAGAACCTCTATTTCGGGTATCTTCGTAAGGATTAGTTTTCCCTATTCGAGTTGTTGGGGTCTGGTTCAGTTGTTGGCTTTGGTTTTTGAGACTGATTGGCGATGTTTGACGCGGAAATGTTTAAATGTTGAAATTGAAAAGTGGCCAACCATGTATGATGTGCAGTAGGACAATTATAGAAATAAGCTAATGAAAGCGAAATGCTGGAGTGAATACTCGATAAACGGATCGCGATTGAGTCATCGACAGCATGACGATGTGAAAACTAAGGGTACACGAGTTCGACTCAACACCTCTGATACTGCAAATTTTTTGTCAATTTTGATTTTAAAAATTGGCATGTATAAATATATCGCATATAATAAAACATTTTGATGGAGGATTGCGTGCATTTTTATTGGGTGAGTTTAATGGATGTAACACGCGACTAACCAACATCACCGTATGGTAGGTTGTTGGTAAATTGCCGTAAAACGTTTGATGTTGAATATAATGCAACTATGGGCCAATGTATGCTCGTGTGACATTTTGGCGTAATGTTTCAACATTGGACCAACGGCAGAGCCGAACGCTGGGCCAACATTGCTACTGGGGCAGTCCCTCCTAGCGTTCTGGAGGCTCCAAGAAACTAATAACTCTGAAGCATGTTGTGAGAACCAATCATAAGGCATTAATTTCAACGATTGCAGAGGACTTCCATTGCAGCCCACATACAGAGGCAAGGAGAGTACTCCCCACCTAGAAAAGATACCCTTGGTTTTCATGATTGTTCCGCTATCAGGAAGCCAATGTTCAATTCACCGAAGCCCCGATGTTGCAAGAAACACTGTCTTTGAACTGTAGAGGAATGGAAGAAGGTAGTATGAAGTGATGAGTCACGGGACATGATCTGGCACTCAAATTGGCGAGTTTGAATCTGGTGAACGCCTCTCGAACTCTATTTACACGAATGTGTCTTGTCAACAGTGAAATATTGTGAAGGGAAAGCAGTGATCTGTGGCTGTTCTCTTTGATTGGGCTTGGGCCACCTGTTTTACCATTGGGTCGACGAACTCCATTATGTACTGAAACATTTTGGAGAATAACATGCTTTCCACACCGTGGCATGGGTTTAGAATAAGCCGTTATCCACACGTTAGTTCTCCTGTCCATAAAGCAAGGTCAATTTCATCGTGGTTTGAAGGAAATCAGATAAGACTGTTCAACCATCCCACTCAAAGTCGACTTGAAATTAATGCAACTTTTCTGGGGTGAGCTAGAGCATAGTTTACACTCAACCAACAAATGAACGTCAAATATTCACCATTCTAGAAGAATAATGGTATAAAATCCGCCGGCTGTGTGCCAGGCCTCGACGGAGAGCCTACCCCGAAGTNCGGAGAGCCTACCTCGAAGTGGAAACAGTGTGTAGTATGGAAATGGAAATGCAAATGGAAACAGTGTGTAGTACTAGTTACACTACTGACGCCTTTGTAACTAGCGCATTTGGCATGCGGTGACCTTGATCGCATAGCGTACAAATTAAATTCTGTAAATTTTGCTTATGAAATTAAATTAATACCGCTACAGGTAATTTTCAGATAGAAGAAAATTAATTGTTTAATATTTTTAGTGGTGTAGTAACTATATTCAGAAGTGTAATACACTAAGGGCTACAGTTAAATAGTTAAAACCGATGCTTTGCAAACGTTTTGTATGCCTAATATTGTATATTTTTATTTATTCTATTAATAAAACCCAATACTACTAATCCAATGCCCACAGACTTGTAAAACTGTAGTTATAAGCGGGTGAGGCTAATCAATATTAAATCTGTAGATAAAGTTATAGCATACATATTTAATTAATTTAGCAGTAAATCTACATATTTAATTATATAAGTAAAATGGTAAGTAAACAATCTGCGTTGAAAAAGTAATATATCAATTTGAGTATATATAGAAAATGTAAAATGACGATGGAGCTGTAGGTAGGAAAACAGAAACCAATATGAAAATATGGTGGAAAAGAAAATACACGGTGTTACTGAAAGGGCGGAGAGAAGAATTAACGATGTTAACAATGGATTGGAATAGTTAATTGCACTACTGAAAAAGAACTGTAAGAATTTCTTCAACAACTGAGTTGTGGCCATGACATGACTAGTGAAGAGAAAACTTCGACCTTCTGATAGTCGAGAAAAGAGTTCAGAAATAGATATAGGCTGTCCACGGTTAAGTGAGCCCTTTAGAGGCCCTACATACTTTTTCCTTTCAGCCATTGTTTATCCTTCAACAACTTTATAAAATAAATATTGCCATGTGAATGATAAGCATAGTGTGTATATTCAACCTCACTCGGAAGTCAACGTCTAAGGCTACAATAAAAAATATTTATTGAATATTATTCCAAACGAGAGGGCTTTCAAATGTGCTCACTTTACCGTGACTAGCCTGTAACAATATTGCTGGNATTGAATATTATTCCAAACGAGAGGGCTTTCAAATGTGCTCACTTTACCGTGACTAGCCTGTAACAATATTGCTGGCTTATGTAAGTCATTCCCTTAGTGATAATCACAGCACTATTTGAGATTGCCGCCACTCTGAATGGCTTGTCCGAAGNCTTATGTAAGTCATTCCCTTAGTGATAATCACAGCACTATTTGAGATTGCCGCCACTCTGAATGGCTTGTCCGAAGAGTCGCATGCTCACTAATTCGCAGTTGTGTTCTGATTGGTCCAGCACTCAGCATTCCCCATTCCTTGGCAGAATGATAACGCCTGAAGTACTCTGCATAGGCGCAGGGTATGAAATAACTTTCATGCTCTTCCTCAAGCACACATGTTGTTTCTATTTTGTTCATACAAAATAAAGATCTCCAATGGCATCACAACCGCGTGCATTCCTGACATGGCAACTCCTGGAATATGCATTGAAAGGTATTCGTTTTTACTGATGGTAATGCTCTTACAGANTGCATTCCTGACATGGCAACTCCTGGAATATGCATTGAAAGGTATTCGTTTTTACTGATGGTAATGCTCTTACAGAAAATTTCAGGAATGCAAGGAATGCACGGAATCTACCTTCTGTTTCCTCTCCTGCGATATATAAATGCGCCTTCAGCTGCACTGAGAAAGTTTCAAATGTTGCGAATAACACGTATTGCGAAGTGTCCCAATATAGTTTTGTGCATTTGTTCACATTAACTTCCTTTCTTGAAGTTTCATCAAGATTCACGCGGAAAAGTTCTCAAGCGTCCCTTNTGTGCATTTGTTCACATTAACTTCCTTTCTTGAAGTTTCATCAAGATTCACGCGGAAAAGTTCTCAAGCGTCCCTTGTAAATATCCTTATATCATTCCGATCTCGAACAAAAATAATGCGCTGTTTCTGATTCACTTCGGAGATATGGTGTGCCACTATAGACGATATTTCGAATCTACGCTGTCCAAAAGGTGGCGAATATTTTCGGTATCAAATGTCGAGAGGCTTAACTGTACCTTGAGGCAAAACCTGTCTATTTCCGTTATATATATNGAATATTTTCGGTATCAAATGTCGAGAGGCTTAACTGTACCTTGAGGCAAAACCTGTCTATTTCCGTTATATATATCCTAAAGGATTGCCAAGACAGTTATCCTTACCTCTTTAGGTATCACTCAATGATCCACAAGACAACGAAATATANATCCTAAAGGATTGCCAAGACAGTTATCCTTACCTCTTTAGGTATCACTCAATGATCCACAAGACAACGAAATATAACACGAACGATGAAGAAGTTTATAGATAACTGAGCCTTCTTAGCAATCTGTTGTTCAGACGACCTCTGTAAAAAGATACTTTTGATGCCCTACTTTACAAAAGTGAAATATATATCATTTTTGTAGTCATGCATGACTTCGCTGGCAGTACATGAGAGTCAACAGTAACAGGGTGGATGTATGACAAAGTCAGAGGACACTTTAAGAAGCATTTCAATAACAACAGGCGGGCCTGAACAGCCTACAACAGCGAAAGGGATACCGAGCTCTGAAAATTTTGGGAAGTCTCGTGTCAGATAGTGACGAAGATCAACGATGTGGACTTTCAGATATGTCTTCGGGACTCAAGAGAGAATAAACGTAAAAGGCTTGTAAGCATCGACGGACTGGCACTGTACGAAAATTCCGAATCCATCGAGTACTATGGGACTAACAGACTTAAGGGGTCTCCCGAGTAAAACATTTTAAAAGTCTNGAAAATTCCGAATCCATCGAGTACTATGGGACTAACAGACTTAAGGGGTCTCCCGAGTAAAACATTTTAAAAGTCTCAAGGTCACGTCCTGTAGTAAGGCGGCATTGCAACGGCCACAGAAAACAAATAAGCTTCGTGTGTGTGACGTCAGAATTTTAAGCAGCGACTACGTTTAAAAAAACCCAATTTATAAATTGGCAACAAAACATAGACTTTTATGTCTGTCTTGAAAAGAGATTTACATCCAATTAGAATTGGCACGACTGCTTACCACGAGAGACATACGACGACCAGGGAAACGCCATAAGGAGGGGGGCAAGGTTTTCTGTTAATTTGTTCATGAAATCTTGCTGTCCCTCCTCTTCCCTTGTTCCTGACTGATGTCATACTTGGTCGGCCAGAAGGATGGGAAGAGGCGAGTCAGTGACATAGCCAACCTGACAGTTCCCAGCGTGAAATCGTGCAACATTCACCGAGATCATTGAGGAACGTTTTGTGTCATGACAAAAAAAAATCCGGCATTGCTTTGTTATATTTTCATAGAGCAGAATAAGCTGATGAAAATTAACTCATGTATGTATATATATATATATATTTATATATATATATATATATTTATACAGGATATATATATATAAATGTTGTGTCCGTTTGTTCGGACGCGTATAACTCCCAAAAAAATCAACCAATTTTCATTCTGTTTTTTTTTATAAACCTTCCTATCGTTCCCAGGAGTGTTTGAACACCTTTCTTTTTTATCTGTATTACCTGCGAAGGTACTAAAATCTGCAGAAAGCTCATTTTTACCATGCTTTCGTATCAGGAAGCGCCTTTGTTGACAGCTGTCTGTTTGAACATTTCAGTTTGTTGTTCTCAATGTTTTTTTTTTTTTACATATATACATATACTTATATATATACATATACTTCTTTCAATTAATTTCACAGAAATGAATAGAACCAAAATCTTTTACGCCACAGCAACGCGTGGCCAGGTAAGCTAGTATTATATATAACATTGCTTCACACTTCTAAGCGAGTCGTGAGCCGTGGTGTGCAGTGTGTTATGGTCACTTCGCTTGCGCCTAACTGGAAACCGCGCGCGTTGACCGTCCAGACTGGTGGTGGATCTGCTACAGTGTTGCCGCGCTGTCGAAGCAATGAAGTGTGTGCGTGCAGACAATGGAGAATGGTGGGAATATTCGCAGAGTGAGGTCCGTGAATCCATCACGACTGTAGATGGTTCGCGAGGTGTACAATGGTCACGGTGATCCACACATTGCGGAACTGAAAGAGTTGAAAAAAACTTTCATTTAAAACGTATGCTAATATAACTTCTTTGTTATTTGTTATGTAATATCGACATGAGTTATGTTGCAAAAGCAGTCACGAAAGTGCCACACATTTTCCAGTCCGAAAGTTATACAGAAATCAATGTTTGAGATTGTAAAAAGTACAGAAGTCACATAGGAATGAACCCCAAAATAATGATGTAAAATGGAGATTCTGTCCAAACTGCATTATAATGTTTAAACGCGTTACGTCAGTTTAATTCCGGTAATTTAATGTAAAATATGTTTGCTTACTTGTACACTAGCGGATGTTGCCGACTCAAAACTAGTCCTCTTGTGAAGTGACGCACTTTGGTAGATGACTGTGCCACTGACGGAAACATTTCTCATACTCATTATCTGAATCGCTGCGCAGTGACGTTCTCGTGAGGCGCTGAATAGCGTGAGTGTCATCAAATCTGTGCCCTTTTAAGGTACTTTCCAATTTTGGAAATAGCCAAAAATCGCAGTGTGCCATGTGTGGAGAATAAGTTGGGTAGCGAATTTTTTCAGAATGAGTTTCCGGGCCAGAAACTCGAGAACTTGTAATGCATCATGTGCAAGAGCGTTATTAGTGGATAATTCACTTTTCAGGCCGGAGTTCAGGTATTTTCCTGTAAAGAGATTCCCGTAACATTTTAAGAATTTCCTAATAACAACAATAATATTTCAATGTGTTCTATGAACTCATAGTGAATTATCACTTTATGGTTTAATTAACACGCTAGCGTGGTGTTGAACTAAGACACAAACATGCTCTTTTACTTCGGGACAGGTGAGTTCTTTCCGGATTATACTAGAAACACCTAGTTTTATTACTATTAATAACGCTATCAAACACGTGTGCTTTCTTCAGAAGACAGGGTGAAATTTGAAAGCGATGCTCTTTCTGATCTTCTTTGAAATCTCGGGACGCTGTCTTTGCAGAGAGCTTTCTCATCCCCAGATCTTCCTTTGGAATCTGCCGAATTGTTTCACTGCCCGTGATCCATTTTCNTTTGCAGAGAGCTTTCTCATCCCCAGATCTTCCTTTGGAATCTGCCGAATTGTTTCACTGCCCGTGATCCATTTTCTGTTGTTATTCGCACACTCAGTGTTCGATCTGAGCTTATTAAGTTTCGCACCATGTCCACATTTGCATCCGTCCATTGCGCTTTTCGCTGTCCGTTTCTTGCATCATTGTGGGCATCTCCCCACCCCTCCTTGAAGCGGCAATGCCATTCCGAAACACCTGATTTATTCTTGGCAAGTTCCTCGCAAGTCTGTTGTAACACAGGTATATTCACTCGCACTTTCGCTAATTATCAAGCAAAATATATTGTTAACACTCTGAAAATGAGTAACCTGCTTAGCAAACCCATCGACTTTACTAACGTCCACATTCATACCATCAATATTTCTAAAAAATCTTAATTGACTAGTGTCTTCATCTGAAATATATCCGCGGCACGTTGGACGTTTCCTTTACTAAATACATTTTTTCCTTACAATTTGCAATATTCATAATTTTATATTCAATTGTATACATTCATAAGTTATTAATTTTTTAATTTAAATTTGTAAAACTGAAATATTTAAACGTTGACTGCCACAACACCGAGTTTAGAAATCATCACAACACTGAGTCCTTAACCAATTGTACAACGGAATCCTGAATTTACCACAACGCCGGCCCCTTAGCAAGTTGTCTACTTGCCAGGCATTGAAATACTGAATTTGAAACTGAAGTCTGCTATTTCTCGGAAACTGTGCAGCTGAGTATTTTACGGCTTTGCATTTCTATATAACCGTGTTAAAATTTTAATAATCGAAAATCTCTTTCAGCTGAGCACGTAAAACGGAAATCGGAGTTTTAAAAGCCCTGTAATTTTTGTAAGGAATTTTCGTCAAGGAACTAGTTGTAAACTCACTTTTCAGAAAATGTTTACGTTCTGTCGCGATTCTCATTACAGTGTTTTTGGTTGGTTTAAAACTCACCTGTACGACGAGCGGTAAGTTACACCTTTCATTACTGAATTTTTTTTTCAAACAAACAGAAAATGTGACGAAGTTTTGGTACGGTGACTAAAATGGTTGTTGCATAAAAATTTAAAAAATTCTAAAACGTCGCATTTCAAATCAACCTACCATTTGTAATATCCTTGTAATTTATAAGAAAAAATCGAAATGTCAATGTANAAACGTCGCATTTCAAATCAACCTACCATTTGTAATATCCTTGTAATTTATAAGAAAAAATCGAAATGTCAATGTATGTGTCTATACTTACGCAAATGTCCTTCCGCGCGATATAAATTTTCAAATATTTTTTTTTTCATAACTTATTTTCCTATTTTATTACATATAATCGAGCACGGATATCAACTTACCAGCTCAGATGAANTTTTTTTTTCATAACTTATTTTCCTATTTTATTACATATAATCGAGCACGGATATCAACTTACCAGCTCAGATGAATAAGACTGCGCTGTGATGCGAACCAGATTCGCTAATCTACAGAGGGCAAGAAGGGTGGATAGCTTTACGATGCAGGGGAGATAGGAAGAATAATTGGAAACTAAATAAATATTCAATTTCATAAGTTTGTAAAACTGAAATAATAAAATAATAATAATAATAATGGCAAGTTGTGCTCTTTAAAATTAACGTGCATTCCTTCGCATAGTTCACGCGCTGTTATTATACTAACCATAAAACTAAAAATAATTATATAAGTCTCCTGATTTATGGCAGCAGACACGATCGGCTGTTCACAGGAAAACTATGCACACTTGAAATAAACCTTTGGAAAAAAAAAAAATACTGCCCGTTAACCGCATATATGCTACCGTATACCCTGACATGCTGGATCCCAGTTAAGTTGGATGCGAATTATGATAAATAGTTCCAAGCCTTTAAATTGTATTGTGAGTGTAATGTTTACATTTATGGCAAAACATGTTCCTGTTTTTCTGCTTTGTGCACTTTAGAATACGAATTGGTGTATTTGGCAACACATTTAAGTTCCCAACAATAGACCCACAGTAATGTAAATTTTGCATGTGGCAGAGATATACCAAATTACGGAGAAATTCAGCAGTGCTCAATTAACCGTGAACAATCTATAGGCNTTTTGCATGTGGCAGAGATATACCAAATTACGGAGAAATTCAGCAGTGCTCAATTAACCGTGAACAATCTATAGGCGCAGCTTACTAGCTATACCGACACGATCTATAGGTGCAGCTTACTAGCTATACTGACACAATCTATAGGTGCAGCTTACTAGCTATACTGACACAATCTATAGATCCGGTGCAGCTTACTAGCTATACTTACACGATCTATAGGTGCAGCTTACCAGCTATACTGACACAATCTATAGGTGCAGCTTACTAGCTATACTGACACAATCTATAGGTGCAGCTTACTAGCTATACTGACACAATCTATAGGTGCAGCTTACTAGCTATACTGACAAAATCTTTCATGTATAAATGATTTCTCATCCATTGCTTACTCGGGCTTTGAGCTCGGAACCTTATTGTCCAGTCCAACTCCTCGGTGGCCTGATCTCGGAGATCAGATATAGTTTTGTTAGATAAACCTTTCTTTACTTATTTAATCCACTATCAGACCTCGCTGCTGAAATCGTATCTTCAAGTGCATTTCTGCTTCATTTCAGTTCAATTGTGTAAATATCGCTTTATGCTTTATATTTACGATACGACAGCTTTCAGTTTTGTTTATAGCCTTTTCCCGTGTTTGTTTTATTACATGTCCGCGTATTGCAAAGGAGCTGTACGTTAAACTGAAAAGGTCCCGGAAATAATACAGGAAAGGGACAAAAACCCTTAATCCAATTCACACGCGTACTTATCATTAAAGAGACTCCTGCAGCAGAGGCTGTATAATACGAATTACGCGCGATCAGCATAGATAGGCATAAATAACATATGCATTACATCAAATAACACACCTTTCTCTTTAAGTGTCAACCTGTGAAGAGGTGGCTTTAAGTGCAGGCTCAAAACGCGTAGCAAAACCACAAATGTAATTCGATAATGGGGAATAAATTATATTTCCCCCCTTTTTCTGCATTTCCTTCTCAAGATTGTTATCAAACACTGATTTAAATACGGTCACGGCAACCGTGGTCTAGTATTTTGGAATAAATTTACGTTAAAATCACTAGAATACGGCATTTATTGTACCTAAATGATGTAACTGCCACGGAACACTATCGGCGATTTAAGAATGCGTTTTTGAGGTACGTGTATATCACAACTCTCCATTCCAGGGTTTATAAAAAGAATGGTTAACACATCAGCACACCCGTGCGCTACGTCACTGCAAGAATAACTCCTACAGCACACACGCACGTGACAGTGCTAACAACCTGAACGCGTCGTGGAAACGAAATTCTCGCGAGCACGTTGCTTGTTTTCTTAGCAAGAAATAGTAAGCGTTAGTGCTTCCGTTCACTGTTGGCCGCTTCCTTATGAGGCCACGTCATGCTATTCGTGCATCAGCAGAAGCTGAAACCTACAAAACTGCATTGGATCGTCGGGTACTTCCCTTTCCTATGTTGCAACACTGCAGGCAGCAGATAAAGGGCTGACTCACAGGGTTGCCAGACGTATGAGAATTTTCGTATTTGAAATGGAATTTATTTTCTACGGTGCACGGACAGAGCCTCAATTGCGTACGCTAAAATACANAGAATTTTCGTATTTGAAATGGAATTTATTTTCTACGGTGCACGGACAGAGCCTCAATTGCGTACGCTAAAATACATAAACTGCGAGTTAGAAGCTCAGTACACTCATTTGCACCTATTAAAATTATAGTGAATTTTATAAATTGCAGTTTTATTTCAGATTCATAAGTAGTGTTGGCCTCACTGTGTTGCGAGACGCGTTACATAGCTTTATTTACCCTAATGGAAAGTTTATAGGCAAACTCACAAGAAATCACAATGGCAAGGAAGAGTAAGCCAGTTTGGATCATATGAGCTTGTGCAGCTGTTCAATTAAGTGATAACAAATCGGCGCCTGGTTGAAATACAGAAATACACATTATGAAAATCAATACACGTATTTTTANCAATTAAGTGATAACAAATCGGCGCCTGGTTGAAATACAGAAATACACATTATGAAAATCAATACACGTATTTTTTAATGATACGTCCGAGTATTTTCTAGTTTTAATATTATATAATTAAAGCACTTTCCACAGTCAGAATCTACANTTTTTAATGATACGTCCGAGTATTTTCTAGTTTTAATATTATATAATTAAAGCACTTTCCACAGTCAGAATCTACAGTAATTGTGTTAAATTTTTTACAAAGTTAAAAATAGGTTAATTAAATTTACATAGTTGTTTTAGTTTATGCAAATCTGTTATCGAAATAAATTAACATTTGTGTAGATTCAATTATAAAAAAAATAATAGCCTTTAAGGAAACTGATTTAACAGGTCTAATTGTGAAAATCTGGCAACACTGTGCTTGACCCCGCAGTGGAAAAAAGGCAGTAAGAACTGCGCTGACACGGCAGAGTTCGCCTGTGTAAATTTATAAATGATAACAACCGAACTTCGGAAAACTGGGTGGCAACCTGCGTCTACTCATGCTCTTCAATACAAATCGCTAGTAGGCTAACTGTTGTATTTATTTATTTTATTTACTACTTAGGTTCGGTCACTTATACGCCGCAAAAACTTTCTTCGAGGAGAGCTCCTTTATTTTGCCACCGGTGGAGTTGTAACGAGAAAAAACGATTTCTGCGTAAACAAGTATTTTCTTTTTATCGTCGTTACCTACCATTTCCCCAGGGAAACTTTTTTTGTGGCCCTGAACAGGAATATTCTTGAAATATTTTTAAAAGCCCAATTAAAGATCAGGTTAGCAAGAACGAATTTTTTGAAGCAAAAAAAATGTAGTGATATGAAAATAGTCTGAATACTCGCTGAGAGGAGCGAAACTTGTCGAACTTTCCGGCCATTAAATAGCTATAATTTATGTGCTCCCCGGCGTCAAGGGGGCGAGAGGGAGATGGAAGATTTATTCAGAGAAGCGGGACTGCCACAACCCATTTGCAAACATCTGGCAAGCCATTCATTTATTTATTTTTTTCGTGGGGCGTGGAGTTACTCATCCGACAACATAATTTATCGAAAAGCGCGACTATAAATAAAAGATTTAACAACTATAAATTTGTGGTTGGCTCTATTTTGATGAACTATCACGACGTCAGAATATTTTGGAGTTAATAGCACGTAGCATAGCTCTTAGATACAAATTATATATTTTTTTGGTCTTGAAAAATTGCAATGATTATAAGTGACTGCCATGTTCATATTTAGTTGTAAATATTTTGAAAATATCGAGATGAACGTAATCTGATGACAAGTCAGGTCTTCGCCGACTGATGGGAAAAGATTCTTAGACAAGTTAATTTAATGCTGCTTTCAAATTTATATAAAACATATTTGCGAGAATGTTCCAAATAAATTTGTAATTCTTCTACGCAGCTTTTATGTAAGTAGAATTATTATAACTGGCAAGAACTTCATAGGAAGTGTCATTGTTAGGCGTTTTCCGACGAGTGAATATTGCTTCTGGATTTGTTTTCGCTTCAAAGTTACTACAGGAAATCGCCCAGGTCAAGGTCGGTGATGTCTGACACGTTCTGACAGCTCGACGACGCAGGGAGAACAGTACTACGACCGACATTGCGTCGCGAGTTGTCAACGAGGCGTATTCGATCCCTAACGCAAGCTTAGCTCGCGAAGTCGCAAGCCACGTTGACAGAGAATTCTTGATTCGCCAAGTGCACACGAACAGGCGAGATCAGGATCGGAAGACTAGCCAAATTTTTTTTTCGCCCTGGGCTGCATTACGCATTTTGCCTCGCAACGTCAAAGTTGACCAAGTCGCCGGATTACCTTCTACCGTCGACTCGGTTGTTTCTAGAAACAATGCTGCGATTCACGATTGTACATTTATTCTTATTATTTGTGATTTGTACTATTTATCTTTCTGCGTATTACCTAAGGTTGACTAAAATGGGGATGATATATCAGAAAAAGTAACAGTAAAAAAAACATCCAATATTGTAAACATGTCTATTGACCTCTGACGACAACCACGTTCACAGTTCCCAAACAGTGGAATCTTTTACTAGTACAACCTGAGGTGAGACTTTTTTTTTTAACCGAAATTAAACCCCATTTATTTTATTTAATGGGCCTTGTAAAGTAGTCCTCGTAGAAATAACAATTTTCTCATGTTCTCGTTAAAGCCATATTTCACAATAACTTTTTATTTCATTATCTGAAAGAGATTTATACAGGGACCACATAAATACAAATATTTTAGTTAAATGTTTATATTTTTCAAAATATAGCACTGAAAAGTCGAAAATTTCGGAATATGTGAGCCCAAGTTTCTACGCTCCTCATTAACTTCGCCAAATAAATCGCACGTAATGTGATCTATATCATATGCACAACATGTATCAAGGATGCAATGGGTATTCGGGTACTGGCATCCTGATTGTCTTTTAAAATAGGTAGCTATTGATGGTTTTGCTAACACACAATTACTGGTCTGAGAGAAAATAATAATTATTGTATATTATTTTCTTACGGACGAATAAAAATGTGTCGGCAAAAACATTAATGCCAATTTTAAAATAGATCCAGAATGTGAATACCGGAGTGCCGAATGATAAGTAGCCTTGATACTTCATTAATATGTTGTGCATATCATTCAGAGCACATGACATGATTTAGTTGGTAAAGTTAATTACGAGCATAGAAACTTGGGTGCCCATATCCCGAAATTTTCTACTTTTCGCCGCTATATTTTGAAAACTGTAATCATTTGACTACAAATAATTACATTTATGCCATCCTTATATATCATTCTCTTTCAGATAATGAAATAAAAAATAATCGTAAATATGACCTTAACATACAATGGGATGGTATATCTTATTTGCCATTCAAGCAGAGGGTTTAAAAAATTAATTTAAGCAGACTCTCTGAGTCTATTGATCCGACCGACTCCGAATGCTATACTCACAGCTGAGTAAAGTGTCGCCAAGTACCACAGACGTTGCAACACGCTGTCTCCTTGCCATTGCGTTAGTTGTTACGAATTCTAACCCAGCGTACACGAACTCAATTGTTTTCCCCAATTAATTCATTATCAAAACTATATGTCACATTGTGCAGTGTATTGAGGAAGCAGATACACTTTAAATAATTTTTTTTATTATCGACCCTTTAATTCTCAGCGAATGCTTTAAATCGCGGTACCGGTGAGATGTTTTCTGTTTGGGTAGTACCGTGCCCGAGACAGTGTGGCCACCCAGGTAGTTGTGAGAATAGTGGCCAGGTGCGCTACTGTACCACCCGCTCTCTCTTGCTCACACACCACACACACACACACACACTCTCTCTCTCTCTCTCTCTCTCTCTCTCTCTTTGTGCCCGTCCTCTTTATTCCCTCCAGCCTCCTACCTGTCACTGTCAAGATTGAATCGTTCGCCGGCTACACCTGCCTTCGTCCCACGCTGCCCGTGCTGCTATCTGCCGCGTGTTGGGACAGACTTGATAAACGTGTGAAACTTTCGGCGTTACGTCTCTATTCTATCTTTTTATTCTTCCCTCTCTTCGTCGTCGATCAGCTTAGCGAGTGAGCAGAACCACGCACCACGCTAGCTGACGCAATAACATGTATCCAGCTTCCCCGCCACTGAGCAGCAAGGTTGTATAGTCCATTCACGGTTACTTCCATATTTCATGAGGCCCTGCTTAAGTTCTACTTCCAGGATATTCCTCCGCCTCGTGAAAACAAAGCTTAACCGAGTCTAGAAATTTACGCCAAGGGACAACGCACCGCATTCGTGCGCACTCGCTGGAATAATATTTTGCACATTCAAATAAATTATTAATTAATTGTTATAATTTATAAAAAAAATTAAAGTAAAAGTTTAATTTTACTAAAAATTAGTTACTTTCAGAAGTGTAAGAAGCGTTTGATGCATGCCATGTTTAGGAAACACCGAAACACTTTACATGGGGTTATTTTTCAAAGGTTCTATTCAAAAAGTGTGAAGAAACCGCGAATAGACTATGTTGAGCTTGTATTTAACGATAAGTAAGTGGATTATGGATTAAAAATCACTGTTCAATACATGGCTTCACTGAAAGCAATTATTGCACTAACTATATCAGAATGGTAATGCCTTATCTTTATTGTCTTAAGCATATAACCAATAAGAATTTTTCCCAAAAACTAGGACGGACTAGGTCTGTTATTTTTAACGCCATAGCGTTATTTATGGATGGCAGAGCAAACTTATAAACTTTACCAGGTGTGCATTCTTCCAGATGCATTTTCTCGTTTAGGATAATATTTTCAATACATGTGTAAAACTGATCAAGTCGCAAAACGAAAAATGTGTCGCATTGCTCGAACGAACCATGCAAAGGAGAACTGAGCTTAACATGACTGACTTCAAAGAGTTCGTTATTTGCAATCCACCGTCTTAAATGGCTCAAAGGTAACTGAATCCAAAATACGTTTCAGAATGCTTATTACGACTTTTAATTTGGCCTTCGCGATCGTTTTAAAAACAGAAGTATTCGATGGCCACTGCAGCCGCGACAAGCCGGCTATGCCGCGTACAGAGAAGCATGTAATTTGGCCGTTATTTTTGTCGTCTTCTCCAGGACCTGTCAAATGAATTTTGGCCAAATTGTAACATAGTCGTGCATGTGGTTGAAAGCTTATTTCTCACCTACTGGATTAGTCAATTTACTCAGGTATACACGCATAAGTTTTGTCTCTCCGGAAGTTGCGATCTAGCGTTAAATTATAGTACGTTTACATGTTATTTTTCTAGTTTCTCGTCCCGAACCAGCGAAATCAGAGAACCGTTTATAAACTATGTTCAACTGCACGTCATTTTCAGGCCCGGTAACACGTGAGCAACAATTACGTTCTGAATTCCCTACACATTTTGTGTTCGTATTTTGAATGAACTCTTAACATACGTTTCTAATATTTCCTTAAACCCTACTTTTTTTTTTAAATAAAGGATTGCGATAAGGTTATTTTAAATTTATCCATGTTTACGCGATAATAGTGCCACGTTATAAGTGAAAGCATGCCATTAAATAGCTCGTGTGTGACGGGTCGTAGAAGAGAAAACAATCTCGGCAGTCAAGGTTTCTAGGGCGTTGCTTCCCATTCAGGAGATCCGAGGGTCTGAATTCCAGAAAGCGATGAATATTTGCGCCCTTTCTAAGATGATGTTAGTGTTAGGTTCGCCTTCTTCTCCACCCTTATCGGCAAGAAAGCATGATTAGGAACACTGGTAATTGGCGACCATGTTTGAGCCCACGTGTCTTCAAAACACTGTCCTTTTGATCGGATGACGCATTTTAACTTTACATGATACTTTGCGGGTCAATCATAAAGGTAATGGCTTTAAGAGTGTCAGGAAAGTAGCTTCATACACACACGACAGCCAATAAAGAAAGATCAATTTCTGACATGTGTCCAGAAGGTTGAAGTTAAGAAAGAGTCAACTTTCCCCCGATAAGCCATCGTCTCTAAGCATGGTGTGTTAATAAACCCAACGCCATTTATAAATTAAAAACACTCGGAAACTTACTCCCGGACAAAGATATATAGTATGTTCGCAGTATCTTCACATTTTTTTAATCAAAACCTTTGAAAAATCAGCGCATGCATTGCGTGTTTGGTTGTTTCCTTAATATGCCATGTATAGAGGCCTGAATAATTCGCGAGTTCAATGACCTGCAGGCTAAACTCTACAGTCTTATGTACAAATATGCCTATGTTAACGACACATTGGTTGTCTGCTGTCACAGTGGAAGGCGATGATTGGACCAGCATTCTCCTGGAGGTGTCAAACACGGTGTGGTCCAATGACTGAAATTATATAAACACACGTGCTATGAATTATAGTTTGTCCCAAAACGAATCCGCGAATTCTTCAGGTCTCTAGCCATGTATCATAAGTCAAAAGCGTTTAATAGTTCTTTTAATATAAAAGTATCTTACTTTTGGTTAGATTCCAATTTTCCTGGCATTTTACTTTTAATTATAATATTTAATCTATGATTATTATAAACAAAAATTGAGAGAATGTAGGGGTGTTGGTAATGCCTAGAAGGAAGTAGTTCTTATACAAAATATTATTAAACTGAGTGCGCACAAACGCGGCGCATCAGCCCTTATTTGATGTAATTTACTAGGCTTGCTTAAGCTTTGCTTGTATGAGGCGCAGGAATAGCTTGAAAGTAGAACTTCGTCAGGGCTTCAGAAAAGTTGGAAGTAACCATGAATGAACTATATTAGTGAAACCTTTCCGCGACTCTGTAATTGGCTTCCATCTGCCAATGTATGTAGAGGCAGATTTTATTGTAAAAATATTTAGCTAATAAAAAACTTATTTTAAACGATGTACTTTGGTTTTTATTTAATTCTTAAATATGTTTTATTTATTTTAACAGTGTCGGAATAATGGACGCCAGTTGGCTACTGAAGTAACTGAGTTATGAGCGGGAGCGGTGCTGGCAAAGAGGCAGAGGGATTCAAACACACTCGAGCAGCCACTGATGTGAGATGGAAACTGAAAGTGTCAGCAAAGTACACTGAAGAGCCAAAAAAAATCTGGTAAACCTGCCTAATATTGTGTAGGGCCCCCGAGCACGCAGAAGTGCCGCAAGACGACGTGGCATGGACTCGACTAATGTCTGAAGGTATTCAGGAGGCAATTCACACCATGAATCCTGCAGGGCACTCCACAAATCCAATCTGCACCAATTTGAGAAGGGGTTACACGTCTGTCACGTTTGATGATTCTCGTCAGTCGTCGTTTGTCCCGTTCTTTCACGATCTTTTTCCGGCCGCAGCGATGTCGAAGATGTGATGTTTTACCGGATTCCCGATATTCACGGTACGCTGGTGAAATGGTCGTACGCGAAAATCCAACTTGTATCGCTACCTGGGAGATGCTATGTCCCATCTCTCGTGCGCCGACTATAACACCACGTTCAAACTCACTTAAATCTTTATAACCTGCTATTGTAGCAGCAGTAACCGATCTAGCTGCCGACCACATCGCGTTACTCTGATTGGTTCCATACCTCTGTTATTCACATACGCACGCCTATACCAGTTTTCTTTTGGCTCTTCAGTGTACATTGGCANGTTTTCTTTTGGCTCTTCAGTGTACATTGGCAGCAACTGTGCAATCACAGACTTCTTTTTTGCGATGATTAAGTACCGGGATTTTTCGTGAAAATGTATGCTGCGTGTGTGCAACTTAACCGTAACCTGTTTATCAGCCATCCGTACTTCGTATGTCACTTGCTGATTTCTTCGTTTAAGTTCATGAGCCCGAGGGCGTAGAAGCCACGAGGGTCGTGGGGGACCGCTCCTGCTATGGGGTCATGACGACCCCCACTGGAATTACGATGACCCTCGTCAACTCACCAATCACCCCAACACTGGAACTCCTTGTTTACTGTAACTCTCGTGCAATTTACTTAAAACAGCAGTTCACTTCAGTTTAGGGGGGCCACGGTGGCTAAGCGGTTAGACTGCTCGCCTCTCACCGAGGCGAATCGGGTCCAATCCACGGACGGGCCACTCCCGGATTTTCGCAAGTGGGAATCGTGCCAGACGATGCCGCTAGTAGGCGGGTTTTTCTCGGGGATCTCCCGCTACCCCGCCATTACATTCTGACGCTGCTCCATTCTCACCTAATTTCACCCTCGTCGGCTATCAAGA
Source organism: Clitarchus hookeri (assembly GCA_002778355.1). Lineage (NCBI taxonomy): Eukaryota > Metazoa > Arthropoda > Insecta > Phasmatodea > Phasmatidae > Clitarchus > Clitarchus hookeri. Next base: position 53,200 of record NQII01004281.1, read on the forward strand.
TCTCGTTGTTAAGAGCCGCCCAAATCTCTTTCAACTCAACTCAACTCTCTCACTTCAGGTTAAATTATTACTTACGCTTCAGTATCGAACATATTTTCAGATATGCATTCCGAATGAGGAAATCACAACAAGACAGTGCAGGTTACGAAGAGTACACTACTGTCTACTATTAATATATCATGATTCATAACAGTTTAAAAAAAAAAAATTTGAAATAAAATCTCGGTAACTGAGGCCTCCTTCGCTCGCTAATGGCCGTAGGCGTTATAGTCCGCGGGAGGGGAGGGGCGTTTGGCAATAAAATTCATTTTAAAGGAGGGCCTACACTGGAAAAATATGCTATCTAACGCTCTTGCACAAGCCATTCGAGATTGATTTTGCATATGGGGAATGAATGATCTATTCATACACGTGGATAAAGACTCGCGTTCTATTTTCGTAAGAGATTGGTAAGGAATCTTCTCACAAAAATCTACTATCTCTGGTAATAACTGCAATTCCCATGCCACTGCGATTACGACAGCTGACATAAACTCGCACATGTAGAGAGTAGAAATTTTAAAAATCAACACACACACTTTCGAATACGGGCGCATTCGCTGAAAACATTACTTGTCGGAACGAAGAAGGAAGGGCAGGCGGGGGCAAAGGTCTATAAAATTTGGTCATTTAAAAGAGGAAATTAGTTTCACATGTTGTATCTAGAATATCCAAGTGTTGTTCCCGTGTGAGCATGTAGACGAGCTGGCGACAACGCAATGAAGGAGGGAAAATTAAAGCCAGTAGAAAACCGACCACGTCGATGTCAGTAGACATGAATAGTTCATCCGAGGACAGGATACAAGAATAGGCACCAGGTGCCGCCTGCCTTCATCCTCTATCATTCTGGACCTTAGCTGCCATCTTGCACTATTGTGGCTCGTGCTATATCATTCCGGTTCTATGGCGGCCATCCAGGTTTTGTGTGAACTTGGCCCTGACTTTTCCCGATGATGTCATGTTTGATTATGTCGCTGCATGCTAAGGGTGCTGAAGTCGGCTACCATCATTGTTTCCGAAGTTGGCTGCTAGATAGCACTAGTATTGGTCGATTACTTACTATCGCTCGACTGTCTTAATTTCCATTGTCGTCTGCTTGGTGGCGCCAATGTTTTTACTATATATATATATATATATATATATATATATATATATATATATNGAAGGAAGGGCAGGCGGGGGCAAAGGTCTATAAAATTTGGTCATTTAAAAGAGGAAATTAGTTTCACATGTTGTATCTAGAATATCCAAGTGTTGTTCCCGTGTGAGCATGTAGACGAGCTGGCGACAACGCAATGAAGGAGGGAAAATTAAAGCCAGTAGAAAACCGACCACGTCGATGTCAGTAGACATGAATAGTTCATCCGAGGACAGGATACAAGAATAGGCACCAGGTGCCGCCTGCCTTCATCCTCTATCATTCTGGACCTTAGCTGCCATCTTGCACTATTGTGGCTCGTGCTATATCATTCCGGTTCTATGGCGGCCATCCAGGTTTTGTGTGAACTTGGCCCTGACTTTTCCCGATGATGTCATGTTTGATTATGTCGCTGCATGCTAAGGGTGCTGAAGTCGGCTACCATCATTGTTTCCGAAGTTGGCTGCTAGATAGCACTAGTATTGGTCGATTACTTACTATCGCTCGACTGTCTTAATTTCCATTGTCGTCTGCTTGGTGGCGCCAATGTTTTTACTATATATATATATATATATATATATATATATATATATATATATATATATATATGCGTGTGTGTTAAGTGTAATGTTACCATAACTTGGACTTTCATCCATAAATATAAATTTATTTTAATGTAACTCAACAACTCAGGGGGGTAAGTGGTCCGGAACCTGCCACCAGCCTTGGGTTTGATGGAGTGCACCTTAGCTGATCTACCAAAGCAAGCTGGCAAGTACAAGTTTTAATGCCAGACATATAAAAATGTGTTCAACCACATACATATTTCGAACGTGACATCAAAATCACTGATTACTTTTGAATTCTCGACTACCGTATTGGATATTATAGCCATAGGTATGCATTAAGAATTTTTCCAAAGTATGTGGTTTATTTCATTTACCGACTTGTTTTCCCAAGGGTAATTCGACCACAATGTCAGAACTACTTATCATTTGGTAGACTTCGACAACCGTATTGGATTCTATGGGCGAATATAAGCATTAATAATTTTTAGAAGTAATTATTCAAGTACTTTATTTTGGGATTTTTCTATTGAAGACATGCTTGCAAGATGAGAGAACCTTTTAATTTCTCGGTAGCTTGGACTTCTGTATTGGATTCTATAGCAACTCAATGTGTTATTCAGATTTTTTAAATAATTATGGCAAGTATATGTAATTAACACAGTCCAACACAGGGTAGCGATCACCTAGTCTCAAGTCATATTATAAGCATAATGCAACTCCCAGCACCTTCTAACTTAAAGGCATATTTGACTATCATTCAGCGACCAAAGGAGTTAAGCCCTTGAAACTTGGGTCATATTTCTTCGGCACAGGCCCGAACAAGAAGATTCCTCTATGATTTTATATGATAGATGTGCCAAAAAATACTAGCAACCAGAAATAGCCGATTATTGGACAACTGGTGCCTGGACTATCTCGACCGGGCCACTGAGTTTCCGCAAAGGTCCCTGCAAGTACCGAACAGTATAGGAAACCTACACCGCCTCACAGTATACCCGCGGGCCCCTGTTCTTTTCCTGGTTACGGTAGTTTAAAAGTGGTACAGACGAGAATTTATTAGCCAATGATAAATGAGTTTCCGCAAAGGTCCATGCAAGTGCGTACAGCTGCAGTAATCGCTACAACTAAAAATAATGTAAATTTTACATTCCATAGCAAAATGTAATTCCCTTACCAACAACTTAACTGCTTAAAACGACGTCTTTAATTTATATCTTTAATGAAGTAAACGTAATAGTTGTAGCTATCAGAGAGCATATCACGTTTTTTATATCTTAAATCTGTGTATAAATATAAATATTCAAACTCTTGTTTTTTAAAAATATAGGTAATATAATTTACTCTTACTGTTATTAAAATTTTCAAAACCTCTCATTTTGTGTCAATATAATTATTTTGGACTCATTCATTTTGCATACAGATTCCCAAAATAATTATAAAGTACTTATTTTTAATTTTTATTAATATCAGTTTTGATTTAAATTGATTTATCAATTAAACTCGTCACAGTTACTAATTATTTTATGAAATAAAATTACTGTCAATTAAATGAGTGCTGATTTACACCATAGCTTTAGAGTTTTTTTCAGCTAAATTGTTTATGAAACAGATTTCTTTAAATGTTACAATGAACTATCATTATATACTATTGAGTTACGCATTGTTCCATCTTACAGTTACTTTCTTCGCCGTAGAAGATAAATCATAGTGTTAGAGTATATGATTACATTCGCATATGTTACCTTATACTTAAAATGTATACTATAATTTTTTTCACAGTTTGTTGTAGATAATTCTGCAGAGACTAGAATCCACGCAACTGATTGCGATAACGCACTGCGTCATGATACTGCTCATTTACGAGCAGAGAGGAAGTTAGCACCCCTATATTACATTCATATAGAGTAGAAAATCATTATCTAGTTTGCCGTACTTTTTCAACTCGATGCATTATACAATTCACGCTGACTGTAAAATCCTCTATATATTTATCGCATTGCGTGAAAACCAAGGCGCCTTCAACAATGTGGCAAACTTCACGTAGAATTTCTATTATTCCTCTACATATCACATGCTTTCATTCTCCATATATTTCTCAAAACAAAAAAAAACGTTACGCACCTTACTTTTAACGCTGCAAATTTCCGGAATTTCGCGCAAATATTTAATGCATATTCTTTTCTTAAATTGCGTTACGTTATTTAAAAAAATTACCCGTCTGTGATGGCAAGGAAGAAACTGTGCGCCCATCCTCAAAACATGAAACCATTCGAATTATTGGTTTCGGAGAAACGGTATGATGAGTTTATGGGTTTTAAGTGCACTTCGAGTATCATTTTCCTTAAAAAGAGGAATTTAGATAAAAATGGGGGAACTGGTGAAACTTATAGGACATGATAGTGATTTGGGAGAATGGATAGAAATATATGACTTTGGCACATGATTCATGAGTAGGAGGTAGGAGCCGTCCGCCATCTTGTTTGACGTCACAGCCAGGCCGGTGGCCATGTTGGATGTCCATCCTTCCTCCTCACCCCGAAAACCTGTAACAAAAGAAATTGATCAAGTAAAATATTTAAAAAAAAAATTAATTTAACATAAATTATTATAATAAATCATATTTGAATAAAATATCTCCCACGCCCCTTACAACCCCTCCCCTCAAAACACAAAACCGCGCACCCACC
>NQII01004281.1:57873-71929 GCA_002778355.1 Clitarchus hookeri
TCCCTGTAACCCCTCTAATCCGATTCCTACACCACCAAACACCTATTTAAATTCAATACACGAATCATCCAAATCAACCACAGCACATTTCCTCATACCAATTTTAAAATTTTAAGTATTACACATACCATTTATATTTTTATCCCATAAATAATGTATATTTTGATTATTTTATCAACATTGCATTACTGGTGTAGGGCATACCCTCAATCAAATTAATTTTAATAACTGTTCCGAATAAGAGATTTTGTTAATAAAAATTCATAGTAAATTTAGGGTGGTTTTCATTTTAAGAACATTTAAAGTCAACCGACGTATCGCAGAGCTCCTAATTTTTTTCTTTCAGTTGGGTCTGGATCTTAAATCAGATTTTGTGCCTGAACCCACATTGAATTATTTTGTGTTTGTTTTAAATAATTATGCATCAAACCACGTTTTCACAAGTGAGGTTGTAAGCAAGCGAATATTTGTAGGTATAGGCGAATAAGTTTGCAAGCATCAGTTCTAGCTCCAGGGATGTATGCATGTATAAACCCTACGACCATTCTTACACATTGCGATTAGCTAAATTAAAAATAATATTTGCATCATAGTGTTTTTTTTAACAAAATCAGTTTATAACAGGAAGTAAATGATGTGTGTATAAAATACAAAATAAAATATAAAAATAATTTTGTTTTCAAAATGTATTAAAATATATTGCTAAAAAATTATTCACGTTCGTCTGAGTAAAGTCTGCATCCTTATACATAACACACTCAGTTCTAATTCGGTAAACACGAAACCAACTATTCGGACACTCGTGAACTTCGTGCCTCCGTGTAGTAAGCTTGAAGGCAAATTCCTCGCAGCAGAAGCGACACCGATACGCCACTGAAATTTCCGTAGATGATACACTAGCGGTCCCAGATGGTTCGGCTGTCGTCACATCGGAAGGGGCAGGAACCAGGGATGAAGATGTCTTCGTAGAAAGAGATGCTACTCCTGGTGATGGGTTGGCTGGTTCGTCGTTCTTACTGGTCGCAGGCGATTTTGGTAGAGGAACCACGGGATTGAAATGACCCTCCATCGCACCCCCGACGGAGGATCTACCTTTCACCTCGGTCACTATCAAACTAAGCTCCTTTACTCAAACCCAGTTACATATATATCCGCCCATGACGTCATGGAAATGTTATGGTGCAACGTAGGAGGCGATGGTATATTCACTGTTGCACCTGGTGGTGAATTGACGAGTGCAACATTCGTTCTCGTCGAAGGCAATGGCAATGTATAGGTACGAAACGATGTTACTGCTGTCAATCGCACCGACGATGGAGATTGCAGCAACCCAGATATAAACTTATTCCCAGCACTGTAGGTTTCTCAAATGTCTAGGACCCTTTATGTATATACACTTTGTGAAAACAGAATATACATTGTGATACCACAAATTGTGGATTTTTTAATGTGCGTAATCGACATCGGGGATGAAGATACCAATATATTTTCTATGTTTTGAGTGTACGATCCCATTTGTCCTCAGCTGCAGATGATCCACCAAGTCGAGTGTCCAGCCAAAGCTCTTCAATACCATTTTTTCTTCCTCGCAGCACACCTTTTTTGTGCTTTTTTCAACACTGGCTTCGATGTCATCCGCATTACACTCAGGTAAGTTCGAGGTCTTGATTGCTTTCTTTTTGTATACATCTGGTTTACTATAGCTACATTCCAACCATATATTATATTTCACGGTTCCGTATTTCCCGACCTCCTTTGTAGAATCGGTTTATTAATTTTTGTTCAGACTGGCCAGAAATGAACAAACATATTTCGTCGAATTTATCAGATTTGGAGAAACGAACGTTTTCAAAAAACCCCTGAATGCTGATTCCTTCAGGAAAAATCCATTTACATTCGGCTTTGTCTCACAGCTTACTTTCTTAGGTTGCGATGCATGGTCGGACGAATTGGCAGGTGTAGCTTCTGATTCGTGGGTCGAAGTTGCACTGGGACCAGCCTTTGCTGTAAAATACAAAGAGAGAGGATGGACAACTCTGCCAACATGAGATAATGGTGCAGCTCATTCACACTGTTTTAGATGCCTTTTTAAACTGTCGGTGCGCGCAAACTCTCTAGGGTCAGTGGGTGGGGGAGGGCGGGGTCTGTAGGGGATGCAATGGGGAAAGATCATAGATTAACTCATGGATCCATCACATCAAGTTCCTTTATTTCCTTTAGAATTCCGTTACCTCCCTCCTGCGAAGCTCACTATAACAAATTTCTGATAAACTTCCTAAACTGCAAAGGAAGTTTTTAACCTATACATTTTATGGTAATAATACCACATGTCACACTACAAATATAAGAATGTTGAAGGTCGTTACTGTACAAGGTTGAGGACTTCCCTACGCATTTGACTGTTTCGTGAGCGAGTGTAGGAACGGTACAATGGATATAAGGGAAAATAGCTTACCATTTGCACTTTTTCACTATTCGTATGGATTGGCATGGTCATTTTACGAATAATTTCTTAGAGTTTAGTGGCAGTACTCTATTTAAAGTAAAGGCCATTTACGAGTAAGGATAATCGGATAGCCACCCTTACAGATGGCTATCACCTATTTTTGTGTTCTATGGGGACCGATAGTCATGTCCTCTAAAGTGCACCAGTTCCCCCCCATTCTTACCTACAGAAGTAGCTGACACATGGACTACTTCTTCCAGTACTGAGCCTCGGAATAGTCCCCCCCCCCCCTTTTTTTNACTTTCCTCTCTACGTGGCTGTGTGTGTATGTGTGTGGTGGTTGTGTGAGCGCTTCTCTCCTCCCCCCCCCTTTTTTTTCCACCCGCTACACCTGGTACTATACGCAGCGCAGTTCGATGCACTGAGCTTGTCTTCAGCTTTTCTATCCCTGGCTTCTGCAAACATGATTCACATCCTTGTATCCCGAACTATCGGTCCTAGCGGCGTCCGCCGATGAATCTCGCATCACCTGTACGTCCGTTATGTGCGGAGCTAACGTTATACACTGGAGAGCCAAAAAAAACTTGTATAGGCGTGCGTATGCAAATAACAGAGGTATGGAACCAATCAGAGTAACGCGATGCGGTCGGCAGCACCTATATAAGACAACAAGCGTCTGGCAAAGTTGCTAGATCGGTTACTGCTGCTACAATGGCAGGTTATCAAGATTTAAGTGAGTTTGAACGTGGTGTTATAGTCGGCGCACGAGAGATGGGACATAGCATCTCCGAGGTAGCGATAACATTTGGATTTTCGCGTACGACCATTTCACGAGTGTACCGTGAATATCGGGAATCCGGTAAAACATCAAATCTTCGACATCGCTGCGGCCGGAAAAAGATCGTGAACGAACGGGACAAACGACGACTGACGAGAATCATTAAACGTGACAGACGTGCAACCCTTTCTCAAATTGGCGCAGATTTCAATGCCTCCTGCATACCTTCAGACATTAGTCGAGTCCATGCCACGTCGTCTTGCGGCACTTCTGCGTGCTCGCGGGGCCCTACATGATATTAAGCAGGTGTACTAGTTTTTTTGGCTCTTCAGTGCCTGTTCAAAAAGATAAACGAGCGCCGTATCCTTACGTGATTAGTTTCCGTAATAAAATACAGAAACAATAAGTGCGTGGATAAAAATTTTGCGAATAAATTTGTGATGGTGTCATATTAATTAAGTTTACGTGCCTGCCCAGTGGGTTTGTACGACGTGAGCAAGCTTACCTAGTTTGACGGCACTCTTCGAGGAGCTGGTCGCGCCGCGTTCTGGCGTGCATGAGGGTCAGTTTACTACTGAGCGCACGCCGGGGTGGCAGTATGCAGTGACGTCCCCCTCCCCCCCCTCCTCGTCACGCTAATTCCAACATCATCACCCATCTGAAGACGACGCTGATGTCACAGCCAGTAAGGAGTTATTTTATACGTAATTGTACATATTACTCTCTTATGTTATATATAATGGCCCCCCTTGTTTTCTTCTGGGGCGAACAAGTTAATGGGTTTTCTCAGAGTGCTCCCATAGTTTTTATTAGACATGTATGGCAGAAGGCCTTGTGGGAAAATAAGACGGGCTCCTTAAAAGAGCAGTACCTGAAATGTTCCTCCAATCAGATGGATGATTCACAATGTGTTTCGTGAAGTGATTCGAGAGGGCAAGTTCGTACAAAGGATGAATGGTTCGTGAAAATATTTGCGGAATGCAACGCAAAGGGGTGACTTGCTTCTGGGCATCGAAGATGTTGACGAGTGTGTGTGTCGCCGGTTCGAGTCCCGATCGGACGGTGCTACATTGCAAACAGCACCCACCATGTGCCATATGAAAAATTACAGATACCCGACACTTTTAATGAAAGCGATGAATAATCTCATTTAAATGAATATATTCATGTATCATACAATAGTTCTTTTTAAACCAGTAAATCAGAAACATGTTGGCAGGAGTCAGTCAGCAGGAGTCGGTTTTCTGCAGAAGTCAGCCTGCATGAGTCAGTCTGCAGTAGCCAGTCTGCAGGAATCAGTCTGCATGAGTCAGTCTAGAGGAGTCTTGAGGAGGAAGAGGAGTCAGTCGGCAGGAGTAAAGTATATGACTTTATGTATGCTTGAAGACGATGCAACCCACTGACGATGTGAAATCGTGTATGTAATGTATGAATACATGAATACCTTCAACGACTGCCCACAAATTACATGGAAAACAAAGCTGTTACTGTGCCAAGTCCTTCAGTAATAGTTGCAATGCGCGACGACATGAGAAGAGTGACTGTTTGAAGAACCCAATCTCGTGGGTGTTTAGCTGAAAAAAAACTGTTATATCCAATTTACTCGGTGTGATAACTTAAATAAACCCATCAAGGCTGATAAATGTAGTGTTTTTTCGCCCACTGAGAAACAGCATGTGATGACTTTGTTACCTCCTGTTAATACACTACATAAAATGTTCGCAGATGACGAGGGAACTCGCACGATGAAGCATTGTGACAATGTCCACATTCAGTTTATTCAAGGGGATACAATGAAGGAACACATCAAGATCTACAATGGTTCGTCTACTGGGAGCCAGCAAGTGATGTTGCCAATACCTCCTGCTGCATCGATGGGTACTGTTTCCGCAGACGATTATGACAAATACAAGGCATGATAGAGTCGGTATATGTGGAATGTACACTTGCAAGGCGTACGCGTGAAGTCGACGAACTTCCAAATAAATAGTTGTCAGCTCTAAATACTGATGATGACCATGTGACTCCTACGAAGAAAAGTAAACTTGATATTGAGGATGAAACAGGAAGTGAAGACAATCATGAAGACAGCATAGATGAAACTAAACACGAAGACAGTGATAATGTTGAAGACGATGATGGCGATTTTCTCGATGCCCTGGCACACCCCTCCAACTCATTTGCTGCAATGAGCGACACGAAGAAGGCAGAAGACGCCGAGAATACTGGCTACCTATTTTCCGAAGACCCGAATGAACTTGTTGATAGACTCAGATATTTGATTGACCTTCAAAAACGTTGGAATTTCTCGCTTATTGTTGAGATATATTCAATCATTATTAAACTGAAGGAACGGGGATATATCGCATGAGACTGTTAGCTATTATCCATGATATGCAAACAGCAGGGAAATGAAGAGATCGAATATGCAAAATAATTAGAACGAGAGAATGTACATAACAAGTAAATAAATTAAATTTATATATACATAGTAATGTGTGTTCAATATCTTATACAGTCCCTTCTGCTTCTTTGAAAGACTTATTGATTCAGTGGTGTAAACAATCAATTGAGAGTCTGTTTTAGATTAAATTTATGTGAGTGCATGCAGTAGCAGGGCTATAGTTCGATTTGAAGTATTATGCCTTACATGTGTCGTTTAAAATCGACTGGGTTCTATATGACGAATGAATGAAACGAGGGTAATATTTTTGAGGATTGTTTCGCAACTAGTTGATTTGCTTGGTCAGTTAGTCTGGTAAGTTGGCTTGGTAAGTTAGTATGGGCCTTTGGTATGGTCAGCTCTGGTAGAAATGTTTTGCGAAGATTCTGAGAAGATTTTCTGCGAAGAGGTTAGCTACGAGACCCTTACAAGAGATTTTCTTTCGAGATTAACCATCATCGTTTGTATATATGGGTGGTGTGGCAGTTTGTTCTTGTCGGTTGTTCTAGTCAGTTTTGCAGGAATTGGTCTCGTTAGGAGCTAGTCTTGTGCTCAGTAAATCTCGCCAGAAACCAGTCTTGTGTGGAGTTAGTTTTAGGTGAGTCAATCGTTGGCTAGTATGGTTAGTCGGTATGGGTCCTTGTTGTGACCAGCTAGTACTGGCCAATTGTATGGAAAGTGATTTTTCTCGATTTTTCGTGTTATATGCAATGGCGGCTAAGAGCAAGGTCGATAACAACCAATATGGTGGCTCAATCTACAGCTTCTCTGGCAGCTAAATCGATAATTAATACACTAGCATCACCTACATAATGAAAACGTAAACAAATGACAAACGAAAAAAAAATGGTACGTGGAGTGCATTTGACAGAATGAGCAAAGGTGAGGGGGTGGAAGCCTGTCAATTAATTAACCAATGAGAAACATTAGCGAGGGTCAGTCGTCTGCTGGACGTGGAACCGAGGTAACCTCTGGAAATGTAAGTTTTTATATGAATGTATTAATAATAGTTATTTGTTTTTATCAATTATTGGAGATTTTTAATTTTTTTATACATGTTTAGGATTTTTGAGTTATACGTGATGGGTTATAGAGGGGAATGGGTCAATGGGTCATGGGGACTTGGGTCATGGGGTCTTGGGTCATGGGGTCTTGAGTCATGGGGTCTTGGAGTCTTGGGTCATGGGTTTTGGGTCTTGGGTCTTGGGTTTTTGGTTATTGGGTCAAGTGGCAAGGGTTTTTTGGGAATTTTCTGGAATTTATAGGAATTGTTTAGGATTTTTGGAATTTTTTGGCTTCATGGTCACCGGGATCAAGGTCATGGTCAAGGCCATCAACATATAACATGGCAACGAGATGGACACTGGTCGACCTGGTGAGGGTTGGTCGTGTTGGGGGCTTAGTCGATCCACCTGCTATTGAACCCTGGACCTCCTTCACTTACATCCTTAGAGAATTATTTTTAATAATTGTTTAATTTTTTTATTTTTTTGGGGTTTTATAATTTTTCTGCATTTTTTTGGGTTTCGAGGTAATTCAAGGTTGCGGGCATTGGGTCAAGGTCAAGTTAAAAGGCGCGCCACCACCGGTACTAGCTGCCAGTTTTGTCCCATTAAAAATACATTGTCCCCGGACGCAAATAATCATTCTACTTGCGCAAATGTATTTTACTTTATTTTAAATATATAATGCACGTTTAATGTGCTAAATCTGTATGTTCTCAAACCAAATGTATTTATATTGAGAGGTGGGTTGCAGAGAAAGATTAGAGGAGGTATCCCCAGCCCACAGAAAGTAACTTGAAAAGTCGGATAAGTGTTTCACACAATAATTCATTCAGGATGCAAATGGTAGCTTTCTATTCTGTTACCTATTTCCTGTTCTCCTTTATCCTGGGAGTGATGGAAGGAAACAGAGTTGCTGATACGATGAGGGAGCGGGTGTTCTCTGGGTGCAGCTAGTTGGACGCAGGGGATAAACGGCATCTCTAAGTATCGGTTACGCACTAAGCACTTCACGAAAATACTTTCGTAATTCTGTAACATTAATAGTGAGGGTGTTCGATGATATGAAATTGAGCTATAAAGTTCGTCAGCTATGGCCACTAAAATTAATGTAATGAAAACTAAATTCCGTAGCGACAAGGGAAATGTTTAAAAGAAGTATAATTTTAATTTATAATTTCTTAAAAAGAACAAGCAGACAATCACAATGTACGATCCCCTTTTGCATATAGAAGATTTATGTTAGTCCTACTCAGAACTACAAGCTATTACCAACTTACCAAAACAGGAAATAAAGGACTATCTACACTTCCAACCACGCACGCGCACACACACGCACAAACTTAGCAAGATGAAGTTTTAACCCCATATTGGTTTATTTGTGTTCTTTCTGGTTTAAATTTTTAAGAAGAAAAGTTTTGGAAATTACGAATATTGTTTTTTATTTTTCGGTTTACCTTACCCTGCAGTACAGACATATCGTCAAAAATAACATACAACTTCATTACAATAAATATATTGTAACTTAAAAAAATATTTTGTATTAAACTAATTATATCATAGTTAAACGGATAAAGTTCAAAAGTGTTGTCTGTACTGTTGAGTACGTTAAAAAAAAAAACAACTAAATAATTATAATCATACTTTCAAAGATTTTTCTGCACAAAAACTTATTTAATCTGCAGGAAATAAATGAAAGAAGGCAAGGCGGCAAGTAAGACTTAGTCATAAGTCGGGAATGTGTGGAAAAACGAACAAGCAAAATAAGGAAATACCTCCAGGCTATGCGCAGAAGCGCGAGAGAGCAGCTCGTTGGGAAGGGGGACAAACCCAATGCAAGTTCAGTGGACAAGTACGAGAGTTGCGACTCATCTGTTCCTCCCACTGGATCACTTATGTTATTCACCAGGACATCGCTCAGACACCGGGCCGTCCATCGTTCACGTGCAGTCAAGAGGTAACAAACTAAGCGATAGGCTGCTCACGGTTGGCTGGACGCTTTCGAAAGACCTGCTTAAGATCTACAAGTATATGCGTTGTGTATCCTTCCACAAGGTATGAAATTAAAATTGCTGCCACACGCCTGATCACTTTACTAATGCATTGGTCAAGTGCAAATAAATGGCGTGTGGGGAACGCACCCAGGGTAAGGCGACACCTTTCGAGTGACGGTCTTTCCAGTCATCCGTCATCCCCGGGCATGACAGAAATTATACCCTAGAATGGAGCGCCGCTGGAATGCAGGGGCGGGGGAAACGGGAGTACCCCGAGAAAACCCGCCGGCAAGCGGCATCGTCCAGCACGATTCCCACTTGCGAAAACCCAGGAGTGAACCCGCCGGGGATCGAACCCGGAACGCCGTGGTGGGAGGAGAGCGCCCTGGCCACTACGCCACCGCTGCCCCTGGTCAAGTGCAAGACTGATATTGTTAGGAAAGTAAATGTTTTACCAATTTTCCCTATTCTTAAACTTACACGCATTAACAAAAACGAAAAATAAAAGAAACTATTTTAAGTTTTCACAAATGTTTACCTAACACTTGAAAATACAACGTTAAGACATGGAAATACTTTCCATGCGTCGTTTCCAACTTTACTGGGCACATGCTGGCCAGTGTGCCCGTTAAAATATACAGGGTGATTCTAAAATCATGGGACAAACATTGAGGGGTGTTAGAGCTCACTAAAACAAACAATTATTGTATAGGAATATATAGGCGGAAGTGACGCGTTGAGGCACAAACACTAAAACATAACACATTAACGGAAACATAAAATGTTCATTAGCAGCATACTTAACGAGTGATTCCGTGCAGCAAATGTTAAAGCAGTTGCTGGAAATGCATCAACCAACAGTCACTCATGCTTGGCGACCTCTACATATGGCGTGATTGGCTGACAATGGTGGCGTGCGTGAAATACCCGGCGTATTCGAATCTGTTCGCCAATCACTCCACCGACGCTACCAAGCTTGCATTACTGTCGGTGGTAGCAATTTTGAGCAATTATTATAAACATTGCTGTAAAAAGGCATTTAGCGGCGACGTTGTAAGTAAACAATGTGTTGCATTTCATGTGTTATTTTTGTGTTTGTGCCTCAACGCGTCACTCCCGCCCATATATTCCAATACAATAATTGTTTTTTTTAGTGAGCTCTACCACCCCTCAATGTTTGTCCCATGATTTTAGAATCACCGTGTATACAGGTTGGGGCAGTGACATATTTTAAAGGTTGATTTCAAAAGTGTTCAGTTTACCGTGAACAATCCATTATACCTATATAGAGAGGGCAAGACCAGGCGCCCTATCAGCGTCTGTAACTCGGTTGTCCCAATCTTATGTTGCACTGTGAACAGCCTGTAAGTGTAATTTTAAATAGAACAGCTTTAAACTACGTTAAGGCCGTGCTACAATAGAAACAACCATGCCAATAACAGTACCTGTTTAATTAATACCGTCTGTACAATGGCAACGTAAAACTCACTTTCACAACTGTACGTTTCCGGTCACAAAGCTTAACTTACATTTAACTCCAAATGTTCTTTTTTCTTTTTTGTGTTCTTATTCGTTTATTTAGCGCGTGGTACTACAATAGCTAAAATCATTCTTCTGTATCCATCACGACAGTTTACTAACGAGATGTCTACATACAAATGCGAGGTTAGTATAGCACATAAAAAGTTGACCACCTTACACGAGTGGGATTTCAAATAACATCCGTTTTTATCACGTCGGTTGCAGCATAGGATTTTTGTTATGGCAATGGTTATGGGTACGGATGTGGTAATGGTTATTTCGATTGTAGCATGAACTTTAGGACTTTTCACTCAAATAGTTACGCAAAAAGCGAAATGGCGTTGTCGTCGTTTTCACAAAAAAATATCTCGGTAGCAGAGTAGCTGCTCGACGCTCTTGAAAGGGAACTGGTGTCTTGCTAAACATTCATGCTCTTGAAAGGGAACTGGTGTCTTGCTAAACATTCATGCTCTTGAAAGGGAACTGGTATCTTGCTAAACATTCATGCTCTTGAAACGGAACTGGTATCTTGCTAAACATTCATGCTCTTGAAAGGGAACTGGTGTCTTGCTAAACATTCATGCTCTTGAAAGGGAACTGGTATCTTGCTAAACATTCATGCTCTTGAAACGGAACTGGTATCTTGCTAAACATTCATGCTCTTGAAAGGGAACTGGTGTCTTGCTAAACATTCATGCTCTTGAAAGGGAACTGGTGTCTTGCTAAACATTCATGCTCTTGAAAGGGAACTGGTATCTTGCTAAACATTCATGCTCTTGAAACGGAACTGGTATCTTGCTAAACATTCATGCTCTTGAAAGGGAACTGGTGTCTTGCTAAACATTCACGCTCTTGAAAGGGAACTGGTGTCTTGCTAAACATGCATGCTCTTGAAAGGGAACTGGTGTCTTGCTAAACATCCATGCTGTGGAATATTTCCCTACTGGTGCTGTTAGCGCTTGGCAATGTAGTATTCACGTAGGTACCTCTTAACGTCGAACTATACTGGCGTGTCGCTGAAGTTCGCGATAAACACACACACACACATATGTACACATGGTGTACGATCAAAGGCGGGTGCTTGTTTGTTCTTGCCCAATACAGATGTTCGTAATATGTAAACACCAAGAACGATACGGAACGGTTGTGTATTAATTTCTGCTCGAGGCTTGCAGATTTGCAGTATTTGCATGTTCCTCTCTCAGTGGCCGTCAGCAGTAAAATAAAAAAAGTTTGTCCTACCAGCTTAAGGTGGAGAGTGGTCGCCATATTTGATACATGCGATTTTATATAACTTTTGTTTTAAATGTGTATTTTAAATTTAATTATGTTTGGGCATAGAAGATAGTTGTACAAACTGTTAGAGGATGTTACACCTGTATGTATTCTGCTGGGACTTTTATTACAGAAGTAGAAAGTAATTAACACTTTATGCTCACTGATCCCACACGGTACGCAATTAAAAAAAAGCTGTCAATCAGTAAATGTAGTTGTGTACCACACCCCGACAGAGGTAAATTTTAAATATTGTCCATTTANGTTATGCTCACTGATCCCACACGGTACGCAATTAAAAAAAAAGCTGTCAATCAGTAAATGTAGTTGTGTACCACACCCCGACAGAGGTAAATTTTAAATATTGTCCATTTATGGTTACTTACAAATTTTTCTCAAGGCCTGCTAATGTTCTACTTTAAGGTCATGCCTCCGCCTCACGCTAACAAGGCTTATCATAGTCTAGAAAATCACTTCAAAGTGACAACGCACCTGATTCGTGAGCACTCAGTTTAATAATATTTTGCATGAAAACTATTTCTTTCCAAGCATTACAAAAACACATATTTTCTCCCTGTATTTATACATATTAATTATAAATTAAATATTATTATTTATAGTTTAAATATACATAAAAGTTCTTTTAACAGAAAGTGAAATACTTCTATGTTAATAGTAGCACAAAAGTCTGGTGATACATGGCATGTTTAGGAACCGACCCAACTTGTCGTGCATTTCGTGATTTATCAAAGGTTTGATTCAAAAAGTCTGAAGAAACTGTGTATAGACTATAAGTGTTGAATGCACAAGATGTCCGAAAAGTCTTTCCCCGATTACAAACTTTATTTATATCCGCTGTATGTAAGATGGAGATGTGAAACCGTTGCAGAAATGTCGGCAAACTAACCAAGATTTTGTTGTAACAGGACAGCGCATCAGTGAGTTTCTACGTGAGAGCCCTCGGTAGCACGTGACAAATCTAGGCGATATTCAATTTCTGACCACACATTAGTCAACACCACAGGAGGGATCGATGCAATGACTGTGGATATCCGTTATTACAGAGTTGCAAGATCTGATACAGGAGGTATGTAGACATTGTCCTTGACATCACCATATAGAGAAAAAATGTAATGGTGTTATGTCAGGAGAACGTGGAGGCCAAGCTGGCGGGCCATCACGACCAATCCATCATCCAGGAAAAGTCGTATCAAGATGCGCACGAACCTCCAAACCCCAATGAGGCGGTGCATTGTCTTGTTGCAAAATGACATGTGTACGATACTCAAGCAACTGAGGAACAGCAAATAATTGCAACATGTCCATACACACTGGAGATGAGATGGTGCTCTCAACGAAAAATAATGGTCCTATAATTTTGTCAAGCAAAAGCGCGCACCAGACGTTCACCTTTGGGCTGCCTCTGGTACACACTGACTCCTCACGTTGGGGCTCTGAACCCAAAATACGCATTTTATGCCGGTTCAATACACCAGTAATAAAACACGTCGTCTCGTCAGAGAAAGCAGCACGTTTGGGATAGCCATTATCGCCCTCAATACGTGATGACATTTCGACTGCAAAGTCACACCGACGCGTGGCGTCACGGGGCAACAAAGCCTGAATAATTTGCACTTTGTATGCACGAAACAATAAACGTTTGTGTAAGATGTCATGAAGAGAACTTTTTGACATCTGTAATTCACGCGAGGCCCCAACACACTGACTTCTTGGGACTACGCACAGAAGACTGTCTTACTGCTTCCAACCTTTCAGCTGAGGTCGACGGTCGGTCAGTTCTCGGTCAGTCAGTAACAGATCCTGTGTACTTGAACTTGTCGTACCACGACTTAATGCTCTTGACATCGGGCGGCATCTTTCCACATACGTTGTCTGAACGTTCCTCTGCACTGTTGTTGGTGACCGGGTCTCGCGGTAGCAGAGGACACACTCAGCTTTTTCCTGATTTGTGAACATGTCTGGTTTGCTGGGCGCTGCAGCTGCTACACTACAGCCACGTTACTGAAACCTGCAACAAAGAAACCAGGTTAGTTTTCAAACATTTTGGCACCAGTTCCACATCTATATCTTACGTATAGCGGATATAATTAAAGTTTGTATTCAGGGAAAGACTTTTCGGACAGCCCGTACATTATAGCTTGAAAACTGACAAATAAAATATGGCTGACATAATTTTTTTTATAAAGTTTTACGTCAGCGCTACCTCTACCCTGCTATCAACTGTTTGTGTGTGCCAAGCTGTTATGTGGTGTCAACCCGTAAGTACCAAAATCTTCCCCTTGATTATTTTTTTCTCTTTCTCTTTTCGCCGAAGTAGGGCAGAGGGTCGCCGAACCCGCGTAAGTGGACACGTGCTCCGCGGAGTTCTTTTTCAGGCGACGTAGGAAAACAATGCAGGCAGCGGCGAGCCAAAACACTGCCCCTCCCCCCAGCTCACCTTCAGCAGGTGCCCCTTAACTACGTCCCCCGGCAGGTGGAGCTGCAACTGCTCGACCAGACAATTAATTAGCAATATTTACGCCGGCCACATCTCTCCCGTCGGCATCCGTGCTCGCCTTCGCTTCGTGCCGCCAT
>NQII01004281.1:77534-100687 GCA_002778355.1 Clitarchus hookeri
CTTGGGGAGGCATAATAAACTGCGAGGAAAAAATTTTTATAAGCGAACGTTTTGTAAAACAACGTCGAAGTTTGAAATACCGTGTTGATCCAATACCTAACTCCCAGTAAATGTGTGTAAATGCCGTTCACGGTCAAGTGATCACTTTTGAAACCAACCTTTTCAAAATGTCACCGCCCCGTATCTGCAGGCATTTTAACGGGAACACCGGCTGGCATGCGCCCAGGAAAGTTGATGACGACGGACGGAAAGTACTTCCGTACATTAAAGTTGAATTTAAAAAGTTAGTTCGGTAAACATTTGCGAAAACTCAAATGATTTCTTTCGTTTTCTGCTGTTTTTTTTTAAATGCGTACAGCCCCTGAGTGTAAAAAAAATGCCGAATTTGTAAAACATTTGCTTTCCCAATAATTTCATAGTTTCATTTTACCAAAGCGTGAATAAGGTAATTAAGCCCTTGGCAGTGTCAATTTTACGTATGATGGACGAATACACAATATGCATACAAGTATATGTTAAACAGGGCTGTCAAAAAGGCTCAGATTACCATGAACAGCCTATATATACATATATATGTGTATAGTTGAATATTTACTCACGAGCAGCTTAACCAGAGATACCTGCCTAGTAACGTGTGGCACTCCCTCTCGCCCCGATGACGGCGGTGGTGCGATATGGCGTGGACTTGACAATTCACCGGAAGCGGACGGCAGCAATACTGATCCTTGACCCCCTGCACGGCCATCCAAAGTGCACGAAGATCGGTGGGAACAGGATTCACGGCACGCACATCCCTCTAGACAGCATCCCAGATGTGTTCGATAGAATTTAGGTCGGGTAGCCTCNGGGGGGGGGGGGCAAGCAAGCAACCTGGAGTCCGCGGAGTGTTGATCCAACCACTCGACCACAATTCGGAAGCGATGGGCCGGTGCATTATCTTGTTGTAGGTGCAGGTGACCTGCAGGAGGTATAGGTGCAGAAATGGGTGTGCGTGACCTGCCAGCAGGTCCCTGTATCGTTCCCCTGCGAGGGACGACGGCAAGTGCATCCCAGATAACCTATTTCATCCCACATAAACAATCGTCATACGAAGATGGCACCACCACTGGCCTGAACTGTACCTTGAGGGATTTATCACTTCACTCGCTTGGCGACGCACTAGTTCCCTGCCATAGGCTATTCGCGACAAAGTCAGCTATTTTCAAAGCCCTCTCGTTTGGGATAATAGTCAAAATATATTTTATTGTAACCTTAGGCGTTAATTTGGGAGTCCGGTGAAATATGCACATTGTGTTTATTACTTACATGGCAGTATTTATTTTTAAAACTGATGGAAGGATTAAAAAAAAAATGGCTGATAGGAATAAGGTAACTAGGAACTCAAAAGAGCTCGCTTTACTGTGGACAGTCTATATCGGCGTGTACCAACGTGTACCACGACTCACCTGTAAAGGAAGCCCTTTCCTGAACGTCAAGGGTCCAGAGGCGGTGTTTCCGCTTCCGCGTTAATCGGTGAGCCTCGTGACGTGCGGTGGGCATAGGTGCCCTTGAGGGGGGGGGGGCGGCATTTGTACCCCATGGCAAGGAGAGAGCTGTGGATGGTGCGGCTGCTGACAGGTCGTTGTGGTCCAGCGTTACATTTGCGAATGATTTGCTGCACTGTGGTCTGTGCATATATATGAGCTGGTTCCCAAATCTTAGTCCGACACAGCCTGGTTGCACTGGGCCGAGAATGTGCTAAGGGAATGCCGTCATACTTAACTTTTCGTGTGTAGGACAAGCGCGAGCGTGGTAGTGTTTAAATGTATTGTGTTGTAAGTATTAAGCTTTTGTGTTTTTAATTCTTTTCGGACCAGTATGACGGACCAAAATTCAAAGTTCCCGGTGGCGCCCTGCGAAACAAAAGAGCCGATCTAGCTTTTGTTTGCGGGAGATAACGTACAGTAGAAAGAAGCGCTCCTGGTATGACCTTTTAATAGGTATCGGCCACCAGGAGGGGAGGTTTGGCGAGGANAGTAGAAAGAAGCGCTCCTGGTATGACCTTTTAATAGGTATTGGTCACCAGGAGGGGAGGTTTTGTGAGGAAAGCGTCAGTTCCACCGGGAACTTTGTATATACGAGTTCGCCTCGGATGGCCATTTGGCTAAGTAGGGTTTAAAGTTTTCTAAATTTTCTTCTTCTTGTTGTATATACGAGTTTCTGATGACCCATAGTGGGGTATTCAGGTAAAGGCTTACAAAATAAGTAAGTCGGAATATCCTTGATTGGCAAAGACAGGTTTTTAAATGAGAAAACCGGTAGAATACCGAGTATCGGCATAAAGGAAAGCGAATGGCCTGAAGAGACCAAGAGGAGTAAGTGCCGTGCACTGTCTTACTCATCCGAGTACAGTTGCAGTGCGGGAGGATGGAGGGTGTGCTGGCCTTCGGGCCTTAAAAACCTGTCTATACGCAGCTACCAACCCGAGCTAACCGACGACGACCCTTCACATCGATATGTTGTACGCCACGGCAGTTAATCCCTGGCGGCGGTGGTTTTACCCGAATATAGGAACTCAAGGTACACTCTTGACACGGTGGCCCGCGGAAATCCCAGTGCCTGAACGACGTCGGAGATGGAGTGCCCCATGCGACCGGGCCCAGCGACGTGGCCATCATCAAATGCGCTGAGATACTGTTTCTTCCCTGCTTTTTTGCCCGACTGTTACTCAGCCGGTTGGTATAAGGTCTAACAACATACCCGTCATGCGTGGCTGGGCACTATTCCATTCGACGGGGCGACCACAGTGCCATTTCGCCAACAAGGCAGGTGTCTCCAATTCAACTGCTCAAGGGTGTATACACGCAATGTATTGCAAAGCGTATATTTAAGAAGAGGATAGATCTCATACAACAGTATATAAGGGGAGCATGTGGCCACAAAAGGTTTAGAATCCCTGCTTTACTGTGCTCGGAAAGCATGCAATATTATCGTCACGTGATTAGAAATGCGGGTCTTCGGTTTCTGACCACAGCCGTTAAAATTACATATCCGGAGGACTCAACTCGGATTTTTCGCTTGTGGTAAATGCGTAGCAGTACAAAGTGTAAATTTGATTTGCAGAATGATCACTAAACCACCATAATCCGGGTTTGCGCGCTGTAATTAGAAAATGCGCAGATTTTAAATCTAAGTATGCAAATATGATAGAGATTTTATTAGTTTAATTGGTAGTGATTAATACGAGTAAACTATTTATTATGAAGTGAAAGAATCTTGCAGGACGAAACTAATATAGAATAAAAAGTAGTTATTTTACCAATTAAGTAATGCCCATAAAGTCAGTATCATATTCTTATGACGCGTCGCTGAAGTTTGCTTGACTTGCCCACGTTAAGTTCAGAATACAGTGTTACCAAATTAAAAACTCTCTCCCGTCTTTTATATAACCTCAGTTTAATGACCATATAACTTTCCTAGTCCCTTATCAAAAAATCAAATTTATATTAAAAGTAGCTTTTTGATCGCGGCTAACTACACCAAACAGCTAATAATTTCCTTTATCAAAGGACCTTTTAATACACAATGCTCGTCAGGTGCTAGGCTTGCTAGTTGCGAGGATAGCTTACTCCGGAGAGCAGGTGACGTAGAGCTGTCCATGTGAGATGCAGTCCTTCCTCCCTGCTAACTTTAGAGACTGTCCCTAGACCTCACTTATAGTAATAACGAAACTGACCTTGAGGGGGGAAATTGCAAACTCTCAAGTTCATAAGTGTCCTCGGGCGGAATGAGTGGCATTCGCTTTATGAAAACTTATTACCCCCGTGCACATCTAGTGAAGACTGGCCGCGATTAAATCTTTTTGTCAAGCCTTCGCTTGAAGCCTAGCGTGGTGCGACAGCTAGGGNTCTAGTGAAGACTGGCCGCGATTAAATCTTTTTGTCAAGCCTTCGCTTGAAGCCTAGCGTGGTGCGACAGCTAGGGTTGCCACCTTTTTTTCAAGCAAATAGAGTACATTTCCTTTCTAAGGTAAAAAAAAAGTACATCATCTTAAAATAGAGTATTATTTATTTAACCTACTATTTTTTTTCCATATATATTTTTTGTTGCTTCTGGCAACATCTAACAAATATTTATTTTCAAAGAACGTTTTCACGGCGTCTTTACAATCTATGATCATATTTAAATATATAAATAATTCATTTTTCCCACAGGCTTTTGTACTTTTGCCTTCGTTTTGTTTGCTTTGTATGATCCGATTCCAGTAATCGTTTTTTAGGTGTACTTAGAGATATACAGTTATCTGCATCCATAACTGAAGAATTATCACACACAATTTATACGTACAACACTACACACCAAGCAAAAACGGAAAACAATAATTTGAACTTCGAAATTTTCCAAAACCAACAGCAACACAAGTTACACACACAAGTGGACAAGTTGACATTATAATGTTATTTGACATTGACATTTTAGGTTACGTTCAAAAGCGACAGTGCTGCTTTGCATTTAATTTTATCGACGCGATGCGTTCTGTTCCACGCAATATTCGCTTTACCTTTTTATTTTTTTTTTCGTAAACAATTAAATAAAACCTTCAAACGTCGAGATAGGTAAAATAAAGTATTTACACGTACTTTATTGTCCTCATAAAGTATAAAGTACGTTTAACCGAAATAGAGTACAATACTGTATTATAAAGTACGGATGGCAACCCTAGCGACAGCAGTGTTCTGGCGGTAACGTTAATGGAGCACCAACCTTAAGGAGAAGCCTGTGTTGTGGCAGGTCAGGAGGGTAGATACTGTTGAACTCTACAAGATAATAGACTGCATGGTACATTTTTACAACTGTGTCCACAGATCAATTTTAACCCACTTTTGAACTGTAGACTTAAGATTGGATAAACTGAGTTTTGTCTCCTGAGTATTTATATTATTAAGGCAATGGGAATATTATCAAATTACATCATATATTATTTTCATGGGCAAAAGCTCTGATTCGTTGGGAAACCGAATACAAACAAACGTCCTCGCCATTGTAATAACACGTGATTTGGCAGTTCTATTGATGATTCACGAGTTCTTAGTTCTAACAGTTATGTTTGCAAGAAAACTAATTAAATGTTGGAACACAAAAATTAGTTACTCTGCCTCCGGCGAATATCACAATTCACTCTTCATCGCAAATGACAAATTAATTTATTAACCACGGAATTAAATGTGATATGTATACTTATATAACATGACATGACGAAAAAAAAAAACATAGCGCAATGTGTTTCCCTAAGCGCACAATTTATGAAAATTATGTATTGGACAATTAATTATATTGGAAGGAGGGAGTGGTGGGGGTTAGTTGTTTACAGAGCGTGGTGCTGATGGAACCTCCGAAAATTTAAAATTTTTAATAAAAAATGTTTAATAATAAATTTTTTTTAATTAATTGTTTTAATAATTTTTTTATAATTTTTAAATAATTTCTTATTGATTTTTGGGATTTTTGTATTTTCAAGGTCAAAGGTTACCAGGGTAATGGTCAAAGTTCAAGGTCAAGGCCACCTGGATCTAAAATGGCAAACAAGATGGCTGACAGAACCAAAAGGGCTGGCGGTCGGTTCCGGCTCCGATCCCAGATCCCATATATCGATTTGGTATACCATATGCCTATGAAACCAATATGGTTCCCACTGCTCTGCCCTCGAGAAAAAAGCCTCCCAAATCCTCCCGATGGATCGAAAAGTGACTTTCTGCCTCTCGTTTTTGCAACTTGAGGGATCGGTGCTTTTTTTTAAGGGAAAACAGGAAATTTTAATGGGAAAAAGAGAAATTTGAGGGAAAAGGGAAATTTAGAGGGAAATTTAGTCGAATTTGAGGGTTAAATAATCAATTATGAGGAAAAGGGAAAATTTTAAGGGGAAAAGGGAATTTCAAAATGGCGGCAGTTGGCTCCGGCTTAGGTCCCAGGTCCCATTGTTCCAAATCCGCCATAATCATTCAACTTACTGCCCCTCCTTCAGGCGACTACACATGCCATATTTCAGCAGGGCAATGCCCGGCCACATGTGGCGAGGTATGTGCAAGCCTTCTTCAATGAACGACGGGTACCACTGCTTCTCTGGCCTGCTCGTTCGCCTGATATGTCACCCATCGAACATGTCTGGGATATGGTTTGTCAGTGATTTATTCGTTACGGACCTCCAGCAACCACTGCTGATGCTTTGTGGACTCGCATACAAACTGTGTGGAGGGGGATTTTCCAGGAACATATCCAGGTCCCCTTTTTTCCATGCCACGACGTTTAGGGGCTCTGATTGCAGCACGTGGGGGCTCCACACCATACTGAATTCTCAAGGACGGAGATCATGTGCAGTTCTGTAATCCTAATCAATAGTGTATTGTTATGTACCTAATCTGTGGTATAAAATTCATTTTAATCGCATGTATCCTACTTGGTGTTGCATTTTTCACAAACGTAAGTGTCGTTACATGGCCTACCATAGTACATCTTCGCCAAATTTGGTAAGAATTGGTTGATTGTTTCCTGAGATATGATAAAAATTTAATTTTCATTGCGTGGCTAACTTACAAAATGGCAAAGAAATGAGGCTCTGTATAAACAAATTTGATGGCTGTAAATAAAACTGCCAGCATTCAAAGTTAAGTTGAATTGGTTCCGATATTAAAAGAAACTGAGCTAAATATATATATAGCTACCATTTTGAAAATAAGTGCCTAACCTACTTAAAATATAGCAATTTATACCACATGTTTCATTTAAAATTGTTTGCCAAATTAGGTAGAAATCTCTTAATTGTTTCCAAAAATATTACATAAAAATTTTCATTTTTTAATTTGGCATATCTTCCAAAATGGCGGACTAAATATGTTTCATGTAGACGCATTAATTTATATGGTGCTATCTTACAAAGTGGCGAAAAAAATACGCTTTGTGTAGATACAGTTGATAGTTGTAACATATATTGCCAGCATTTAAAGATATGTTGAAATTGATTACATGGGCTCGACGATATAGTGTTCTAAGCTAAAATGGCTATATGTTCGCCATTTCTAAAATGAATGCCTGAAGTACTAAAAATATACCTTTTTACATCATCTGTCGGAGTACTACTTGTTTGTCAAATTTGATAGGAGTCGGTCAATTGTTTCCCGAGATATGACATAGAAATATATTTATCGATGTGGTGTTATCTTACAAAATGACAGAAAAATGATGCTCCATGTAGACACAATTGATAGTTGTAATATCTACTGTCAGCATACAAAGTTAAGTTGTAAATTATTACAGGGCCTCAACGATATAACATTTTACGCTCAAATAATTATATGGACGCCATTTTTAAAATAAGTGTATGAAATATCTAAAACATATGATTTAACATAACCTGCCGCAGAACTACTTGTTCGCCAAATTTGATAGGAATCGGTTCTTTGTTTACCGAGATATGACATCAAAACTTTATTTATTCTTGTGGTGCTATCTTACAAAATGATCGACAAAAGTGTGTTAGAATAAATGGCGCTTGTAATATATACTTTCAGCACACAAAATTTGGTTGAAATTGGTTAAATGGTACAGGAAATATACTAAATAAACCTAAAATATTTGAATGGACTACATTTTGAAAATAAGTTTATTATCAAGTTTATTCACTTACATTTACCGATTCTATCATACTGGGTATTACATACATGCCAGATTGGGTGGGAATGGTTTTAAATTTTTCGAGATTCACGGTAAAATCTCAATATTTTGATTTAGTGCTGTCTTCCAAAGTGGCGGACTAACAACAATATACATTTCGAAATTCAATGCTAATACGAATTTCTGCGTGCATACGAAATTTGGTTTAAATAGGTTGAATGGTTCCCAAGATATGACTTATAACCGTAAATATAAAAACGGCCGCCATTTTGAAAGTAAGTGCCCGGCGTTGTCGATAACTATAAAAGTCAGGTGTCCTTGTTAAATACTATATTTGTACAGAGTTTGGTGAAGTTCGATTGGCACGTTCAGAAATTGAAAAATGGGACATACCCACGCACAGACTCGCGGACAGGAAAGTGATCTCATACGGCTTTCTTTCCTTAGGAAAGTAGGGTCAAAAAACCAAATAAACAAGACAGTGTTGGATGTTGTCGCACTACGAATGAACCATGCGACAAGCACAAACCAATGCTAATAGCGAGAGTATGGGCTGGTATGCATATGATCACATGTTGGTGCCTTTGTCCGCGTGCCCGGCTGTGGCGCAGGAAGCACCGACGAGTGGTCGTAAACACTGGCGTGTAGTGGCGTGTAGTCGAAGCCGCATTAACGCGAGAAAGAGAAGACGATACCCGGCAAGCATACAGAGCGAAGAAGAATGCCGGGAAGACGCCAAAAACGTCGCTTTATGCAACCGACAGACTTCGAGAAAGGACTCATAATCGTGCTGAAAACAGCAGGGACGTCGTAATCGCTCGAAGGATACTGTCCGATGCCTTTGCGAGCAGTGGATATACGTGAAGGCGTCACACACACGGAGGACCAGCTCAGGACTGACGAGTTCAACTACCAGTCGGAGGATCGACGGATCGTGAGCCTCGAGGCGGTGGGACCTCATGGCGACCCGGTCCGCAGTACCGACAAGTGTTGGGGCTTCGTTGTGCCCAAGAAACGTTTCCCGACGCTTTGCAGAGGCAAATACGCGATCCCCGCTCCCATAAAGTGCGCGGCCATCAACTCTGCAACGGCCGCGGCTCCGTTTGCAGTGGCGCCGAGCCAGAACGACGTAAAAAGGCGCGTAATGGGGATGTGTGGTGTTTAATGATGAGTGCTGCATCGTTATGAGGACTTGGTGATCATCCCGATCGGGTGTGGAGAGCCCCTGGTGAACGCCACGCACAATCCTAATCTCGCTATCGAGAAGCACACTTCTCCCACGCCAGATATTATGTTCTTGGCAGCCGTAGTCTACGATAGCTTATCCGCTTTCGTCGTGTTGCATGGAACACTGATGGTCTAGAGAAGTGGAAAAAGGTAGCAACAAGCGTTTATCAGATAATGACAAAAAAAAAAACCACTTTTGTGTAGTTCGGTGCTAATAATAGATATAACTGAGTTATGAGTTGACAACATTTCCCTCGTGTCACACACCCTTGTTTTATCCTATCCCCGTCCTGCCGTCGTCTTATTGTTCGCCTCACTCATACCACCGCCCACTTCACCCGGTGTAAGGTTTACTCTAATCCGGTTGGGAAGCTCAATGCTTTTATTTAGGTTAAATAAACATTTTCGCCGGCGGAGTCTAGTGGTGTCGCATGTATATCGGATTTTTTCGTTCCGTATGCAAGTAAATGGGATAATTGCAATTTTCATAAAATAAATACAATAATGCAAAACCTTCCGATTTGTGTAGAGTTAGAACCTACGTAAAGAATAAATTTTGTTATTCGTGCTGGAGTGGGAATAAAACGAAATAACGAAATATGTTCCCATGTTGTTTAAATACTCAGTCATAAACTGGATTTAGCAAAACGTTGGCCTACGCAATTACTTTAGTTAAATATAACAAATAAATAGCAAAAGCATGGAATTGTTTAGAAAAAAATACAGTTTTTGTGGCTTTCCTGCGCAGTTTCTTAAGGGAAGGGAGAAAAGTGCAGAAGTTCCTTTCGATGACGGTTAAATTTCGCATTTAAATTGGTAATGTTTTTTTTTTTTTTTTTTTTTTAAATGAGATTTCTAATGAACGCTCAATGCCAAGCACAGTTGTATTTTTACAGTGTGTTCTTGTAAACACCATTGGATGGTATGAATGATAGTTACGAATAAAAATTTCTGCTAGGGCAAGTTTATGTCACCAGTCGAGCTAAACATTTCTCCATTTACCATTAGTTTAAATGCAACCCCTTTGGAACACCAGCAAACCTAATTATGCCAAATTCCCCCGCAATAAATCTTGTTTTGTTCCTAATGTGAGTAGAATAAACCTTACGCGGGGATGAAATGCTTGCTCGATAAACACTGTTGCCAATCACACATGAACGAACCCCTATTTCTGAACTAAATTTCCCCTTAATTACACGGACATCTCTTAAATTAATTTTTTTTTAAATTCATTTTTTTGAGATTTAATTTTACAGTATAATTAAACACATGTGCCAAAAAGCACAGTAGTAGTGTGCTTTTGCCAATTGAAATCATGAGTATGATTCAGGATTCGTCCGCCATCTTGGATGACGTCACCACCTGCTATGTAATTCTGGTCGGCCGGCGTCCTTCTTTACATACAAAATTGTCTGTTTTACACCAAAAATCAATTCATAAATCAATTATTTGACCAAAAATTCCTTTTTCACCAAAAAATTTCCACAAAAATAAAAAATGGAAAAATTAGCAAAGCAGATACGAAGTTTCTCGAAGCAAGAGCCGAGAAGTTCTCAGGCGAGCAAGAGGCTCTTGGCAGAATGAGCCACTTAATCCTCAGATCAGTAAATGTACAAGCAAGTACTATCACATATGTATGTATATGTATAAGATAGGTGCATACATAATTATTTATAAAATAAATTTGAAATAATTTTATATTTATATATACATATGCCTCAAAACATATTAAAATAGCATATTGTTATATAAGTACCTGCGTGTTTTCTTCTGGGGCGAACGAGTAGGTGGGTTTTCTCAGAGTGCTTCCAATTATTTTATTTATAGGTTGTATGGTAGAAGGCCTTTTGTGGACACATGCTAGGCTCGTTACTGTAAGGCAAGCTGTCGGTATACCCTCATTCTGTCGATTTTGCCGTCAGGCGAGATGTCGGAACTCATATTTGTTTTATACCAACTCCATTTCGAAAATCTCTAATTTTCATCTAATTTAAAAAGTTATTTTTCCAATCATCGGTATACCTGCATGCATGATGCAGGAAACTTGCCTAACTGCATGATTTATCAAATCGACATTATTTATTGAAAAATGTTACGTTCTCCAATTTCAAAAATAATTTTTTCCATTAAATTTTATATTTGTACATACAGTACAATGGCACTTTATACAATACTTTTAAATTCAATTTATTATAATTTTGTGACTTTTAAATTTTTATTTTATTCTGGAAAATAAGGTAATCATTAAATAAAACACACATTTGTTCACGTGAATTTTTAATCCAATTAATTTCATATCCTGCAAATACAGTCCGCAAACCTCGAAAAAAATTACATTATTCATATATATATATATATATATATATATATATATACACATATATATTAATCATGGTTGTAGGTTACAGTCTTTTATGCTTCTCGCTATTCATACTCGTGTTATCATTGTGCGAAAATGTCGTGTGACTTATTACACGGACACACTGTGCAGGGTGGGTTATGTAGGTAACTGAATGTTTTAGGACATGTACCGAAGTCACACGAGACCTGCTTGTAGCAAACCTGGTATTGAGGTACTGATTTTGTCTTAGTGGTTCAGGCAAAGACTCTGATGAACCTGTTAGAGATGTAGGTATTGGAGCTAAAGAAGCAAGTAACTCTGGCAATGGCGTTCTAGGTACTGCAGCCGAAATGTTCGTGTTCGATGGTTCCATTGAAGATTTCGTAGGCGTCACAGCCAAAGCAGTCGATGGTACTGTACCATCTGTAGATGATCGTGCTGCACTGGTGGCAGTAGATGCTGGCAGTGATGTAGGTGACACGCTGAGGAAGTCGATGGCACCATACGAATCTTAAACGATGGTACTGCATTGGTGGAAGTAGATGCAGTAAGTGATGTGGCTATCTCAGCCAAAGAAGTCTATGGCATTGGTAAAACAAGAAGCATCTCACTCGAAGAAGAAATCGATAGCGAGAAACCATCGGTGGGTAATATCCACTCCAATTTAACGTAACTGGCCATGGTTCACCTAGTGTAGAAGCTAGCCGAGACGATCAACCTTTCACATCAGCTGTTGTCAAACTAAGCCTCTCAGCTGACCCCCAAAACTGCCTATAATATACATGTATGCAAGCCCTATGATGTCATGTTGACATTGAACCAATCATATTACACATATAAGATATTGTGCGGACATCGACCAGCCAATCACAGAGTTGCCACGCGATTGCAGCTGGCCAATCGCATGCAGGCATTCAGACATCACGTGCAGGAGTTAGTCTCCAGAAGTAGTCTTTCCATCAATATTTCTATCAATTTCGCAATATTTCCATCAATCTTTCGCAATATTTCCATCAATCTTTCGCAATCTTTCCATAAATCAGCATTGCAATGATCTCCACAATCGCTCCACATGCTCCACAATCAGGGGTCATTTCGGAGTCCTTGGGGGTCATTAAGGGGTTATTTGGGGAGCAGAAGGGGTGATTTAGATGTCATTTACGAAGCAAAAGGGGTCATTTTTGGAGCAGGAGGGGTCATTCAGGGGTCATTTTCCGAGCAAAAGGGGTCGTTTGCAGAGCAGGAGGGGTAATTTACGGAGCAAGAATGGTCATTTAGGGGTCATTAGGGGTAATTTAGGGGTCAGTTTTGTTAGGTGTCGCTCTTGCAGTAGTCAGTTGTCTGCTTTTAGTGTGTGGCCATGAGTTCAAGCTGAGCGAAGAACTTATCTGGAAGAAACTGTTGAAGATATAACTGCATGGTAATGTGATCAAGGAACTATATAAAAATGTCTGGTTGAATGGAGTAATAAACATGCTTAAATATCACTAATGAAATGTGTTAGTAAGTATATATTTTTATAGAACAAAAGCTAGGACAAGTAGATACACAAGTTACTACTGTGGAGAGAATTTTGCTTTTTTCGTGAAGATGGGACAAGCCAATGATTGTACGAACTCTACTGTAGAGCTTACCTCTTTGGATGTACCTTCTCCGGCTGCTGGAAAATTATATGGAAAACAGTGTGGCTACTGTGGAAAGATCTTCAGCAAAAGCTGCCATGCTCGGCGACATAAGAGAACCGCCTGTATGAAGAGTCCTTCGCGCGATGAAGCATTATGACAATGACTATATGCAGTTCATGCAAGTTGATACATTGAAGAACCACATCACGAACTGCAGGAATCGTCTTTTGGCGGCCAGCAAGTGTTGCCGTCAATGCCTCTTGCTGCATCTGTGGGTACTGATTCGCCAGGCGATTATGACGAGACAGTTAATGCTGATGACGGAATGAGAGACTTACGAGGCGTGGTGGAGTGGGTGGAAGGTGAGAGGGACGAGATATGGTGAGTTATTGGGGGGGGGGACTACAGTTGGGTGGTGGGTTGGTGGCTTGCATTGATGTTGATGGCGACTGAGCTATGGTTAGTAAATGGCGAGGGAAGTGGAGCGACGAGATGTGGAATGGCCTGTGGCAAGGGCGGGGGTGCGAGGTATGTGTTTTATGTAAAGTCAAATAATTCGCTTTGTGGGTCGGAAGATGTGTCGACTATATAGCCAATTAAATATAGAGGTGGTCGTTCAGTCAGTTTCTGATTGTCGTACCAGGGAGTGACTGTGCTCTGTCATCTTTATGAGAATTGAACCCCCATTGTCACACACATACAACTTAGTTTGTAGTAATAGGTATGTAAATTTTTTCCTCGATAATGTTTTACATTTTTAAAGATATTTCGTTATTTTTTCTTTATTTTTCGAGTTGAAGTCCGAGGGGGTCAAGGTTACGGCTGCCAACATTCAACATGGTTGCCAGTCAGTCGCGTAATATGTTCAACAATTTTTTTTAATTTATTCGACTTTTAACATTTTTTCATGATTTTTTAGTTTAATATCGTTGGGATCAAGGTCAAGACCACCAGCATCCAACATGGTTGTCGGAGTCAGAGGCGTAATATGTTCCTAAACTTTTATTAGTTTCTTTAAATTTTTTTATAATTTTTTTTTTCAATTCTTTGTTTTCAAGGTTATTGGGTCAATGTCAAGGTCGTCAACAACGAATATGGTGGTCGGGTGTCATCAATGTAAGATTTTTCTTAGTTTTTAGAATTATATTTTTTGTTATTTTTTTATTTTTATTTTTTATGATTTGAAGTTGGGTAAGTACGGGTTGTTGGTTTGAGGTGAGGGCGTTGAGGGGGGAGGGAAGTAACATGATATGTTCCTCGATTTTTCAATTTTATCGATTTTTCTTGATTTTATAATAATTGCCAGGGGTGGTGGTGGAGAGGGGTTGATGAGAAGGTGGTGGGATGAGCAAGGGGTAGGGTGGAGTAACATTTGTTCCTCAATTTTTTTTTGCGATTTTTTTAATTTTATAATGATTGCTAGTGAGTCATGGTGGAGAGAGAGTGAGGTGAGTGTGGTGGGATGAGTGTGAGGTGAGTGTGGTGGGATGAGTGTGAGGTTAACGTTACATGTTCTTCAATTTTTAGAATCAATTTTTCAATTTTTTTGCTATCATTCTCGAATTTTTATGACCGGGTAGATTGCGGAAGGAGGGTGGTGGAGTATGAGGTTAACGGTTTAGTTCCTCGATTTTTAGAATTTATTTAAATTTTTTCTAGATTTTATAATAATTGCCAGGTGGTGTGGGTGAAGGGGGGCGAGGTGAGGGTGGTAGGATGAGCAAGGGGTATAATAGTGTAACGTTATAAGTAGTGTGGAATGGAGGCTTCTAAGACAGCGTCATGGCAGGGATTCGGGATTCGACCTTGAGAAGCTTGGTAAGNTATGTTCTTAGATTTAAAAAAAAATGTGTTTCTATTTTTTGCTATATTTGATAATAATATCTATGGGGTGTGGATGGGAAGGGGGTGAGGCGAGGATGAAGAAGTGTGTGGTAGGGAGGAGGGGTAGAGGTATGGGGGTTTAGTTGTGGTAGGTGCAGGATGGTGGGGGAGGGGGCCATGTCCGCTGATCCTCCTCGGTTCGCTGGATCTGGCTCAGAGCCTTGAATCCTCTTACTGATGTGAGGATAAAGTGGCTCATTCCACTTGGAGCCTCGAATCCTCTTGCTCGCCTGAGGACTTTTCGGCTCTTGCTTCGAGAAGCTTCGAATCCGCTTTCCTCATTTTTTCATTTCTTGGAAATTTTTTGGTAAAAAAAAGTGATTTTTTGATTTATTTCTGAAGTGATTTTGGAGGTAAAACAGACAATTTTATCGGAAAAGTTGACCGCCGGCCGACCGGAATGACAGAGCAGGAGATGACGTCATACAAGAAGGTGGACGGATTCTGAATCCTACTCGTGAATCATGCTCCAAAATCGACATACGCACAGTACTCACAGGAAATATTAATTTGCAAACAATGTATCCCGGATTTTATAAAACGTAATTAAAGTACAGGCAAGTATTGTTAACAGAATAAAATTTATAATTACTAACATTAATTATTACGTTTACCCTTGCGCCGGAGCCAATGTAATGATAAATTATATTTCTACATAATAAAGTTCCTCTAGAGCTGCGGATTCATCGTCAGTAAAGAGCTCCAATTGTTTGTGGTCGTAAATATAATCATCACATTTTTCCAACATTTCCTCGGAATGCTGAAACTTATGGCAACAAAAATTTTCTCTCGTTAAGTAATAGGTTACAATCAATTTTTAAGTTCTAATGATAATTTGTTTGTTAGGTTGGGTTTTATGACAGACTAGATTTTGCCTGCGACTTTATCCGGGTGGAATTCGTGTTTTCGTTACAATATATTTTAAATAGTAAGTATGTCTGTGAAATAGAATGTTTATTGTTAAATAGGAAGTTGAATGAAATGCAACTCCATAAATAAGAGAATTGTTGAGACTGTACATTTTTTCCCCATGTAAGTTTTTAACCCTCATTTTACCCCTTTAGAGGTTGAATTTTGAAAAATCCCTCCGTAGTGGCTGCCTATATTACAATGTTTCCTCCAAATTTCATGTTTTCTACGACCAATAGTTGAGGATGGGCGTTGATATGTCAGTCAGTCAGTAAGTCAGTCAGTCAGACAGATTTTCCATACACACACACATATATATATATATATATATATATATGTGTGTGTGTGTGTGTGTGTGTGTGTGTGTATAACCAAGAAAAACTTTTTTTTTCATCGTTTGACACCTATTAAAATAAAATAAAACTAGTTTCCCTTTAGAAAAAAAACTGAAATTTACATGGCTCCAAATCTTTCCCGTGATAAGTGATGAACCCTAAATGTAGGGGAACGCCCCTAAGTTGGCAACACTGTCGACAAAGCTTCCACTTCGACCCCGTATAGAGTAATTCCGCAGTAAGCCCCGCCCACAAACAACGTTGCAGCCGACCTCGAACCACATCCATCATCGCCCAAGTCCCCTCGGCCAACAGGACTGCTTCCCAGCACCTCCCTATCTCGTGTAATACATCGCCCCGCCCGTTTCGCGCCTTATCAATATCAGGAACAAGAGACGCGAGAGGACAACTTTCTTCACGCCTACTGATCCCTCTCTCCTCTTCTTGGTGTTCATCTTAATGCCACCACGCTTTATTGCCTGTGCCATCACGTTCCTTTGAGCTTCGATAGAGTTTCCCCGAGATCTTCCTTCGCATCTTTCCCGCCAGTCTTTTCTTTTTGTGGCCACGGTGGCTGAGCGGTTAGACTGCTCGCCTTCCACCGAGGCGAACCGGACTCAATCCCTGGCCGGGTCACTCCCGGATCATCGCGAGTGGGAATCGTGCCGGACGATGCCGCTGGTCGGTGGGTTTTCTCAGGTTCTCCCTTTTCCCCCGCCATTGCATTCCGGCGCTGCTCCTTACCTCATCGGCTCTCAATACCTCGTTGTTAAAAGCCGCCCAAATTCCTCAGCTCAACTTGTTTCTTTTTCTTCCCTCGTTGAGGACACGTCGAGCGGTAGTTCCAAGGAATACGTTGCTCGTGCCACGTCCTCGGTGCAATGAGACCTGGAACACGGCCATCTGTTGACAAACCGAGCTGATCCAGTGTTCCTGGGACTCAAGCCAGAAACCCATTAAACAAGGTTGCTGCAGCATTTCCTCTGGAGACCCGGCTGCAATGACAGATATGCTTGCGTATGGTTCTAGGCAGAAAATCAACACCAGTACACAAACAGAAAGATCACTGAAAACTTTACTGCTTAGCAATTTATTGAAAATTAGAAAAATTATGATGTGTTGTGTGACAGGATAGAATGTGTACTTAACTCCAGTGTGGAAGAAAATGTATTTTTAATTAATTATATTCGTTTTTTCTGTCATCACACTGAGAGAGCTATAAAAAATTTATCTAATAGTGTCATGAAATTTCTAACAACTAATGAGCAGTATGACACATATATATTAACAAATTCAAAATACTTACAAAAGTAATGAATGTTACGTTCAGAATGTTGACTGAACCAAGGAAGAAACTATACAACAAATCCAGACTCGCAGAACAAGTCGTGATCAAGAACCGGCATTAGGATACTAAGGCCGGTATTCCAGAACGTTTTTATAAAGGTTTTCGTACAGCTCAAGCCATGCCCAGGCCTTAACAGTATTCCAGAACGTTATACTGCCAGCTAAGGTCGTAGTTAAGTCACGGCTGAAGCTTTAAGCTTGGGACTCCAATTTTGCTAATTTGTCCTTGGCGCAAACGAAACCTGCGCATGCGCAGAACGCATATCATAATCAGTTTGCCGGAGCTGCTAGCATGACGAACGTTCATAAACAATATGACGCGTCCAGACCGTTATAAGTGGTGATGTAATTTGATCTAAAAATTAGGCAACCAGCACAATTAAATTGTTTTGCAAATAAAAGTTAAAGTCGGCAAGAATACCGCGTAATATGAACGACACATTTGAAAGACTTCCATCATTAGGAACAACGCCAAACACGTGATAGCTGAACTAGTACATCTAGCATGTATTCAGCTTCGCAAGGTGTGTGTCGTGTTAGCGCAACTGGTCGAATAGACTGGCCTGAGACAGTTGGACACAGCTAGCAAAGCCACCGCAGGCCTTCAATTGGAAACTGAAGGAAATGCTTTTATTTCTTGCAATCAAAGTGTCATCAAACAATAGAGTATTAGAGCTAGTGCTCTGTCTTAACTCTCAATGTTGGATTCTTTGCTTATTTGCTAATTCAAGGGCTGAGGCAAAAATTTCTAAAATCCATCTACAGTCCTCGTACACTGAATAGCCAAAAAAAAACTGGTGCACCTGCCTAATATCGTGTAGGGCCGTACGAGCACGCAGAAGTGCCGCAAGACGACGTGGCATGGACTCGACTAATGTCTGAAGGTATGCAGGAGGCATTGAAATCTGCGCCAATTTGAGAAAGGGTTGCACGTCTGTCCCGTTTAATGATTCTCGTGAGTCGTCGTTTGTCCCGTTCGTTCACGATCTTTTTGCGGCCGCAGCGATGTCGAAGATTTGATGTTTTACCGGATTCCCGATATTCACGGTACACTCGTGAAATTGTCGTACGCGAACATCCAAATGTTATCGCTACCTTGGTGATGCTATGTCCCATCTCTCGTGCGCCGACTATAACACCACGTTCAAACTCACTTAAATCTTGATAACCTGCCATTGCAGCAGCAGCGATCTAGCTGCCGACCGCATCGCGTTACTCTGATTGGTTCCATACCTCTGTTATTTGCATACGCACGCCTATACCTTTTTTTTTTTTTNGCAAAGGGAAAAATTGTTAAAAAAAACTGCAATCAGATTTTAAAAAAAATGTTTTTCTTAGTAAGCAGCTCACTATAATAAATGTCACTGCCAGCTCGTCTAGCTGCTGTCCGTGCTGCGAAGGGCGGTTACTGTGGATACTAGCAGGTTGTCATAATAATGTGTTTCGACTATGTATATGAATCAGTCATTTTAGAAAGGGCACATGTCTAAAATAGCTATTTTTAGGAAGGTGAAAAAACGGTTTTTCTACAAATGAATACTAAAGTTCCAATATTCGCTATCTGGAGTCAAAGTAGTCAATAATGTACACTAAAATGGCATTATAGGTTCACATGACTATTAGTTTGTGTACAAATAGATATGTAAACCTTACGACAAGTGCCCTTTCTATAATGGAAATAGGTAAAGTGAATTCAAATGACCAGTGTATTTACAAACAATGATTTATGTACCTAAATATGAGGAGCAGGGCCTACATTCACAATANTTTTTTTTTCAGATTTTATGTCCGAACCGAAAATAGCAAAGGGAAAAATTGTTAAAAAAAACTGCAATCAGATTTTAAAAAAAATGTTTTTCTTAGTAAGCAGCTCACTATAATAAATGTCACTGCCAGCTCGTCTAGCTGCTGTCCGTGCTGCGAAGGGCGGTTACTGTGGATACTAGCAGGTTGTCATAATAATGTGTTTCGACTATGTATATGAATCAGTCATTTTAGAAAGGGCACATGTCCAAAATAGCTATTTTTAGGAAGGTGAAAAAACGGTTTGTCTACAAATGAATACTAAAGTTCCAATATTCGCTATCTGGAGTCAAAGTAGTCAATAATGTACACTAAAATGGCATTATAGGTTCACATGACTATTAGTTTGTGTACAAATAGATATGCAAACCTTACGACAAGTGCCCTTTCTATAATGAAAATAGGTAAAGTTAATTCAAATGACCAGTGTATTTACAAACAATGATTTATGTACCTAAATATGAGGAGCAGGGCCTACATTCACAATANAATTCAAATGACCAGTGTATTTACAAACAATGATTTATGTACCTAAATATGAGGAGCAGGGCCTACATTCACAATAATTAAACAGTGAGTACTTCATATTATTAATAACACAAAATTGTTATGTAGATGTAATTTTATGCATTGTCCGAACTGTCAGTATGTGTGGTCGGCCACGTCAAAATCTCATTGAAAAACTGTGTATTCTTCAGGTATGCAAAAACTAAGTTTCTTCAAGTCCTCAACACTTGTTTGCATTTATACCATTTGAGCCTTCATATGCTTGTTCATTTGGTAGGATAACAGCGTGTTTCAGCTTGAAACAGAGTGTGTGTTGCACTAATACATCTAAGTCCCTTATTGTCACAGTTCCTTGGTTCTCGGGCGAATACTCAAAATGCATTGCTGGCTGAAATCGCACTTTTGCAATTTTTGCCACATCTTTTCACTGTTAGAAAAAGTTTTCGTAAAAGTACGGAAAGTACCGGTTACAATTATCCAGGCATCTTCCTGAAATTACGGACTTTTCGTTTCTTGCAATAACGTTCTCTCCACAAATTTCACATATATCTCCGCGAATTCACAGAACGTGTCCATAAACTTGCAAGTTTTTTTAATCTGCTCTTTATAAAAAGGGGTACTTCCGTTATGTGGGTGTTTCACGGTGTATAAAATTTACAATAAAAAGTTTTTAAAAACTCTTGTCCAGTAACGGGATTTGAAATAGGAAAAAAAAATTAACAATAAAAATACTTATCTACTCACCTGCCATGCTTTAACAAATGATGCTGAGAATATGGGATTTATATAGAGTAATGTATGTACCTCTCTTAGTTTCTAGTCATGTTAGTGTATTTGATTTTTTTTTTTTTTTTTTTTTCGTAATGTACATATTTTACTGTTTATAAAATATAAATTAAACAAATTTTAATATGTTGTCCTGTAGTGGAATTTTAACACGAATAGAAAAATTAACACACAACAACTCGAACCACTCACCTACCACTCCTTTACACGAAGTACTGTATTTCGTAAAAATAGATTTTACACGAAAGCGACGAACAAGCCTCTCTTAGTTTCAAGTCGTGTTACAGCACTAGTTATTTTGTTTTATTTGCGGTTTATAAAACGAGGTTACGAAAAAAAATAGTTTTATTTTCGTTGCGTGCGTTTTTCACAGTGTATGTAGAAGGTTTTGTCCTGTAACGGAATTTGAAAAAGAATCAAAGAATTGGCACTCCATGAGTGGTTTGCCACTCACCTACTACTATTTCACACAAAGCAGTATTGTGAAGATGGGATTTTATACGCTTCAGGTATCATCGGCTTTGTTCATGTCTCAAAATCGAAGCCATATGAATACGAAGAGCTTCCGTATTTGATATTTACGGAGCTCATTTGTGCCTTTCCGTAAATCTACAGAAATTTCCAACAGTGTTCTTGATTATTCTGAAATAAATCGTTGGCCACCACTTGACGAAGTTCAGCATGTCGCTCGTCTCAACAAGATTGATTGTGAAATTGTTTGGTTGTTTTGGTGCATTTAGAAGCAATTCACAATACTGTTTTACATCATAGATTCGATCAACCTTTTGCATAGCTTTCTTGATAATAGAACAATCTCGGTCGCAAGCATTGAACGGGTGACCTCGTAGCGGAAAATGTTATTTTATTTTGTCAAATATTTTTCTATCGGCAAGAGCCTGATACAGTCGGATCATGATATGGTTCATTGGAAAAACGTTGCAGTTCTTTCACAGTATGTGGCACATATTCAGTTAAATAGTTGAGTAACAATGTTCACACTTCATTGGCACCCTACGTGCAATATCTTCGTGGTACGTATCAAGTATTGACGCATTTGTCTTCATATTGTGGACCCAAAATATGTAAACCCACAAGTGCCTTATGTAACAAATATCTTGGACGGGTATTTTAGGCGAGTGCAGAAACTTAACAATAATTAAAACAAAGGCGCAACAATTCCGAATTCATTTGACATTCTTCTCTCGTTTCCTTAATTTTATCTAAGTACTTTTTGCTTCTACGTTTGTGTATCTGGAGTTCAGTTTCAGCTTTTCTATTAGCCACTACACTAAGAGATGGGCTCTTTAGTCTTCACTTAATACGAGTGTCAATTTGAGGAGGGCCAAATGACAGGTCAACATTAGCTTTAAAAAAAAGTTCACGTAATATTTATAGGTGATTGAAAAGTTGGGATATTTCACTCTAAACATATCACACATTATCTGGCAGTGTACTTCTGATAGAAGGGATCTGTATTGGCGTGACGAATAGTGCGTTACAGAAACTGGGAATGATTATATGTGTTCATTCAATAGCAGAGCATGTTCATTAGGAAGAGCTCTATTCGTTTAACCACTACCTCTCATATCTTTTGGAGTTTTGTCTTCACAATTCAACTTTGGAGACGTCGCAGTCTCTTCACACTTGCATCCCCAAAGAGACTCACAAAATATTTCTTGCAAACCTCGGTTCTCTGGCAGTTTACCAAAACGAAATATTTTTTAAAATACTTGTCAGATTTACTTACAGATGATTCTTTGCATGGTCTCCTTCCTCTTGTCTCTTGAGGTTCAATTAGGCTCGATAGGATAATATCTTCTTCATATTTCGTTCTCATATCGTACAAACTTTGAAAGATTAGCATTTGTTGTTCTTAAGAAATCTTACTGAAGCTATCACGTCTGTATCTGCATAAAATAGAGTAACTTAAAGTAATACAAAGTAATGTGTAAATAAAGGTTGAACTATCTACCTGGCTGATAGATTGATAGTACTGGAACTGTATTTTCAAGAATCCCTATCAGAAGTGAATGTATATTAACACATTGACACGAAGGTACTTCATTTCTATATGTTTTTGTTCTAAAAATAATATGCAAAGTAATACAAAGCAATGAACATTAATTAACCTGCCCACATGGATGGCCAATTGATATTTCTGAAACAGGTTTCCTTTGTAGTTATGCTGTTGCGATCTTTTAACTTTAGCCTTTTTAATCATATTGCATTCACATGTTTCCTCGTGCCGTTCTTCTATTTTTCTCATTTTGATTGGATGTGGACAGTCAACACAGTCAGTTGTATTATTAGACGCCATAGCTGCACAACGTCTTGGTTGTTTACAAAACAGTTGTTCACTGGAGGAGCACAGAAGTAGAATTAATATGATTCCGCACAATACAGAGGTCATTTTAAAAAGTTCATATGTCCATGGACAAGTGCCTTTTAAATACTTGATACCTGCCCAATGCTATGGTTTATAAGTAGGTACTGAATCTGTTCTCTGCGTACGGCACCAGCAATTGAGGCTAGCCCTCAGTGTTAGGGCGTAGGAATACGTCGACACTATTGTCTCTAGGTCCAATTTACTAATAAATTCACCTAGTTTTCAGGTTACCAATAAATCAGTTTTATTAACGCTTAACAGGGCCACTTATACATGTACACACGAGACAACACTCCCCTTTCCTTTTATATGTAGGCTCCGTATTGTTTGGCGCGGCGCTTCGCGTCTATGGTGGG
>NQII01004281.1:106597-139982 GCA_002778355.1 Clitarchus hookeri
CCTTTTTTTTTTTTTTTTTTTTTTTTAGCTCTTCAGTGTATGTAGTCCTGTTGAATTCAGGCATCGTAATGCTATGTTTCCAGAGGTTTTCATCAAGTTCGCTGGAATGTAATATTCCGTCAACAAAATTCCAATTCTTAAGCAGATGCCTATTTATTTAAAAGCACTTAAAAATTAATGAAAATGTGTTCTAACTTCCTACATTAGAGTGGTTTCTATATTGGAACTTTTGTACGAAACAGGCGTCGAGAAAACACAAGTTTCCAACATCAAACATTTTCCGTTTGTGAAATATTTCTTAAAATTTTGTCCGTAAAAACACAATAATAGACAGAATAATTAATAGCAGCTGTATTAGTAAAGCTGTGCATGCCACTTGCCAACGCGGGCAAGCATTCGCCTCGAAAGCCCACTTAGTTTGTTGATTAAGTTTTACCGAAAAACAAAATATTTTATAAAATATGTTGAGTTTTTACTTTTGTACACTAAAACACGACTATGCGTCTTAGACTCTACTTGACACGCGTAAATGAAACTATTTCTGGTGGCAAACAAAACGTTTTTAATGTGTTCTAGTTTGTTTCTCGTAAGTAGCGTTACATTCCTTTCTCGTACAGCATCCGAACATGATTTCTGCTCGCTATGGAGAGTTTACCCACTGGTACTGACAGTCTCTGGCAAGTTCGCCTCCACGCACTCATCGGTCAATGACTATAGTCTATTTGCAGTATCTTCACACTTCTTGAATTAAACCTTTGAAAAATCACCCCATGTTAGACGGGTCTGGTTGTTTCCTAAATCACCCCATGTTAGACGGGTCTGGTTGTTTCCTAAATCACCCCATGTTAGACGGGTCTGGTTGTTTCCTAAATCACCCCATGTTAGACGGGTCTGGTTGTTTCCTAAATCACCCCATGTTAGACGGGTCTGGTTGTTTCCTAAATCACCCCATGTTAGACGGGTCTGGTTGTTTCCTAAATCACCCCATGTTAGACGGGTCTGGTTGTTTCCTAAATCACCCCATGTTAGACGGGTCTGGTTGTTTCCTAAATCACCCCATGTTAGACGGGTCTGGTTGTTTCCTAAATCACCCCATGTTAGACGGGTCTGGTTGTTTCCTAAATCACCCCATGTTAGACGGGTCTGGTTGTTTCCTAAATCAATGTTAGACGGGTCTG
Source organism: Clitarchus hookeri (assembly GCA_002778355.1). Lineage (NCBI taxonomy): Eukaryota > Metazoa > Arthropoda > Insecta > Phasmatodea > Phasmatidae > Clitarchus > Clitarchus hookeri. The sequence continues at coordinate 107,776 of NQII01004281.1, forward strand.
GTTGTTTCCTAAATCAATGTTAGACGGGTCTGGTTGTTTCCTAAATATGCCACGTGTCAAAGCGTTTTACACTTTGTTAGCATTAAAGTATATTATTTTTAGTTACACTGAATTCTGACTTATATTTATATACAAATTATAATATTCAATTTTTTAACTAAATGTGAATAAAAACAGAGGGAAAATATGCGTGGTTGTAATGCCTAGTAAGAAATAGTTCTCATGCAAAATATTACTTAAACTGAGCCTGCACTGATCCGGTGCTTTGTCCCTTTGGTGTAATTTTCTAGCTTTGTGACGGGACAAATAGTTCATAAAGAAAACTGAAACAAGAAAATATAATGCTTATTTGCAAAAAAAAAAAAATATGTTAAGGGCCGCGAGGTTGTTACATTCAGAATTTAACATAAAGGTAAAAAGGAATTATTAGTTGTAAAACAAAACAACCATTGCTAACGTAGTAGTAGGGTCTGATATGTCCGAAGGTAGTGGCTGGAGGCTGAGGCACCACCGCCATCTTGGAATTGAGGAAATAATTAAAACACAAATTGGAAATCATATGCCGATAATTTTGTACGAATTTTCAGAATAATTTTCTGATAGTAGTACGTACGACGATTTGTTGGAATTTCAGACATAAGCAGAAGAATATACTGAAATATCGAGACTTCTAAACACACTCGATGTAAATAAGTGAAAACATTTCTAAACCACTTAAATTGTTGTTTCCATGTATTTTCTGAGATATTTGCATCCTTAGTTGAGACGACCTATTTCCACGCAAAACCAAAGGACACCGCCGAACCGCTTCGACCAGATAGAAAATATCGAACGCCTCCACAGCTTCTGAGCAAATGGGAAGTAGGTAGATGTGACGCGGTTAACGTCTCGTCGACAGCGAGGTCGTTACAGGCGGAGCGAGCTACTCTGAAAAGCAGGAACGGCTGAGGTGTCTGCCATGGCCTGCAGCAAGGAGCCACTCCAGCATTCGCCTGTAGCGATCTCGGAAACCATGGAAAAGCAGAATCAGGATGGCTGGACCGGGATTCGAACCCCGGTCCTCCCGTATGCGAGTTCAATGTTCAACCCCTGCACCATCTCCCTCGGGTAGGCAAGAGTTCTTGACAATAATTTTTTTCTGCCATCACTGATATTGTAACAAACTTTCTACGTGGACATTTAAATAAGTAACTGATAGAATTCAGCGTTTAACCCAAACATACACTTCGTAAGTCACATTATATATTTAATACATAAAACACACCGGAAGTAGGCAGTGGCGGATTTACCAGCAGGCTGAGTAGGCTGGAGCCTAGGGCGGCAGATTTTAGGGGCGGAAAATTTGGGGCCAAATTTTTTTTATGTGTTACAGAAATTAAAAATATTCATATTTATATACCTAAATGTTATTAGGTTCACACAAACAATTCAACATGTAATGTATTTCACCTCTTAGATAAATTTTTCTACAATTTGGATTGTCGCGTTTGGTTGCGGCGAGGGAACGAGTGACATGACCGTTCGCTAAGTGTGTCTGGCGGAATTGACTGCACGAGCGCAGCGCAGCGCGGCCGCCGCGGGAGCCGAAGCGGGGTCGTGCTCTTGTAGGCACACGCCGCGTGGTGGCTACGAGTTCCAGAGAGATAGATATAGAGCGGCGGCCGGCGATACAAACGGGCAAGTCCCGTATTTACTTTTTCTGGTTGTGTGCTGCAATTTTTCAAAGTGTTTCGTGGATTGTATGAATAATTGCATAGCATAATATCACCGGTGCGTAGAAACTTATGGTAGGTAAGCAATCATTATATATTACAATAAATCATCAGTAACGAATCAGTAAGACGTAATTTAACTTGATAAATAGCTGTTTCGGAAGCTATGCAAAGAAATTTCGATTTTTTTGTTATATCATACTTAAATAAATTTCTTGTACTTATGTTAGGTAATTATTCAATGTCTGAAGTCTGAACAAAGGATGTACGAGAAATAAAACTCCCAATGTAATCTTTTTTATTTCAGTTCTTGGAATCCGAGAAATTGTTAGAATGAGTGCTGGGAGAAAGCAACTTGGTGGAGCTGAGTATAAAAAGAATGCCAAAATAAAAAGAACAAGAACAGATTATCCGTAAAACGATAAAAATTGACAGTTTTTTTTAAGTGGAAGTAGTGTTGAAAGACCAGGAACTTCAACAACATGCACTGACACAATACAATCTGGAAAAGATGAAACGGATTTGAACTCTGCGGCCCAACAACAAGTCATCTTTTGAACCATCTACTTTTGAAAAACAGATATTTATGTTTCTGACGTAGAGGCGGTAGAGGAATCATCAATAAGTATAACAATTAAAGATGCGTATCAAAATCAGACGTTAAGTAATGACCAAGTGCAAACAACAGTAAATCTAAACAAAGATCCCGCTTTATGGGAAATCAACGATACCTTAAGGGAGATTATCGCAAGGTACGGCTTCGATCAAAACAAGTCTTGTAACTTCTCTAAAAGTGAAAAAATATATGCTGATCTGCGTTTTTGCCAGTGAGTATCTCCCAAAGAAAAATGAAAAATAATGAAGTGAATGACCGAAATTGGCTGGTTTATTCTGAAAGTAAAAGATCTGTATATTGCGGGCCGTGTTTGGCATTCGGTCCATTGGAGAATAAGACTCAGTTTGAGAACGAAGGATTTAATGACTGGAAAAATGCAGAACACCGAGTAGCTCAGCATGAAAACTCTGCGCGTCATAAATCTAGTATCCTTAGTTTGAAAGTTAGAAGTGAGATTGATGGCCGACTCGATAATTTACTGCATGTCCAGATTGATGAAGAAATTACTTATTGGAGAAACGTTCTGAAGAGGGTTGTTGCCGTAGTGAAGCGACTGTGTTCAAGAGGCCTCGCTTTCAGAGGAAAAAATGAAAAGTTCGGTGATCCGCATAACGGAAATTATTGTATGATTTTGGAACTGTTAGCTGAATTCGATCCTTTTTTAGCCAGTCATATTGAACGATTTGGGAATCAAGGATCTGGAAGTACCAGTTACTTATCAAAGACCGTTTGCGATGAGTTTATTCTCTTGATGGGTCATAAAGTCTTAAAACACATTGGAGACGAGATAAGAAGGGCGAAATATTTTTCCTTAATCATCGATTCAACACCAGATATAGCACATGTGGACCAACTTACCCTCGTCATTAGATACGTTTTGGAAACAGGCGAACCGTGTGAAAGATTTCTCAAGTTTTTGCCCTCAGTGGGACATAAAGCTGAAGAAATGTTTTCTGCCATTATTTCGGAACTCAAAACACTGGGCATAAATATTGAAGACTGTCGTGGACAATCATATGATAATGCCGCGAACATGTCTGGTGTGTACAATGGCTTACAGGCTCAAATTCAAAGCCAAGCACCTTTTGCTTTTTTCGTTCCTTGCTCTGCCCACTCTTTAAATTTAGTGGCAACTGCGGCTGCTGAATCTTGCACAGAAGCTTGTCGCTTCTTCATGTTGCTTCAAGAAATCTACGTTTTTTTTTTAAGTTCGACACAGCGCTGGCAAAAATTAATGACTGAAATCGGGAAAGGGAAAACGCTAAAGAGAGTAAATCTGACACGTTGGTCAGCTAGAGAGGACGCATGTAGAAGTTTGAGAGATTGTTGGCACGAAGTCCTTAAAACTTTGGAATCAATCAAGGATGATTGTACCGAAAAGCCTGTAACGCGAAACGAAGCGACGGGAATACTTTTGAATTTAGAAAAACTGGAAACGGCGGTAATGGTTGTTGTGTGGAATGTTTTTTTGGAAAGAATAAACAAAGTGAATGTTCAAATTCAGGCTTCTACCGTAGATTTGATCACTGTTGCCGATCTTTACGAATCTCTTTGCAAGTTTTTCGTAGCTGAACGAGAAAATTTTAAGTATTTCGAACAAAAGGCGATGGAATTAAGCGTGTCGAAGCAGTATACAAAAGACATGGGAAAAAGACAACCGAAAAGGAAAAAAAATTATGATGAAACACCCGATGAAGAAATGAGAATGACTGCGAGTGATACTTTCAGGGTTAACACATTTCTCGTCCTCATTGATAGACTCGTATCCGAATTAGAAAAACGGCAGGAGGCCTACAACAGGTTCAATGAAAAGTTTTCATTTCTGACCAAAATGAGTGAATTGTCATCATCAACCCTTACGGAAAAAGCCCTTTTCTTGGAAGAAATGTATCCTAATGATTTAGAGACTGACTTAGTTCAAGAATGCATACATTTTCAATGCCACCTTTCTTCTGAAAGAATTTTGGTAAAACCAGATTCTGGATCATTGAAAAGTCTATCTTCGTTCCTGCGAAAACAGAATTTGCAAAACGTTTATCCAAACTTGGATATAGCAGTTCGCATGGCTCTATGTACACCAGCGACAAATTGTTCGGGTGAGAGAAGCTTTTCTTGCTTAAAACGGGTGAAAAATTATCTAAGATCTACCTTAAGCCAAGAAAAGCTAAACGCCTTAGCTCTTTTGTGCATAGAGTCAGAACTAATGAACAAGATTTCATACGACGATATAATTGATGATTTTGCCAATAGAAAATCGCGCAAAAAGGTATTGTAAAACTTTCATAACTTAATTAATTGAATTTCATCGACATCATCAGCCGGATTGTTACCAGATAATTGAATATATTGTTTTTAAACTGTAAGTAAGCGCAATAAAAATTATTTAATTACGTTTACCGAATGTACATTATTGTGTAAGTAGTATTGAGGCATACCTTACCCCGCCTTATTAGTAGTACATGATTGAGCTTTTATTAGCTCAGAAATATACCCAAAAACTATTTCTTGTGCAATCTTAACTAAATCGTTTGGTTGTAAAAATAACCTAGAAACTGACACATCGATCCCCTAGTTCACAATCATACTAACTACGGGAAAAAGGTGGTGTAATTAGGACGATAGTGCACAAATCATAAAGTTACAATTTCATTGACAAAAACATTGTAAATAATGTGATTGTGAACTAGGGTATCTAATTGTAGAGGTCGGTAGGGGCGGCAAAATTTGAATAGCCTACTGGCGGCAAATGTGTAAATCCGCCACTGGAAGTAGGGGTACAGGATGCTAGCGTTGAAATTTCAAATTGGGAACGGGGGTCGTATAAGGTGTCGTTGGATAGGCCGTCTAAAAGAAAACAACATTTGCAAAGAGAGTCGTTATCTGACGTGTATAGTTCACGCAAACTAAACTGTGCCCCATTATGGTACTTCCGGTCGGAGTTTGAGACTCGCTTTGTTACTGGCAGTGACCTGTGTGCCGTACTGCACGGACCCGTTCAGTAGGTATTAGCAGACTGTTTCCGAGCAAAAGCGGCGAATAAGGCAGCACAACGCAGCAAGCAGATAAGCCACCTACAGGTACTGCAAGTTTTGCATGCACGTTAACTGACAACAGAAAGTTCATTAATTCCGATAGTAATTTGTTGTACACTGCAACAATTACTTATGTGTGTTGTTTCAGTGTCAGAAATCGTCTGTACGTGGCGTTTCTGTCTGAATGGAATGCCGTTTACAAATGAAGGAGCATTTGACATGCTGATGATATTAGGAGAATGTCATGGGAACTGCATAGCTGCTGCGCGTTTGTACGCAGACAGATGCCCACAGCACGCCCATCACGCGTACAATGTCTTCCAGCGTCTTGCATGCCGCATGCGCACAGCAGGGTTAGTGCAGCCGACTCACAACAAACGTAGTCGCATCAGACGACCTATGAGACGAGCGGGCTGTTGATGTACTTCCTACCACAGCAGTTAAAGGTCGATTCAGGCATCTCGGTGACGTGACGACGCCGTCTTGTCCGCATCCGTGCTTTCCGGTGCGATTTGTCCACGGCTGCGCACACACTTCCGTTCAGTGAAGTGTCACGTACAATATACATCATCAACATGAATTCCAGTGTGGAAGATATGGCAATGATGGCTGTAATTTTGGATTAAGAGGAAAAAGAAGAGGAGGAGAAGAAGAAGCAATGGGTCCACCCGATGTAGAGCTACAGGGCAGTGGAAAAAGAGTATTGTATTATTTATAAGGAGACGATGAAACAAAATGCCATGGCTACTTCAGAATGACAAGAAATACATGTTGTCTGATCTTGAATAAGGTAGAAGGGTTGGTTGTAAAAAAAAAAACTATTTTTTGGCGATCTGCAATTACATCGAAGAAAGACTGCCAATGTGCCTAAGGTAAGCATATTTGAATAAAATTAAATATGGTTATAGCCTTTTTAATTATATGTTATGAATTAAGTTAAATACTAGAGTTTTTCATGGTATGTTTATATTGCAATATGAACTTCCAAATGTACAAAAACATTTCGTAAAAGTAAGTAAATGCAGCATTTAACGAGTAAGAGTAAAAGTGCACTTACGTAAGGATACATAGGAACTACATACTAATCCACGAATGATCTAAACTGCCAAGAACAAAAATGTTAAATACACATTTGAAACAAACTAAGAACATGCAATAGGAATCGTAACATTTTCGATTTAATTTGAAGAAACTGTTATTGAGCTGAATTCCTACCGAATCTTTGCCAAAATGTTTATACGGAATATATATCGTTAATGTTTGTTTCACCATTTGGATTTGAACATGTCACATTTTCTGCGACTGGTTCTAGTGGATGAAGTGTGCCTCCAGAAGGAACATTAAGAGACATTTGACGCGGTAGCATTCTGATGTCCAGTCAACATCATCATTTCATACTTATGAACGGGCGCAAAAAATTTCTTATTTCGCTAAACTCAGCAAATATGGAGGCAATGACTTTAACATAGGGGAAATTCCAAATAAAAAATCATCAGGGGGGTGTTTCAATTTACGGTGGCCTGGTTAGTTGTCGTTGAGCCCTGTTCAGAGTTTTTTTCTTTTTTTTTTTCGATAATGTAAAATACTTCAGAACTATTTACATTGCCTATAATACAGTTAATCAAGCACAGTTTCAAAACTGTCAAAACTTTTCCTTCTATGTCAAAGTGTATTTGTGTTAAATTTCTTATCGACAGTTCATAGCTGAATTTCTTGTTACCTGTGCAAATATATTAGTTAATAATAATAATAATAAACTCTTCTTCCCTCCTTTAGATTTTGTAAACATATTATTATGTTCATACAATCAGACCTTGCTAGCCTGATCCCATTCGCAAACTGATATATATTCTCATGTACTATATCGTGTGTGTGGGTGTGGAACTATACAGTACGCAGCGCGCATGTATCCAGTATCTCGCAAATAGTCCGGCAGCATTCCCAGGAGGAACAATGAATACCAAGATGGCGAAGCGGTAAGTTCGCGTATAATGAGTGTCCACCATTCTCCTTCTCTCTCGAGTGCTTATCAATAAATTCTTACAACATTTGGTCCTCCGTGGTCGGATTTCGTATCCAGAGATTGTGATGCGTAACTGTGACGAAGTTTCGTTCGTTACTATGTGCGCGGTGTAAATGTATAAGTGTACCACGTGTGTTACTACACAGTAGCTTGGGAACTTCTCATATCTCAGTACCAGAACATCAGGCAACTCACTACCCCATACATAGACAGAATTCTGGACCTGCCTGCTGTCAACTCTGCAGATCTTCAATCAGTCAAAACAGTTTGTCAACACCATCCATGAGAATGCTCGTGCTCTGGAAGGCTTAGGCCATGATATCACACATAATAGCCCTGTTCTGATCACAGTTTTGATGCGCAAGTGTGATGTGTGTATGCTCACAATGTTCGCAATTTCACTTACAGACAGCGCTGACGCAATTCCTATGGTAGCTGAACTCATAGATTTTGTTCAGTCTAGAGTATTAAAAATGGATTGTGCGCTTGAAGTAGGAAATAAGGTTAGTGCAAATAATGTCTCGGAAACCATTGCTGACGAAGTAAAATCATACAAACTTACACCAAAAGGCAGTATTTATTACCAGTTCAGAACCTAAATCGAGATCATGTGCAGTGTGTCAGCAAACCACCCATTCTGTGTACAAGAATCCTGAATTCATTGATGCCTCACCTACGCTCAGACAACAAATAGCTCGGAACAAAAAAAATGTTTCAATTGCCTTGGGACAGCTTATAGGCTAGCATCTCTACTCGCACCTGTTATCAATGTCAGCAAAAGTATCATACCCTGCTCCACATAGATAAGTCCACTGTATCTACAATTCCCCAAGACAACTTAGGAGCCCACACAGCTTCCAAGCGAAATGTTCGCAGGTGTTTCGGCTCGGGAACGCATATAAGTGTTATTGTCTACAGTCTTGGTGAAGGTTTATGGTGCGGACAATAAGCCTCGTGTCATGCTGTGTTTGCTGGACAGTGCAGCCCAAGTATATTTTATCTCTGAAGCATCTTCGGAAGTCCTCTCATTGCCCTTACACAAAGCCGGTGAATGGGTCGTAGGCTTTGTCAAAGCGCTGACATCTTGAATGGGGGAAATAACCTGCCAGATTTAGTCATCAATGGAACCTCGCTGTACCTTTTTCTCACTCACTCTTTGTTGTGTTCAAGATTACTAGCAACTTGCCAGGTGTGTCTGTTGATTCCTGTGCTCGTGCTCAGTTGGGTTCCCTTCCTTTGGCAGACCCTCACTTCGATAAACCTGCTCCCATCAATATACTTCTGGGTGCTGATGTCTGTGCTCGTGTAGGTATGAGCGGACAGTTAGAGTTGGGACAACACATGCCTCTAGTATTGGAGTCCAAGTTGGGATGGGTGTTATTGGGGGGAGTACCCTGAGCCCTGTACAGATACCGAGCAGGGACTGGTATATATATGTTTGTAGGTATGGAGAGCTTGTTGGATGTCATCCTCAAACAATTCTGGGAGACTGAAGAGCCTCATCAGGTCAATGCAAAGCCACCTGAAGACGAGTATTGTGAAAAACACTTCAAGGATACTCAAACACGAGTAGATACTGGGAGATACAAGGTTTATCTTCCCTTTAAACCCCAGGCCCAAACTCTTGGGCATTCGCACGAAATTGCCAAACATTCATTCTGTTCACTAGAAAATAAACTTAATATGCAGCCTGAGATGAAGACTATTTATACAGAGTTCATAACTGACTTTGTTCAGGTAGGTAATATGGAGCCGTATAGTCCCTCTTGCAAACAGGATATTGGCAGACAAACCACAGAGTGTTTTATCCCTCATCATGGAGTGCTCGAAACATCTACCTCTATACGACCAAATTGATGGCTTCTGATGGCAGTGCACAGATATCCAATGGTATTTCACTCAATGATATTTTACTCCCATATCCTAAACTTCAGAATGACATAAATGACGTAATTATAAAATTTAGGCTCTACATTGTAGTTTTTTCATGTGGTCAATGATGCTGGCCTACCATGCCAGCTCATCCTGTGGCATGAGGACCCATCACTACCCCATACAGTTTATCTGCTGAATACCGTCGTAACCTATGGCTTCACACCATCTTCATTCTTGGCTATTCGTATGTTCCATCAGTTGGCGTCTGATGAAGATGATAAATATCCACTAACTGCATATGCTCTTGAGAACCACATCTTCGTGGATGATATCATTACAGGTGCAATGTCGTTAGATTAAGCTAATTTGTTGACGATTCAGCTGGTCGAACTTTTATGCTGGGGTGGGTTTGAGATTCGGAAATGGTCGAATAATGAGATTCAGCTCCTCAGTGATGTGCCTGCGACCCATTGTGAAGTTCAAATGCAATGGTTGTGGACTCAATGCCTGAATTGGGATGACCCATTACCCCAGTTAACTCAGGCAAATGTCGAATCAATTCATAGATGGCCTGACTGAAATTGAAACCCTTAGCTTGCCACGCTTCATATGCCCTGTTGTGGTCAGTGGGGAATTACATGGTTTTTTCCGATGCCTCTGAGAAAGCCTATGCAGCAGTCGTGTATCTGATGAGTACGAACACTGAAGGGAACGTGTGTGTGCAACTGGTAATGGCTAAGGCATGGGTAACTTCTCTGAATAAAATGTCTCCCCCTCGTTTAGAATTGTGTGGGGCTCATTTACTGTAACAATTTATATTTTATTGCCACAAATCCCTCAGCCAGTACTTGCATATCTCTGCAACCCATGCATGGACTGATTCCAGTGTTGCTCTAGCTTGGAAAAAGTCACCCCCATACTTGTTGAAAACCTTTGTGGCTAATCACGTGTCTCAAATTAAAGAATGGGTTTTTCCTCAACAGTGGAAACATGTAAGGTCTCAAGATAATCCATCGGATTGTGCATCTCGTGGCTTACTCCCTCTTGACCTTCTCTCTCATGACTTCTGGTGGCATGGCCCCGGTTGGCTAGTCCACCCACACCTGAGCAATGGCCAAAGTCCGCTGTGTCGGGTCATGATGACAATATCCCAGGGCTCAAATCTTCTCAATTCGACTTGCTAAACACTCATGAAATTACTGAACAGCACCCTGTATTCCAACGAATTTCATCATGGCCGAAGTTGGTTGGCATTAGGGCTATGTTGGGCATTTCATCAGACGTACAAAAACACAACCTTGTAACAGTAGTTCCTTAACAAGTTTGGAACTCGAGAAGCTGCCCTTCTTGTATGAAAATGCATCCAACATGATCACCTACATAACGACTTGAAACGCCTCAATGGAGGAAAGCCTTGTTCAACACGAACACAGCACTTGGCACCCTTTCTGGATTCACATGATGTGCTCAGGATGGGCGGTCGCTTGTCCAATGCCAACATGGAGTTTGCAACTAAGCACCCGATCATACTGCCGAAAGACCATGCAGTGGTTTAAGCATTAATAGATTATTACCATCTGTGATATCTGCATGCAGCACCACAATTACTGCAGTCCCTCATATCACAGAAATTCTGGATTTTGTCAGCCCGATCCCTAATTAGATCTGGAGTCTTCAAGTGTGTGCCGTACGTCCGGTGTCGACCTGTGAACACTCCTCCACTTATGGGTGATTTTCCGGCAGAGAGAGAGAGAGAGAGAGAGAGAGAGTCACATCCTCTGGAACCTGCGAGCAGATGTGAGTGGATTATGCTGGAGCCATTTCCATCAGACTAAACAAGTTACGTCGTGGCACTACTCAGAAGGCTTACTTGTCCATCTTCATTTGTTTTACAACTAAGGCAGTGCACATTGAAGTTGTGACTGATCTAACTGCTGATAGTTTTGTTGCAGCCTTTACATGGTTTGTGTACGAGTCTCTATTCGGATTTTGGGACCAATTTTGTGGGCACAGCAAGGCAGCTTTAACAATCCTTTATACAACTTCTCAAATCGCCCATTGTTGAGAGATTCTCTCTGACTCTCTCCATTAATTTTCATTTTCTTCCCCCAGCAAGTCCCCATCAAGGTGGGTTATGGGAAGTACCTGCGAAGTCAGCCAAATACCACCTCAGGCGAGTCATTGGGAATCAGATTCTCACTTTGGAGGAGTTAATGACATTGTGTACTAAGGTTGAAGTTGTCCTCAATTCCAGACCATTAAGACCATCATCATTCAACCCATGTGACCTTGGTGCCCTCACACCGGTGTATTTATTATTGGTAGGCCGCTTGTAGCTGTCCCTGAATCATGTGATAAGTGATAGTGCACTCTCCCTGTCCCGGAGATGGAAAATCGTGTGTGCACTTTCCAATCAGTTTTGGAGACGATGGTATCGTTAGTACATACAACAGCTGCAACCTCGGGGCAAGTGGCCAACCAACCGACCAACGTATACATCCATTGGGCTGGTGCTTGGCCAGAGTCGTCAAGTTACATTCTGGAGCAGACAACATCGTCAGAGTGACGGAAGTGCGCACCCAAAAGAGACAGTTGTGCCGACTGGTACACAAGCTGTGCCGCCTGCCAACCCAATAATACTCGCCAGTTCTCAAAATGTGATATTTTGTACTTAGTGTGACTGATTTTGTGTGTACTCTTAGAGACCTCAGCCGGTCTCGGCGGGCGGTATGTTGTACATTCTCATGTTCTCTATCGTATGTGTAGATGTGGGACTATACAGTGGGCAGCATGCATGTATCCAGTATCTCGCAAGTAGTCCGGCAGCATTCCCAGGAGGAGCAGTGAATACCAAGATGGCGAGGCAGTAAGTTCGTGTTTGACGAGTGTCCATAATGATATATATATATATATAAAAGTGCTTATCAATCCAATCTTGCAACACAAACACATCACCGCTACTTGGGACACGGGCAATGAGCACCTAAACCACGACAGAAGGAATCATCTTCAAGAGGTTGGAAGCAACATGCACCCAATATTAAATCGGCGAGACACAGCACCATGAAGTCNAGTGCTTATCAATCCAATCTTGCAACACAAACACATCACCGCTACTTGGGACACGGGCAATGAGCACCTAAACCACGGCAGAAGGAATCATCTTCAAGAGGTTGGAAGCAACATGCACCCAATATTAAATCGGCGAGACACAGCACCATGAAGTCGTCAAGAGATGGGGTGTGCCGACTGCCATAATACATACGTCTACAGACATCAGCCTTTACAACCATGATTAAGGAGAAGATTTTTCATATAAATAGAATCAGCATTTAATAATACGCCGTGGCTTATTAATGTACGAAAATAGTAAATATAATAAAATTAACCTTTAAATATATTGCCCCTGATTAAACTAATATTTTTGTAACGAGTTGTAACTGCTATTTAGTTAATACAACAATTATCAAACCTACCAAATGCCTCCTGCCTCTGAGTACGCATCCCTTAAATAAAATAATGAGTAATTTTAAAACTGAAATTGTAACGCTGGCGGAGGCACCTCAAGTTTCCACCCTCTCTTGGATAGCAATAAATAAATTACCATTTCCTCCACCTAAATGTGGGTGCCCCATCCACACACGCTAAAACGTTTTAAAACTAGAATTCAAATAAAAAACTGTAATCGCCTATGTGTGTAGAATAAAATTATTTGTATTTAACCTAATAATATCTCTATGATGTATCAAATTATATTAAACTGCTTAAAATAATGATAACTTTACAGAGAAAAAATAAATCTACTGGAGTGTATGAGACATAATGGATAATAATTCATAACGTATTAGCATGCATTGACAAGTTACATAAAATATTAACATTACATTCAACTCGGTACATAAGATTTTATGATGCTCGATGTTAATAAAATTCATTAAAATATAGCATGTCAATAACACAGTCTAATACATTGTTTGCTGTGTTAAACATAGTTATGTGTAGATATTTAATTACTCAACTTTGTTATTATCATGTTGTATCAGGCTGCAAATTGTTGAAAGGCTCAGAAGAAGCCTGTTTAGAAAAATTGTCACAAGGAAGGATGAACAAGATCGTAGTCAAGCGACCCAGCTTGTGAAACAACTCCGTGGCAACAGTACTCCTCTCCCCCTGTACTTGTCAGCACTTCCGCGTGGCCGAGGGCCGCTGTGTTCATGGAATGAGTGCTCAAGCACTATAAGTGTGCACGCCCAATGCATGCCTTATAGCCAAGTGTAGAGTTTAATATTGAGACGATTTTCACACTCTTCCCTCATGCAAATGTCAGTACGAACACGGGAATGAGCAATTTCAAGTCTAATCTAAGCAGTACGATGATCCGGAAGCTTAGCAGACTTCCGTGGTTCCAGACGTATTAGAGTTACGCCGACTACTAGAGTAGATGTGAGAATGGAAGACTTTAGCAAGATGACACGGGTCATTAAAGAGATGGGAAGCAGCGCTCGAGACACACTCACGTCGGCTGTGAAAGTCGAATCCACAGTTTACCCACATCTGCTAAGACTGTACGTTGTCGTTACCCAGGTCACAAAATGCTTCGTTTTGCGCACAAGCTGTGAACTTTTTGGTTCTTTTCGGGATGCCGGTCTGAACTTTGGGAGCCTGCTCTTTGTTCTACTGGCCTGACATTGATTCAATGCAGTATAAGCTCTTTTTACTGTGGGTTCTGAATGCGACACAGTAGTCGGAGGTGTACCGCGAGGGCACTTTCCTTTCCAACCTCCCTGGGAAAGCCACTAAGTGCAGATTTTTCCGCTCCTGTATTTTATTGCTTGTGTTTAGAAGTAGTCATACTGATTGCATAAATTATTTAATTTCTATTGTATAGCAAAGTTAATTATGTTTAAAATCTGATCTAGCATTATAGTTATTTCCACAATGTGTCAAAAATATTATAAATTAATGTGAATGTAACAATTTAAAATAATTGAATACCTACATGCGCACACAGCAGGCAAACAATGTGCAATACAGGAGATTGCAGGAAAGAATCACTATATTAATTAACTCCATGTATCAATTTTTAACTTCGTGAATGTAATAAAATATAAATTTTTTGTCTGTCCTTATGTGTTGAAGCAAATAATTTTACAGAAGTTAACTAACAAAGGTTTACACGGCCAGGCACATCCTATAAAACAAAACAGTCAAAAAGGAAAAATTAAATTCTTCAAAATTTATTTGCAATTTATAATAATTATAAATACTATTACTGAATTAATTAATTTCTTTGAAAATTTCACAGCGACCGAGATACTCACGTGTAACAAGATGACTGTTATGTTACAAAATGACGCGGTGGCTGGGCGGTCAGACTGTTTGGCTCCTACCATGACTAACTGGGTTCAATCCCCGGCCGAGTCACTCCCGGATTTTCGTAAGTGGAAATCGTGCCGGACAATCCCATTGATCTGCGGGTTTTCTCTGGGATCTCCCATTTTCCCAGCTCTTGCATTCCGGCGCTGCTCAATTCTCACCTTATTTCGCCCTCATTGGCTCTCAAGATCTTGTTGTTAGGAAATCCTGCCGTTGCAGTGTTCACATCTACCAAGCACCACGCTATCTATGGAATTCACACCAACTAGCTCGCTGAGTTTGTTAAAATTCGTAACATAGTCACGTTTTGTCCAAAAATTCTTTATTTTTTACAAAGCGGCTCTGCGGTCAAAAATATGTTTATGTGCATATACTTATGTAGAATATATTTGTAAATTGAACTATCACGAGTTTTAATTTTGTATTCTTCCAGCTAATTGTATTTTTATCACATATTCTTTGTAAAAATGACACATTTTAAACAAACAAAAGTTTTGTCAGCGGGCCTTGCAAAAAAAATCTGTTGTTGAAACTTTAGGTAATTCAAAAACATAAGAGGCAGATTTCTCTATTTTTTTTTTCTTTTCATACAAGTTACTTTTTTTTTAAACAGTGCTTTTATAATTTTGTATAAATTATTTACATTAGTATCTTAATGGAACAGTATGCCCTTGCCAGTGCATCGTGACCATTGTTCCAGGTGTCCGGCAGAATACAAAATCTTAAGAAAATATCAAATTGTTTTCAATGTTGTCTGTTGATAAAGGAAACTAGTGGGTTCTGTCTTAAAAAAGTAACTATATTTCTCTGGGAGTTAGATATTTTTGTAAGGAAATAATAATTGCTAAAAAACACAGTTTTCAATAAGAACAACACTGCCAATTTCAGATTTTACGAATAGTGACATTTCTCAAATTATGCATGTCTTTATAAAGAGCATATAAAAATTGGAGCAATTCTCATGCAGAAACTGCATTTTTGTAGCAAGAAAATAAATCCCATTCTTTTCCAGGTCTCTACCTATTACTTTGAGAACTATCAGGCCCATCGTTTGTGAAGCATGGCGTTGGACTCTGCACTCTGGAAGACCTCACCTTGATATTGTCAAATGTGTTTGTGGCCGCCATCGTCATCCAAGTTGAAGCAGGACTCGGGCAAATCACACGTTGCCACTCTGTACACCGGTGGGCATATTTGCATTAATTGTTCGACTCAAAGGAATGCATGCACGCAGTACTACGCGAAGCAGACACCCACGAATGACGGAATCAGATGTCAGACCTGTCGCACTGTTACAACATTCTGTTAACACTTGATACGAAGATGAACGGTTGAGGTGTCCTCCTTCCATATGGTGTTGTCACATTTTGCAGGCAAGTTGTGGGTTTCCAACTCGTCCTATTCTTTACAGTTCACTGCTTCTACACTGGCATCACTATTGTGGCATTATGTCCCATACGATCAGCAATTTTCCTATATGAACATTCTCTTCCACGCCAATCATTTGGCCCTGTTCAAACTCCATAACATGCGTAAAAGGTGCCATTTCATGTCAACGAGGCATACTAAAACAAGCAGGAACTAGGAACCTTTAAGACTCACCGATGAACGAACATCTATTCTTGTCTCTCAAACAAATTGTGATAGGTTTTGGCAGCTGGCACTACACACATCTACTACTAGATAGATTCTACAAATCACTCATTCTTGCACCAGGTCAGTTGTGTGGAACGTAGCATTAATGATACAGGGAAATAATTCAATGAACATTTTCTCAATGTCCACAAAATATACATCAAATATAGATACATCTACCATCCCATTGACAAGCAGTACAAACTCACAAAATATTTACTACAGTTTGCTGGGATTAAAAAAGTTAGATTAATTATTACATAAATACATTATGTACAAAAATGTTGAATACGTAAAACAAAGATCTAAAAAAAAAAAAAAAATGCACACACACATGCTTTCACACATTTATTACAAAAAAAATACACAATACAAAACTATGTACAAGTAAATAACTGCTGTACACATTAAATCTACGTTTCTTTTGGAATTCCAATAAATAGTGGAAGCCCACTGCAGAATGTGGAATGTACGCCAACAAACAAGCAAGTCATGCGAGACAAATCTAATGAGTAACAAGGAACACTGAACTGCGCACTATTCCTGTAGTAATGACAGGCTGAGAACCATAAATGGTTCAATTCTCCACTTGAAGTTGCTGACGAGATGCGACCCACAGACTGAAGCACAGTCCCCTAAGCCAACTAGCTAACTCAAGTAATTCATTCCATACTTAACCCTGACAACTGCCAAGTGAGGCGACTTAAACACACCACAGTTCGCAGTTTGTGAAGAACTAGTGCAGTTGAGCAAGTCTCTGTCGCCGCAGTTCAGGGGAAGTGTTCTTGAGAGCCGAGAGAATATTACATTATGTTGTAAAGGGGCTTTGCTAAGAAAAATTCTGAACAATGGAGGGTATGGAAAGGTGTATGAAACTCGTTGCTTTAAGAACTTGTGAGAAAGTCAAGAGAGCAGAGGTGAAGTTACCCAGCAACTCCCCTCCACCCCCTCTGCTGCACATCTCTAACCTACACACTTGGGGCTCTGTTACTTACACTGAGTCACATTTGTGCCAAAATAATGTTTGTGCACATTTATTCTTTGGTACAGTAACATCTACTCAAACTACCAGTAACAACTGGCTGTACATAATCCTGGATGCTGCATCTCGTTCTCTGATGATTAGCAGAAAATGCCTTCTCACCGTATACAATGCTTTTTTTAATACCAAAATCCTCTGAATCTACCATCTCATATTTATACTTATATTTCAGTACGTGTTTGCACCGATATACCAAAAAATTTCACGCATCATTTATACAGGATCCGACATAATGTGCACACCGCTCACAATAAAACATTCACTGGACAAATGAGTTTGAACGTAAAGGATTCTCGCGTTNATGAGACTTGCAGGTAAAGGATTCTCGCGTTCAGAAAGGGGACAAATTTAAATACAGGGCAAGTGAGAGTGTGCAGGACTACTCGGCGAGAGTGAAGGCGACGGGAGGTATGAACCTCCAGGTGTGGCGCACATCGCCAAGCAGCGAAGAGCACTGGATGTCCACCTTGTACTGGCCGGGCATGAAGAACACGACACAGCAGCTGTGCCGCGTGCTGTCCTGCTCCTCCAGCTGCAACACAACCACAGGCAGGTGAGGCAGTTGGAGGATGCTGGCAACGAGAGCGGGAGAAAGAGCAGGAGAGATACAGAGAAAGAGGGAGAAAGAAATAAAAAGAGAAAGAGGGGGAGGGGGAGATAGAAGGGGAGGGAGAAGGGTAGAAGGGGAGATAGAGGGTAGAGGGGGANAAAGAGGGGTAGAGAGGCAGAAGGAGGGGGAAAGGGGGAAGAAGAGGAGTGAGAGGAAGAAGGGAGGCGAGGGTGAGTGGAGGGAGAGAGGGAGAAACTACAGCATGCAACAGTGAAAGAATAGAGAACTGATTACCCTATGGCTACCTCTGCCACATTTTCTTTGTGTGATAATAGTGAGTGGTGCCACCAGGAATCAAACCCAGATTACCTTGCAAGGCTGATTTTCTGGCTGCATGATGACTGTGGCCCTTCGAACACAGCAAGATAGGGATGGTGCAAGCCAGGAGGTGCAAAATCATCCACTCAACTGGTG
The DNA here is from genome assembly GCA_002778355.1 of Clitarchus hookeri. Lineage (NCBI taxonomy): Eukaryota > Metazoa > Arthropoda > Insecta > Phasmatodea > Phasmatidae > Clitarchus > Clitarchus hookeri. Next base: position 126,111 of record NQII01004281.1, read on the forward strand.
TACGTTCTGGGTTTTATGAATTGCCAGCCAGCCTTGGCGACAACTAACACAACTGATTTATGACCTAGCAGCACTGCACCATGTGTCGTGTAGAAGTGGTATTTTATATGCCATGTTTGAGTTACAATAACTGACTTTATACAATGCATCCTTAATTATCCTATCATGCAAGAGATATATGTATGGAGCTATAAAAGATGGTCAGGTACCACCAGCCCTTCACCAGGACTGCTTAGGATAGCTTATCTCTTTACAGCTTTCCAAGGCTTTCAGCTCATGTTAAATAAACCATAACACAAGTTTTTGCACTTAGTTTAGACTGGAAAAATTCCTGCCAAAGAATACCGGCTATAATTGAAGGAAAGCGATAAAGGTGGTGGGGATCGTGTTTTGAATTCTCTCATCCTTGCCCTCACTCATTATCTTCTACAAAAACCAGAATTAATGCTGTGGTTACTTCATGTATTTTCCCCAAATTACCAGAAAAAAATGCTCTTTGAATCAATTTGTGAAAATTTACATGCATGAAATTGGTAAAACAGAACGTTTGAAGTATACATCACCAACAGGAAAAATGGAAATTACGAGTTCTGCATAATACTTTAGCAAGCAGGTTAGTTTTTGATTAATAATGTTACATTTATCGATGTTCTGGACATAACTCTTGCGTCTAACCAGACTTGGAAATGTGCTATTTTTGAGGAGGAAGAAAATGTAAAACGTATAAGAAAGATAAGCAAAAAATAGGAATAGTGTAGTTTAAAATTTGGTATAGGCTGTTCATGATTAACTAAGCACTTTTGAAGTAAACCTTTGAAAAATGACACTAATGCCTCTACCTCCATATTTATTCTAATGCGAACACTGAGTGACATGCGACCAGTAAGGTTGGTAATGATGGAGATGAAGTAGTGCCATTTCTTATCATCGAATCAAAAGTATTAGGTAAACATTTATGAATACTAAAATTATTTTAAAAATTTTTTAATGCATATAAATGTGAAAATAAGCACAATTTTAAAATATTTACTTTTGTAATAATTTTACAGTTTCACTAGACTGACACAGGAATAAAGTAATGTTGCCCACGACAGTGTTAATTAGACATATACAGTGGAAGAATACACAATGTGAATACAAGTGGTCTCAAGCAGGGCTTCCAAATGTGCTCAGTTTACCATGAACAGCGTGTATACAAATAATTACACTGTTGTTGTGTACTAAACTGGGCATGAGAATAATGGGAAAGGATAGCATGAAGTTACCAACATTGTCATCTAACTTAAGTCACCCCACAGTAAAATCAACCATTCCGACCACAGCTCAGAAAGAACATGTTCATACCTATCAACACATTACTTCCATCTGGTTCCTCTTTATTTGAAACAATTGTGGAATGCGTTAATTTTTTACCAGATGAACGAAGTTCTGAACTTTGTTCATTTATCCTATGAACTGGAACAATATTTTGGGTTCCTATTTAAGTTCACAAAGAAAAACTCTGTTACAAAATTTAAAAGAAATTAAATAACTACAGTATTCTCTGTAACAACTCGGCAAGAATACCACCATTTTCGTAATATGAAAGAGAAATTAAATCCTGTTAATTAGGCAGCTATGACTTGTTTAGAGTTTGCCCACTGTGTAAGTTCATGAGCCTCTCACCTTTTATTCTGTGAAAGTGAAACACAAGTGTGAAACAGCACGTGCATGGGAAGAAAAAAAAAAAAAAAAAAAACCCCCCCCCCCCTTTTCTCTACTACTTTTGCCTTGGAATGGTTTTGAAAACCAATTTCGATCATTTATGAGAATGGATACAACATAACTGTGTTACACAATTCATTTATGGCAGACTGTTGGCAAAGACCTTAAGTGCTGCACATAATTTGTCATCAAATGTGGAGCAGCTTGTACAGAATAGTAATGGAACTGTAAATTCATTCTTTTCTCATCAGCATATCAATTGACAAAATTCGAAAAATAATAATAACCCAGCAGATAAAATACATTCGTATCCATTCCAATAAATAACGTGACTTTGGAGATAATCATTATGAGTTTTAGAATTTGACTTCCACATGTAATTTTGAGTCTCAAGAACCAAATTTCATGGAACTTTGGCTGAGCTAAATGTTTAAAAGCTGTAAATGGTTGGTAAAAAATTTGTGGACCAATAGATTTAATTCAAGTAAAGACATAAGTTGTAAAAACTTAGTTCCCAGGTCAACAAACTCACGAGCATGAGTCGAAACAAACTGTATGTTCCAGCTAACTACATCGCAGTTTTCTGTTCGTTGTATTAAAAAAAACTTTTTTTTGTAAATAAAATTTTAAGTTTAGGCTGTGATTGACTAATATACTAAAACATGTTAGATTTATGTTGTGTACCATGATGTTTAGTGATAGTGTTAAAAGTATTTTACAAACTTCGTTTGTTGAATGTCACTCGTTTAAAAATATCTATTTTAGTTCTTGTGTGTTTGAGTGCCACATACATTAAGTTAATAAAATTATTGTTGCATTGGTTATGTAGTTAGTATAAAACAACCCTCCAAACTGTTTCTACAACTTATAAGACAACAAGCGTCTGGCAAAGTTGCTAGATTGGTTACTGCTGCTACAATGGCAGGTTATCAAGATTTAAGTAAGTTTGAATGTGGTGTTATAGTCGGCGCACGGGAGATGGGACATAGCATCTCCAAGGTAGTGATAACATTTGGATTTTCACGTACGACCATTTCACGAGTGTACCGTGAATATCGGGAATCCGGTAAAACATCAAATCTTCGACATCGCTGCGGCCGGAAAAAGATTGTGAACAGACGGGACAAACGACGACTGACGAGAATCATTAACGTGACAGACGTGCAACCCTTTCTCAAATTGGTGCAGATTTCAATGCTGGGGCACCAACAAGTGCCAGCGTGCGAACTATTCAACGGACCATTATTGATATGGCCTTTCGGAGCTGAAGGCCCACTCGTGTACCGTTGTTGACTGCACGACACAAAGCTTTATGCCTCGCCTGGGCCTGCCAACACTGCCATTGGACTGTTGATGACTGGAAACACGTTGCCTGGTCTGACGAGTCTCGTTTCCAATTGTATCGGGCGGATGTACGTGTACGGGTATGGAGACATCCTCATGAATCCATGGACCCTACATGTCAACCGGGGACTGTTCAAGCTGGTGGGGTCTCTGTCATGGTATGGGGTGTGTGCAGTTGGCGTGAAATGGGACCCCTGATACGTCTAGATACGACTCTGACAGGTGACAGATACGTAAGCATCCTGTCCGATCACCTGCACCCATTCATGTCCATTGTGCATTCCGACGGACGTGGACAATTCCAGCAGGACAATGCGACACCCCACACGTCGAGAGTTGCTACCGAGTGGCTCCAGGAACACTCTTCTGACTTTAGACACTTCCATTGGCCACCTAAATCACCAGACCTGAACATTATTGAACATATCTGGGATGCCTTGCAACGTGCTGTTCAGAAGAGATCTCCACCACCTCGTAATCCTATGGATTTGTGGACTGCCCTGCAGGATTCATGGTGTGAATTGCCTGCATACCTTCAGACATTAGTCGAGTCCATGCCACGTCATCTTGCGGCATTTCTACGTGCTCGCGGGGGCCCTACACAATATTAGGCAGGTGTACCAGTTTTTTTGGCTCTTCAGTGTAGATCTACTTAACCATGTGGTCACTTTAGCTTTCCAGTCCCCCACATGAGGTCTGAAATTCTGTAGTAGGAACATCAGTTTACCTGTGTAGTTATAATAAAAAAATATTACTTATGTATAACTTCACAAAAGCAGTTCCAAAGCGAGTGCAGTTAGAGTGCAAGACAATAAAAAAAAAGGGCACACAGAAGGATGCATCGGTACTGAAACGTTATACGTATGTAGAGGTAAAGATACAGTTAAATAATACACATGAGAGCAGCAGGACAATTACATACGGATCTGTGGTACGCCATCTGGCATGGGGTCCCGCGGCAGACGGGCCCACAACAGATGGACGGTGTGTCCAAATTCTGGGTACCGTGGCACAGCGGCAGCTGGTGTTTCAACAGATCCCACACATGCTCGTTTGGGGACATGCCAGGGGAGTGGGCAGGCCATGGAAGTGACAGAGGCAGTACTGGGCAACCAATGCAATGTGCTGTGAGGCGTTATCCTGTTGGAATACTGCACCTGGGATACCGGCCAGAAATGGGAGTAAATGGGTGCATAGGATCTCATCCACACACCACTGGGCCATTAATGCTCCACATAACACAGCGAGAGTGGATCTACTGTCGTAGGCTATGGTTCCCCAAACCATAATGGGTGAAGTCTGCCATTCGATAGTGACGTGGGATTGCGGCGTTCACTAGGGGCCCTCCACACCACGGCGCTATGTTTATCAATCCCCATAACACGGCAGCACTCATTTCATTACTTAACACCACACATTGCCAGACTGTGGTCTTCCACATTGCTCTGGCCTGGCACCACTGCAAACAGAGCTGCCACTGTTGCAGAGTTAATAGCAGCAGCACACATAATGGGCCCTGGGATTGCAGATTCCTCTCCCTCTGTAAGGCATCGGGAAATGTTTTGAAGGCACACAGGTCAGTATCGTGGATCAAATCACCACGATATCCCTTCACGCTTGATGCACAATCTGTCGATCCTCTCAACTGGTAGTCAACCTGGTACGTACTGAGCAGGTTATCCATGTGTGGGTGTCTTCATGTATCCACTGCCCCCAACAGCACTGGCCAGTACAGTCCAAACGATCCACATAGTGGGCTATACAGCAATACGACCACTCTGCGTAAAGCAACATCTTTGGCATCTTCCTGGCATTCTTCTTCATTCTGTACACTTGCTTGGTATTGTCTGGTGTTCCTCGTGTTAATGTTGCTTTGACGACATGCCAGTGCCTACAACTGCTGTCATAATTACAGTGGTTGTACTGACAGAGTTGTGTTTTTTGTAATGTACAAGTGTAATAATAAATAACTTAATTAATTTTCCCTTGGACAACATGCTGGATCGTCGCTAACAGTGTCTCAAGATAGTGTGTATAACAAAACCCCAACTTTAATTATACACAGTAGCAACTCTATGGGTGTAGTGATATGTCCAACTTACTTAACTGTATAGGACCTGTACCATGTAACACAACACATCAACTATGCCTGTATGTAACATACACTTCTATACCAATATCCTCAACTAGAAGCAAATACAACAAGAATTTTCTTCCAATTAATTCAATAAATTCAAAGATTCTCAAAAACAAATTACTTAACCCATTTCGGCCTTAACCTAATGCTCATCAAAATTTCTTATGAAGAATAAATTTTTCTGAACCACCTTTAAAATACATTTTTTTCTCTCCAAATTTAGACAGTTTCACATTGTGCTGAACTAGAAATTCTGCCCAGATAATTGACTGGTCTAAGACTTTGTTAATTGGATATCTTAGGGCATTTAATACTGACTGTGTTGGGACTTGCAAATAACATTCCTTAAATCTTGACTGAAAAATGCTTTCACATGTTTGTTCATAGGTATTAAAAAAAAATATGAAGAGAAAAAAAATTGTTTACACTATACACGTTACACTTAAGCTGATTATGGTAGGGAAAAGAAGGATAATTGCATAGGATTAATGGAACAGTCTTACTCTGGACTCTGGATGGATGTGGAGATGGCTCTTTTTTTTATTTATTGAAAATAATTCTCCGAAAATGTTCGGACCTCTTCTTATTTATTTTGTCCGCGTGGTCAGCTGTGCTATGCATCTTGAAATGTTTTTAATAAAATTAAACAATTTACTTAATAATAGAATTCAGCTTTGCTCGGGACACACCTGTCCGTCACAAAGGATGAGAACGTTCTACTTAAAATGTTCAGCTATTCGTAAGTTACCGTGTTCAATGGCAGTTCAAATTGACAGTTCAAAAATACAGTACAAGGTTAATAAACTTTATGAAACCTTCAAAAACATTTAAATACAAAATAAGAAATTTTAAAATACAGATATTTCTTTATCTTTTGTCTTAGACATACAATTTAGGTGGCTAAAATTGACTCGTTACTAACAATCTTTAAAGTCATACCTGGGCATAATTTATACATAAAACAAATGAAAATATTTACCTGGAAGGCAAAAATACTTGAAAAAGAAAATTAATTGACATGTTTAAATTAACTATTAATGTCTTTATGGCCAAAATAAAATAAAGTTGACTTTGACGTCTTGTTAACTCGGTGCAAAACAGGCCTTACAGCATCTTAAGTTTAGTCCTGTAACCTGAAAAAAACATCTAACAACATCTGTCTATAATAAACTCGAAACAATATATCAAAATTAATAGAATTATACATTTCAGATGCTACACTGCTGAGCAGTTCTTGCAGTACCGCTGCCTGCCAAGAGTGCAGTCAAATGCAAACACACAAACATGAGATCACTTGCACACTAGCCCGTACAAGTGAAACTGTAAAATTATTACAAAAGTAAATCTTTTACAAATTTTCTTATTTTCACATTTATATGCATTTAAAATTTGTACCATGTGCTTATATGAATATATTTTTTGCCAGTGTACATTTTTAGCCAGTGCAAAAGCCAACTTTCTCACTGAAATGAAATAAACAAATAAATAAACAATTGTATGCTGCACCATAACCATGCCTTCATTTATCCAACATAATGAGAGCCCGTAGCGCCATACGTAAAGTCAATCGACTGGCATGCACACATCTGGAGCGAAGCGTGCACACATCTGGGACGAAGGATGTGACCTACTTTTCAAGAGCAAATGTAACACGTGCGACAGAGAAGCAAGGCGGGTTGCAGCAGAAAGGAGCGCTGCTAGCCAGGGAACATACAAGTAGAGAGTTGTAACTCAAGGCCATAACACGAGATCCTTATAAGCAAGCCGAAGTAGGTTCTACTGTACTGCCAACTTTAGAACACAGGGGAAACTACACATTCTCACTTTCTTATGTTGGTGGTATTGTAGACACCTCGCCAGCTGTTGTTTTTCTTATATTGTAATTGGCCTATGTTTTCTGGGCAATATTACTGATGCTTCTCCTATCCACAGTTATTTCATATCAGAAATACATTTGAGCGAATAATAACTGTAATCGTGAAGGTGAAACACTACATTACAACATATTGTATGCTTATATTAATGAAAATACACATGACGCGAATAAACAGACATGAATGTCGGTTACACAAAGCAGTCTGTGCTACCCCCATCAAAATTAAAATACGCAAATAAATAATGAGTTTATACAATATCTAAAGAGAGAAACAACATGATTGTTTATTGTATTGTGGCGTGTTAAGGACTAAAACTTAACATTGGAAAGTAACAAATTAAAGTAAGACACTACCACATAAAGTAACTCAAATTTAATGCTCATCATTTCATACATTTGACTCACTCAAAATATACATTAGGCATAAGAATAAAAAGCCATGAACCACATGCAATAAATGTCACCAAGATACCATACCATTTAATTTGACTAGAAAAGAGGCAATATTATAACACTAACGAATATTTTACAATTCAAAAGTGAAGTTAAAAATAATAACAATATACAATGCCTCGAGATAGGAGGGCACCTGTCCGGCCAATCAAAGCCCTCCAACTCACGGCGAGAGAGGCATTAATAAATTGTACAAGATGAAAAGAAATGAATTAAAAAAGACAATAGAAGAATGCATATTGAAAGAAAATACTCTGCCACAGTACAATAAAGCTAAAGCATATAGGTTTACGTAGAATAGTTCCAACAAAAACTGCAAATATTACGTTAAAGCTTAATACTAGGGTTCATGTACATATAACATTAATACCAAAATTCAGAAAAGAGAAACTGGCCCGAAAGTCGAGTGCAGTGTTAAAAACAGATACAATCAAGGCAGATACAACCACACACTAAGGCCCATTCAACCATGGTTACTATGCACAAACTTTCCAACAAGAATTCAGTAAAAAAAATGATAAGTGAAATCCAGACAGCATGCCGTGAAGCGGCTTACCGAAACTCAATTTTGAACGGTGACCAAAAATACAATTTAAAAGTTAAGCCAACTACACTGGAGCTCCCTAAAANTGATAAGTGAAATCCAGACAGCATGCCGTGAAGCGGTTTACCGAAACTCAATTTTGAACGGTGACCAAAAATACAATTTAAAAGTTAAGCCAACTACACTGGAGCTCCCTAAAATCACTAAACCCTAGCCTGCACACCACATATTAGAAACTCTCAAACGCTACTACAAGGTCAAACACTGCACCCATGACTTACCTTAAGGTTNAATCACTAAACCCTAGCCTGCACACCACATATTAGAAACTCTCAAACGCTACTACAAGGTCAAACACTGCACCCATGACTTACCTTAAGGTTAGCGACGCCCGTTAAAACATGATACCTAAGTAGTGTACATCGTTAAGCGACAGTACCAAGCAGCGGAATGCTCAGGGCTCAGAAAATTAAAAAAATCTTAAGTACAGAGGTATTGAATATGCATGCGCTTGGAAACAGGAGGGGAAAGGCATAGAGGTTGAAGGGAAGAGACCACTCAAAGGTAGCACAGGACAGCACAGTATATTTAAGCTATGTGAATATAATATATGCTTCGTTTAAATACGTAGTAATTGTTTTAAACTCCAAAGTTGTAAAACCGTAGAACGTCGACTTTCGGCCGACTTTGGGCATCTTTGGTAAAGTTTCGTTTTCCCTATTTTAGTTACGAGGGCCTGCTGCTGGCGCTACTATCGACGTAATGTGTTGTATCCAAAACCGTTAATAAAATCTTCTTCCATTAAAAAATAGCGTAAGCAGGTCGTTAACAGGCAATGCAGTCAATTCCAATTGCAATCCATAATCAAAATCCAATAAGTAAAGCCAAAAATGAAAGTTATAACATCACTATTTAAAAAAAATGAACCAAACATTGCACACGAAGACATGGAGTGGGCACAAGATAAAAGGTGCTCGTAGGAGAGAAAGGGGAAGATCGGTAACCCGCACTGTTATTGGCTACTGCTGTTGCCATGTGCACGTGGTTAGATGGCAGCTAGGCACTAGGGGAGGGATGACCAGGGAGGGGAGGCAGGGGAGAAAAAAAAGGAGTCCTTCATGATGTTACGTATTGCGCAAAGTCTAATTCACTAGGGACGCATGCAGTCAACTCAAATCACTGCCGCCGTAGTTTTAAACTGATTTCAACCAATTTTTTTTTTTTGTGTTTTAGCAGATGGTTTAAGGGTATCTACTGAGAAATACCTACTTTTATTACCATGGGCCAGTGAATGTATTTTTATTATGTTTTCATTGCAATTTACTCCATTTTTTGATGGTTCCTGAAAACGTTTACTTTTGATTGCTGTTTTTGTTACCTACATGTTCGTTACATCAGGGCTCGACTGTATAAGGTAATTTGTGATGTTATATTCATTCTTTAAACCAGTTAAGGTAAAATGTTTTTCAATGTGTTGTTTACGGTAATACTAATAAAATAATATTTTTTTTTTAATTCTCATTTTTATGGTTGGGATTTGTATTTTATTGATGCACATGTCAGAACCTTATTTACTGAAGTCCCGGATGTATGGAAATGTTTTGAGAGTCCGCTGAGAAACGCCAGACAGAGAGTCCACTGTAACGCCTCAGTATTTCCTAACAAACTCTAAACCAACTGTCTCGTCAGGCATTGCGTCTTACGCAGATTCACCATGTTTTTACACCAATTTTAATGGTAATGTGTGTTCATATTTGCAGTTTTGAGGGTCTCCTGGATTGTAAATACTGTATTAATTTACTCTGCCCTTATCAGATGTAGGGAAATAATCCTAATGTCGGTCCCCTCTCTTGCTCTCTCATGCAAAATTTTTTGCTTCCGATTTTGTGTTTAGCGGCACATTTGTGGCCATACAAGTTAAGAACAATAGTTTCCTAATATGCATCAAATTGACCCCCCCGCCCCCAAAGTATATATAACATTTTATTTGCAATACCACACAAAGTTCCTGCTTTGCCTGCTGTCCTAATAACCTTCACACACAAAAAAATACTATCTAGACATGAACTTGTAATTTAATCTACAGTAGAACCTCGATTTTACATTCCCCTCAATTACATTTTCCCCTTAAATAAACCAATTCATTCAGGTCCCATCATTTTCCCTATGTTCACAACGTATTAAATTCCTGCCATTTACACTGCAATTCAATATGGTTTCCCTTGAACCACACTTATTTTAAATTCACGTGATTAACAAAATTTGGAAATTCATATACATTGTAGCCTTGTTTATAAAACACATTAATGCAGATATTGAGAGTGCAATAATATGCATACAACACAATTTCATTGGGAAGTAAAAGTATAAACCCTGAAAATTTACACTGGGACAAAAATTATTTATCAGATCTGCAGCAGGATTATAGACTAAAGGATACCTTAAATTGAGATAAATATATTATTCTGTGATTTGGTTCTAAATAAAACTTACAATAGGCATGATGACAATTTTTTAAAATACATTTAATAATGTTCTTACGCTTCCACTATTTACTAAAAATCTATAATTTTTCCAGGAAATTAAGGTTTAATAGCAATAATTAGCCATTAAAATAGTTATTTTAAATTTCGCACTAAAACGCTTAAAGCGTAATGGCGCCGGCTTGTGACGTCACGCCTCGCGTAAACAAACCTCAACCAGTAACAAATACTCGACAATAGTCAGACAAATTAAGTTATTTTGTGTTTTAAAATGAATTCTAAAGTGTATAAGTGGTGTGCAGTGCCTAAATGTACTAACACATCGATAAAAACTCCCAACAAGGTTTTCGTTTACGTTCCAAACAACAAAACAATGAGAAATAAGTGGTTAAATCTTGCACGGCGGGACCCTGCAATTGTATCGCCTAATTCTTCAATTTATTTCTGTGAAGACCATTTTGATGTAAGTTTTTCCTTTATACCTTTATCGATTATAATAGTGTGTACTTGATGTGGTTGGAGAAATTGTCATTTGTCTGAACAATAAGTACCTATGTACTTTTAAAAGTCGATCACTTTAGAGGTTAGGATTCAATTATTTATTTATTGTTCTCCTCCACCACTGGTTATTTTAACAGGTTCTTATTCTCGTTACAGTTGCCAAATGATATGGATAATTATATTCAGTATCTTGTGATGGGTTCAGTGTCACAAGTGCGCATGAAACCTGGGTGTGTTCCCACTAAATTTGAATGCCAACCAGATCGAAGAAAACGCACTTCAAATACTGTACAACGACCATATATTCTCAATAAACGAAGAAAGAGAATAGTTGAAGAAAGTGAGAAAGATGATTTTTCTATGAGTTCAACTTATGCTAGCAAAATATTTATGAAAAACATTCCATTAATAGCTAGTCTATTGCGTCCTTTTATTGTTAAATTAGACAAAGATTCAATAAAAAATAAATTACCCATGGCTTTTAGGCATAAATATCACCATGTAAGTTGCATTATTGACTGCTTAGAAATTGAGATACAAAAGCCTTCGAAAGCCTTGAATCAATAAAGAAAGCAACATGTAATTAGGTTCATGATATAGTTTAAAAACAACATTTCGCTAACATAACCTCTAACCTATCATAAAGTGCATATTAAAAAGCAATTTTACGTGTTTTAGACTTTTAAATTATTGTTATTTAAGATTGTTAATGTAGGTACTGACATGGAAGTTTTCACATTTCGAAATTCTGCTGAGCAAAAGTCTTTGTTTGATGCAAGAAATTCTCCCAGCATCAACAAATCTACTCTCGGCAAATTAGAGCTGTTTGCCTTGATAAATCCTTGATGCATCGTTAACGTTCCTTGGTTTGGGATATGGATACTCAAAACTGGACAGTTTGATTGTTGAAACAACAGAGTTATTGATTAACACAGGAAAAGTTCGAATGAAATCTATGAAACTCAATGATGTTTACAATAGGCAAATGAGGCGTGACGTAATACGCTGTGATTGGTGTTTCACAAAACATGGCGGATTGTCGTATTTCGTATTTTTATTTTAATAATATAATATTAATCTCACAATTAATGTGAAATTACGTATATTTTTTACGATCTTTGTTATCTATTCTAATAATTAAAAGCATTATTTTTGTATTTCTTTGTTACTGTCATCATGCCTATTCCACTGGAAAAGTCAAAGAATAAAAAAATGCAAACAAACTTATTTTTTTGCCTATTTCCTTCAAATGTTCAATTTCTTTACCAAATTTTTTACGGTTCCCGAAAAAAGGGACTTTACTTCCAGGGAGTTGTTATTATAGAGATTGTTTGTCTAGAGTTAACTGTATTTCATTAAGAGAGTATAAATTTTTTCACCTAGGATGATTAAACACAAACTTCACCCACGTATTTTGAAAACCATTTTTGGGTTTGGCATGTTTAAGTCAAAATGGATTCTAAAAAAGCCATGAATTTACAAGTGGATTTCCAAGAGACAAGAACTATTAATACAATATGTTCCACTGTAATTTAAGTAATGGCCTGAAACATTGTCAAAGGTGTAGGGTTAAAACCATAAAAAGTAAAAACAAATACTTATTCATAATTGTAGACAAAGCATGCAAACACAAAAAGTGGACGACATGTTAGTTTGTGGTAGGCAGCATGTACTAACCTGATGAAGCCATGCAAAGAGAAAGAAATTTTTTCATCATAAATGAAAAGTGTCAGTCAACTTCTGGGCATGTTCAGTCTACAATTATAAATTTGTGAGTACTTCAAGCATCACGGATATTGGGTGTATACGTAATACTGGTGCTAATTTGTTACAGTTCTATTAATTAATAACAGCACTATATGAAGGAACATCTTGAGACATAAAGCTGCTGTACCTGGGGCATGACGACCTTGGAGGGTCCAGCGGTGGCGAGGTGGGTGTCGAGGCGGTGGCCGCCTACGCCGGCCTGGCTGTCCTGGTAGAAGTGGAAATGCAGGGAGACATTGCGAAGCGTGCGCTCCAGGGAGTTGCGCACACTCACACTCAGCTGCAGGGGCTGGCCAATGCCCGCAGTCAGCTCCTCTTGGGGCCTCACTGCCTGTCCGTCAACCTCCACCTCTGCAACACATACTTGCTCCTAGTTCCTAACATTTCGAATTTCTTTCTTCTTGTGTACAAGTTATACACTGAAGAGCCAAAAAAACTGGTATAGGCGTGCGTATGCAAATAACAGAGGTATGGAACCAATCAGAGTAACGCGATGCGGTCGGCAGCTGGATCGGTTACTGCTGCTACAATGATAGGTTGTCAAGATTTAAGTGAGTTTGAACGTGGTGTTATAGTCGGCGCATGAGAGATGGGACATAGCATCTCCGAGGTAGCGATAACATTTGGATATTCACGTGCGTACGACCATTTCACGAGTATACCGTGAATATCGAGAATCCGGTAAAACATCACATCTTTGACATCCCTGCAGCCGGCAAAAGATCGTGAAAGAACGTGACAAATGACGACTGACGAGAATTATTAAATGTCACAGACGTGCAACCCTTTCTCAAATTGGCGCAGATTGGATTTGAAGACTGCCCTGCAGGATTCATGGTGTGAATTGCCTCCTACATACCTTCAGACATTACTCGTGTTCATGCCACGTCGTCTTGCGGCACTTCTGCGTGCTCGGGGGGTCCTACACGATATTAGGCAGGTGTACCAGTTTCTTTTTTGGCTCTTTAGTGTATTTTAGATGCTGTAACCAAATTTAATAACACACTTCACCATGAATAATGGCCTCTTCAAACTGTAACATACTAACTGTTTTTACTATGCA
>NQII01004281.1:140216-158198 GCA_002778355.1 Clitarchus hookeri
CCCACCCATGTATGATATGTTTTGTTTTTTTCCTAAATATGTCCTGTACCGCAAATGTTAACATAAATATGCCTTATATTTGAACAAATTATAATATTGCATTTATATTTAATATGGATAAAAACAATGAGAAGATGTGTGTGTTGGTAATGCCTAGTAGAAAATAGTTCTTATGAAAAATATTATTAAACTGAGTATGCAATGTCTCTTTGGTGTACTTTTCGAACTCGGTTAAACTTTATTTGAATGAGGTGGAGGAATATCCTGGGAGTAGATCTTTAGCAGGGCTTCAGAAGAAAAGTTGGAAGTAACGATGAATGGACTTTAACTGTCTAGTAGTATGTGATTATTTAGTGCAGGCAATTACAGAGGTGATACCCTTACTGTCTTTGAAAATTGCACAAAGCAATGCTCTTCTTTCCTGTCAATTTATAAAACACAAAACAATGTCTGGTGACAAGCCTTGACATCAACAATGGCAGATAATGATCCCCTTGAAACAGCTTACCTCATGTTCCCATAACACTAAAATGCATGAATTACAATTTATAAAAAGCTACATGATGACTTGGCTACACACTGCAAATTAATGGCACTTATTAATGAACAGGAACACACTGAAATAAATGGTAACAAATGATAAAAAGCATGGTCCTAAATGCTAAGTAGAGAAAATAATTCAGAATAGATCACTAATTACAATTAATGTTCTTTTTCCTATATGAAGTTTTGATATTACGATACCACATGCAAAATTCACTGGTTAAAATTTACGGTGTGAAATATCAGAAAGTTAATAGTTGCATTAATCAGATTAACGGTACCTATTGGATTGCGCTGTTATGCTACCACTAAGTGTCACTTCAAGAGAAACATCAATATCATTAAAAAAAAAAACACGCATGCATGTGCGCACACACGCATGCATGCGCACACACATACGTGGAAACGCCAATAAAAGAGAGTTTAATGTTTTAACTGTCTTTTGTTTCACTGACTTAAACTAGATCATAGAAATTTTCATTCTGACTTGCACCGTGTCAGCATTAACAGGTTATGACAGTACAACAACGCATAAAGCTTCCTATCAACTATTCTTTTCGGCTTTGCATCATCACATGCATGCCACGTGCCCCGAGGGAGATCAAACCCCGACTGGCTACCTCTAAGGCCAGCGCCAATATAGTAATCCCGCCGAGTAGCAGCAGCCAGCATGCAAGAGATTGCCCCTAAGCAAGCAGCAGATACCACCCGCACAACTGTCAAAACCACACTATCGACCCCCCCGCCGAGGTATAGCAGCAGAGTCGCCACCTGATCCGAACCCGAGGCTGACGGCTTAAGATAACAGAAGCGCCAGAGACATGAAGGAACCCCTCAGCCTGGGGTATATACAGGCTGATGCCTGGCAGAAATGCCACTTGTTCCCGTAGCTCGCCTTAGCATCAGTTGTGCTAAGGCTCTGTACTAAGAGCTGCAATCCTCCTGAGGACTCTCCCGAGAGCTTCCAGAGTTCTACCAGCATTCTCCACCTGACGCCTTCTCTACCAGTGCAGCAGAAGAGTCGTCGCTACCCGACACCTGCCGACAACCGTCAAGTTCACCACACTCGACACGTACAACATACGTGGTGCCCCGGGTCCCTTCAGGACTACCAGCCACAATTAGGGTTTGGTTGTTTTCACGGCTACTTAATTGTTGCTCTCGCCCGCTCTTCAAGCCGACAGACCCCTTCATCTGTCTTGCCCTTTAACAAAGGCCATTGAACACCTAGTGTGTGTATAGGTAGACGATAGTACTGGTCACTGTGTTCTTTTCTCGGGAGAGTAAAACACGTATTCCAGCTAAATTACGTTTTTCCTTGCTCTGAAGTGAATGTGTGCCTTTTTCCCCCAACCTGGTTAGCTTCACCCTAGAAGGGAGAGGTAGGGGACCGTGGATTGGCAACTGTTTTTCAGAAGTAGAATAGGACTGCGGGCAGCCCCTAACCAGGACTGCACATACGTCTCGTACACCACAAAGTCAATGGCCACCCTTACTGTGGATCAGGTACATGACGGTACCTAGTGCGCACATACGGTAGAGCCCCAACCACTAGAAAGACACATGTCAAAGCACCTGAGCCAACTAAGTCAGTTAACACATTCCCTCCAGAGCATATAAACTCACTGGAGGGGGTGCCACGCCTGATGAGGCTTGACCCAGGAACTTCTGGATTACACTAACTGCTCATGACGTTCGCCCACCTACGAGGAAGCAGGAGGAATGCCAGGAGGGAATCTGCTTATCCCCCCAGGGAAGAGCACAAAATGCATGTTTGTTTGAGCCAAGAGCATAAATAAGTCATTAAAAACAACTTATTCACGTCAATTTATAATTAAATCTTTACTTTAATTAAAACCTTCTCGCTTGTGTAAAAAACTAGATTTAATGAAAAATATGTACATTTATTTAAATCAAAATAATTTCTAATGATGGTAAAAATTTACCATCCAATTGGAGTCAAATTTCCTACTGAAGTGAAGGTTCAACCTTTGGCAGAATTTTTCCGAAACTGGTGCGGTAACGATGGACACTCATCATAGACGAACTTACCACTTCGCCATCTTAGTAATCACTCTCCTTCTGTGAATGCTGCCGGACTACTTGCGAGATACCGGATAGATACGCACTGCGCACTGTACAGTTCCACACCCACACACATGATATAGTACATGAGAATATACAACATACCGCCTGCCTGGGGTTTAAGATATTTTTGCTTAAGTTCAAGCTCCAAGAAAGTAAGCTTAAACACATAAAGTATAGGGCACAAGCACTGATTAAGGCCCCAGTAACGCAGAATGTTGTTCACGAAGTGGATGCGTTTGGTTTACAACTCGATGTAGTTGAAGGTACAGTAAACACACTGTGAAAATAACTTTTGCAAACGGACCCCTTGGAAGATTTGGATGAAAATATGTTTACCGCAAAGCACGAGAGCATCTGGTAATGGCTAAGGCAAAGGTAGCTCATCTGAAACAAGTGTCTCTCCTTCGTTTAGAATTTTGTGGGGTTCATTTACTCGCAAAATTGATCTATTATTGCCACAACTTCCGAAGCCAGTACTTGCATATCTCTGCAACCCATACATGCACTTATTCCAGTGTTGCTCTAGCTTGGATAAAGTCACCGACATACTTTTGAAAACCTATGTGGCTAATCGCATGTCTCAAATTCTAGAATGGGTTCCTCCTTAGCTGTGGAAACCTACCAGGTCTCAAGATAATCCGTCGGGTTGCGCATCTGGTGGCATAATCCCTCCTGATCTTCTCTCTCATAACCTCTGGTGGCACGACCCCAGTTGGCTAGTCCACCCACCTGAACAGTGGCCAGTGTCCGCTGTGTCGGAGCATGATGACAATATCCCAAAGCTTAAATCTTCTAAACTTGCCTTGCAGAACACTCATGAAATTCCTGAAGAACTCCCTGTATTCAAGCAAATTTCATCATGGTTCAAGTTGGTTCGCACTATGGCTTTTGTTAAGTGTTTCATCAGACATGCCAAAACACAACCTAGTAACAGTGGTTCCTTAACAAGTTTGGAACTGGAGGAAGCTGCCCTTTTTGTATGCAAATGCATCCAACATACTCGCCTACATGACGACTTGAAACGCCTCAATGAAGGAAAGTCTTGTTCAACACGAATGAATACAGCGCTTGGCACCCTTTCTGGAGTCACATGGTGTGCTCAGGGTGGACGGCTGCTTGTCTAATGCCAAAATGGAGTTTGCAACTAAGCACTCAATCATACTGCCGAAAGACCATGCAGTGGTTTAAGTATTAATAGATCATTACCATCTGTGATATCTGCAGTTCCTCGTATCAGAGAAATTCTGGATTTTGTCAGCCTGATCCCTAATTCGATCTGGAGTCTTCACGTGTGTGTGGTACGTCCGGTGTCGACCTGTGAACACTCCTCCACTTATGGGTGGTTTTCCGGCAGAGAGAGAGTCACATCCTCTGGAACCTTCGAGCAGATGTGAGTGGATTATGCTGGAGCCATTTCCATCAGACTAAACAAGTTACGTCGTGGCACTACTCAGAAGGCTTACTTGTCCATCTTCATTTGTTTTACAACTAAGGCAGTGCACATTGAAGTTGTGACTGATCTAACTGCTGATAGTTTTGTTGCAGCCTTAACACGGTTTGTGGCACGAGTCTCTGTTCGGATTGTGGGACCAATTTTGTGGGTGCAGAAAGGTAGCTTCAACAATCGTTTATCCAACTTCTCAAATCTCCCATTGTTGAAAAAGTATGCTCGCGAGTTCTGAAAATGTGATACTTTGTACATAGTATGACTGATTGTGTGTGTACTCTTAGAGACCTCAGCTGGTCTCTGCGGGCAGTATGTTGTATATTCTCATGTACAATATAGTGTGTGTGGGCGTGGCACTATACAGCGCGCAGCGCACATGTATCCAGTATTTCACAAGTAGACTGGCAGCATTCCCAGGAGAAGTGTGAATACCAAGATGGCGAGGCGGTAAGTTCGCGTATGATGAGTGTCCATTATTATCCTTCTCTCTGATGCTTTGCAACAAACACATATATTAGTATATTATATATATATACACACACACACACAGACATATACTAATATATATTTTCCCAGATTTTACCCCATAAAACAGGTGCGGCTTAGATTTGAGGAAAATACAGTGTTTACATTTCCAAGACTTAAAGACATACAATAAATGCAAGAGGTAAGTACAATGTTATCAAAACCAGCAACCACCTTTTACTGTGTGCTACAAATCCCTGCCCTGTTGAAACAAAACTACACAACACCATTCCAAAAATGGCAAATAACTTGCGAAGATTCCCGGACAGAAGCACTTTGCTCACCCCAGTGTAGCGGTGACATGCGGACGAGGTCCAGCATGGCTGGGGAGAGGGTGATGCCGCGCAGTGGTATGCGCCCCTCTCGACTGCAGGAGGACATGGTCCAGCGCAGATCCACCAGTGATGCTATGTGCTCGCTGCACACAGCATCCAGCTCGAGCCCATCATCTCCAGCCTCTCCCTCCTTGCAGTGGTACAGCTGGAACCAGAACTGTACCCTATCAGCACACTCCACACTCGCTGCCATTGCTAACTGCCACCAGCACATCACTCACTAAATTACGGCAGTAATGAATAAATTAATAAATATAATAAATAAAATAATACTATTATGCCCTGCAATTTTGATTATCTAAAAGCTAGGGATGGAAAATTTTTTGTTGTTTTGAAATGGCAGAAAGTGGTATTTTGAAAATTGAAAAAGTGGTGTTTACATTTTGATTGTTTTCATTTACTTAACTATTCAGTCTTGGAACTTCTGAAAATATTTGTAATGTAAACATCCATACATATAAATTAATTTTAGTATAGCAAGATGTCATAAAAATGTTTTTATAATACAATTTTTTTGATAAATATTAACATAAAATATTTAGTTTTTAATGTAATTTTCTGTGTTTGTTTACAGTTTTTACATACTTTTAATATTAACCCCAAATGTTTATTTTCCAGTATATTACCGCAATTAAATGGTATTTGTACACCATTTCTAATAACAATGATAATTTTGGAATTTGAACTTGAAAATGTTAAATACTTAATTAATTTGTAAATAATTTTGGTATTTCTAACATAATTTTGTAATTTTTGAAGTGTAATTAAATAATTTCATTTTTAACTGTAATTATTATTCTTGTAATTTTGTTTTTCCTGTTTTTGAAGAAGTTTTTTATAGTGCTGCTTGGATATATAGTAACCGGAAGTAGTTAGCTTCTAGGTGGGACCTATGAATAGTATGGCAGCGTATAATTATGGCAGGATTAATATCACAAAAATCCCCAGCACCAACATAAATTAGGTTCGTTATTCAGGTCCCCAGAAGCAAAAGTATGTTGGGCAAACCAGTTCATGTAGAGAAGAGAACCAAGGTTCATAGGCCGACCTCTAAATTTTGAGTTGTTCCTGACGCGTGAAGACAAGCGCAGCTTAGCTCCAGGCGCCATTGAAGCTGGCATGACCCCGTCCTAGAGAAGTGATGCTATGTCTTTCTTAGTGCCGGAGAGGCTCAGCCTGCTTTTATTTCAACTGTTACTATTACCTATTTAGAATTTTGGGAATTTCTATTCTGAATTTTATGCAGAATGCAAACTAGGGGTCTGACGCACTATGGACTGATGCTATCACCAAAGCATAAGATTTGAACCCTGACAATCTTTCGAAAAGAAAACATCTTATTTTTCATTACTTTTCCAGAATTTAATGAGCAGTAATTTTCCTTTTTTTGAATGGAGCATCTAAATTTGAACTGTCACTTTTTTTTGCAGTTACATGAGCTATCTAATTAATTTTTACGGACATGATTTTTTTTACAGTTACGTGAGCTATCTAATTAATTTTTATGGACTTTATTTTTTTTTACATTGAGGCAGCACTATTAATTTCCAAGAATTTTTTTTTTCCCTTACGACATATGTAAGGATGGTGGTAATCTAAAGGAATCAGACTACAATTTTATTACTACAATAATTTTTCTTTACATAGATATATGTTACACTTAGTGAATTCAGAGTCAGCACATTCTAATTTTTCTTTTAAATACGTAATTGAAACCGGTAGCAATATATAATTTTGAATAAAGGTCTACATTAATACAGATATTTAGGCATTTTCTTTTCATTGTGTAATTTTGAACTCCTTACAATCATATTTACAAAAGTGAATTAATTTAATAGAACGGAAATTTATTTTTGCTCATGAATGTTGAAACCATTTGGAAGATGCCTATGT
This sequence comes from Clitarchus hookeri, assembly GCA_002778355.1. NCBI lineage: Eukaryota > Metazoa > Arthropoda > Insecta > Phasmatodea > Phasmatidae > Clitarchus > Clitarchus hookeri. The sequence continues at coordinate 147,048 of NQII01004281.1, forward strand.
ACGTTCTGTTCAATACTGTTAGCTGAGCTTGGCAGATACAGGGTTCCAGAAATGACATGGTAAGTAGCAAGATATTTGAGCTCACACACAATAAAATAAAAAATGCCATAAACCTCAATTTTAACGTATAAAAGAAGGAATTATTGATACATTTCCTTAGTGATGTACATTTGTGAAAGTTTACAAACAACAGACATTGAAGGAGAAATGGAATTCAAAACACAATAGTCATCTGCCTTTTTGAATAATATAACTAAATATTCGAGCAGTATTTCTTGGCAGAGTCTTTACGTTTTAATGAAGTGCATTTGTCTCCGAGAACACTAACACCTTTTTAAAATATTTTCAACTTTCAGAGCGCACCCAATGAAGCCAGGGCTGCTCTCACACCTGGTTACAGATTTACTTGCATTACTTTTTCAAAAGCAGTGTCTGGTATACCCAGATGACGTTAGATGAGAGAATGTTGATGTGCCATGGGCCTCTAGCCTCTGCTACAGCCGCGACCCACCCTGACCAAGCTTCGTTAGCCATACATGCCACCAACCCATGTTGATGTGAGAGTTGCCGGACCGCAGAGCTGCTGCTGCCACCTGCATGCCAGCTGCCCACATCACACCACAGCTTGGCCGCGTGCCGCCCTTCCACCGCTCCAGTAGCTGCACGGAGGGGTAAGCAACTCAGCGCTCTGCCACCATCGGCCATTTTCGCCGCACTCTCTCTCTCTCTCTCTCTCTCTCTCTCTCTGCACTCCCTACGATCCCCTTGCTCGCCCCGGGGCCCAGAGCATATATAAAGGCCGCAGATCGAAATTAGAGACTAGTTTGCCTCAGCACAGTTCTACGCTGTTACTCTGNCTCTGCACTCCCTACGATCCCCTTGCTCGCCCTGGGGCCCAGAGCATATATAAAGGCCGCAGATCGAAATTAGAGACTAGTTTGCCTCAGCACAGTTCTACGCTGTTACTCTGCCCAAGCATGCATCAACCTACAATACATCTGCAAGCTCTTTGCTTCAGCCACCACATTAATCATAGTGCTAAGCTCTTGCACTAGTGACCGAGTTTGCAGTACTTCAGGATCTCCTTCGCACTGGCATCCACGTCTACCTAGTGTACTACGTCGTTGTAGCAGTTGCCAACCTAGGTCTAGCCCTTCAGGCCTAGTGTGGGTACAGGCTGGTTTATTCTGTTTTAGGGGTTTACCAATAAAACAGATATAACCTACCTAATTGCCTATCTACCATTTCTCTTTCTTTAAAAACCTGTATCCCCACTTTACCTCATTTTGTGCAGGTTCCTCATACACTCTACCAGGAGTTGGCACCGACTCGCTTCCCTCTCCCCTCTTGCTAAAATGCAAGCTGCCTGTTTAAAGTTACCCAGAACATATAGGGGTTAATATTAAATACTAAAAATATATTTTATAAAATTTTTGTTTTTGCCCTAGTGGACAAATTAATTTTTATTCACTTGCCTAGATAAAATAGTTTGCAAAAATACATGGAAGATTCATTCCTCCTCTAGAAAAATGTGGGATCAGGTTATTTTTGAGTAGCATATTCGAGGTTGTCTTATTTTATAGTACATAGTTATAGTTCTGTGGTAAGTCTATATTTCGGTACAAAATGTTTCATATGAAAATAAAAGTCATATTTGAGTAAAAGTCCTATATATTCTGGTAAAATCTTTAGTGATGCACGACAACTCACTGAAACAATACATATATCAAATAATATAACTGGCCAAAAATCACGTGTATAATGTAAATTCACATTAATTACACCTACTGCTACTTACAAGTATGTTTTAGCCTGTACATCCAGGAAATTACGGAAAATTTCTCATATGGGAATGCCACTTAAATGTTTTATTTTCTCATGAGCAAGCATTTTTTTGCATTTTCACAGTTACAAAAGTTTCAGTGCCAGCTAACGGCACATGAAGGATGGAGAATGTCTCATCATACGTGCCTGACGACGGAGGGCACCCTACACCCCACTTGTGCAGGGTACAGAAGGTGGTTATGGAAGAGTGGTGAAATGAGTATTATGAGCTAAAACAGAAGCCTCCAAGAAACCTCCCCTCCACCCCTCTCTAGCAATATCCTTTTCTATCAACCCCAGAATCAACACAGAGGAACACCGGTTTGAGTCAGTGGCGCTTGCGATGGAATACATGAAATCAAGTTATAGAGAATGGAAATTAAACATTCAGCAGGTAACTCTGATTAATGTATTGTGAAAAATGTCATGGACCATTAAAATATGTATGGAAGATATCCCTTCAAGGGAAGATGGAATATAAACAGTTACACAAAATCAATTTGAGGAAAAATAGTGTATTATCAAAAAGCTAAATGACGCTACACTACCAGGGTATAGACTGGGTATGTGTGTTTTATTATCAAGGCAATAAACAGATATTGGCTGCTTTTGTCACTTTTAGACTGCCTTGTTAATCAATTTGATTTCCGCTACCTCCCTCTTCGACCTAGTGCTCTGCCGACACACTTCCAGGAGTGGACACATGCTGGCCCTCCCACCACTTTTGACCTTGTGGCGTATTGTCAAAGGTGATCCTCCATCTTTGTGTGTTGCTTGGATCATATGGTGACATCCTGCAATACTCAGTAACACAAGAATGGCACCCAACCATGCTATTGTTCCTTTTCGTACAGTGCTTGGGTCTGCAGGCCACGTCCCACACAGTCAACATACTCGCAGGACACCAATAGTAAGCAATCCCTAGGGACGTGGAATGCAATACTTTCAAGGGGACTTGGAGTTGCCGGAGACATCCCGCCCTCTCCAATAACAGAGGAACAGGGATGCATTCTACACCGGCAACAAACAGAGCGAGGGAAATCACTGCACTTCGGGAGGCCACCCAGACTCTTCCATCAACAGTAGGTTCCTCCTTAATTTGTCACGTCATGCCGTGCCCCCCTTGTCCCCCACCTCTGTCCTGTCTCTTCCCTTTACGCCTCGGCATCAAGCTGGGCATGGAATGGCGGCCAAACAGGCTTTATGACTAAACAGACGCCTGGTGGGAACCGCACACAGGACCAGCAGGGTGTACAAGTGGAAAAGTGAAGCTATTGCACGTCGGAGAGGAGCCACCACCAGTACTTCAGAAAAGAGCACAGATACAGTGGAACCCTGTTATAACATCCCCTCTTATAACATTTCCTGCTTAATAAGCTGCCTTTGCTTGGTCTACAAACATCTTTTTAAATACACAGTTATCCTCTTATAAAGTTTTCCCTTATATTAGGCTAGCATTTCTTGGGGACCTTGAGAAATGTTATAAAGGGGTTCTACTGTACCTTCTTCCACCACCTGTGGCACGTTTCACGTGCTCTCTTGCCACTCCCCCCTACACCACCCATGAAGTCCACAACCAGCGAACGGGCCCTGCCTGTGGGGAGAGTAGAGCAACACCTCAAGTTCCAATCTCTGTGTTACACTGCAACCTACTTTGCTCCTAGCAGGGTTCACACATGCCCTTCTTTGAGCAGTGCTCCACCTCGTAAGGGCGATTATCGAGCTGCCCAGAGCTCAGACTCCTTCCTCCATCAAAGTCCCCGTTAAGATGATGCCTCCTTTCCAGCTGTCAAGGGGGAAGTCATTGATGTCGGACACTAATAAACTCTATTCACCAGGTGAGGCACCAAATTAAATTAATACCAACGTGTAACAAAGACTTTCACCAGATGACATTTTAATTTACATTTGAAAATTCTGCCATCATAATTTAAATACTTATATTGCTAAACCTCATTCACATTATAACCTGTTTTTTGTACTTCTCACTGACCTTTATCTTGGTTTATGTGGGAAATACAGGTTTTTTCCCCCACATTTCTACAGACGATTTAATGGGACATATATGGTTTTTCACTTTCGTACATACAACTTACATGGGACTACCTTTTTTCATTTTTGTATACACAGCTTACAAGCAACGTCTTATTTTGGTATTCTTTCATTTTCACTTTTGTACACATGGCCAAGATAATACCAAACCTACATAGGAAAAACATAACCATTCTACAATTTGTGATATGCAACTTCTTTTCTTTACTGTCAAAGATTAAGGTGTTCATGGCAATCAGCGAGGTGTAGTACCATCAAATGCACATGCTAACGTAAGAACAAGCTCTAGCTAGACTGCTGTATGCAGCATCGCTTCGTTGTGGTTGCAGCCGTGAAGTGAATATCAGGTGGTCAACATTGAATTGCTTTTCTGCCAATATGTCTATCATAAATGACATGGATAGGATATGAGGTCAAAACACTGTTTCAAAAACCAAGTGCTTTGACATGGTTGTATACTCCCTTTAACCAATCTGTTCTGCAGTTTGGTTACATTCACACTGGTCCAGTATTTTATTCATATAAAAGTGCTTGTCTTTTGAAAATTAAGATATAAATAAACACGTTTATCACTGTTGAGCATGTGGCCGACAGTTGGATTGGTGTGGGGTAGGCCTATGTTGGGTGCATGTGCACAAGGCAAAAAATCAGCCTACCACGTCTTTAGCCTATGGTTGTAGCATACTTGTTTGTATTCATTTATCTATGGTATACCAAAAAAACAAGATGGCATTTAAAGTGTTTGTTTATGCACAAATATTTCATTTCCAGCTACTGTACAACTATTTATTAATTTTGTGTAATAATGCTGAAATACCATGTACAATTCATGAATCCATAAGAATACTGTGCATGGTGACAAATCTCACGGCATCATTGTTTACTTTGCAAAAATTAAATGCAGCAAAATCATAGAAATGTTTCAGAAACAAATTTGTACGTCGTAACTTAACGTACGTGTTAGTAAAATTTTTAGAAATTTAATTATTAATGAAGTTTGACTAGCTAAAGATATGTCCTCCTGCTCGCAGAAGGCAAATTAAACCAAGAACCTCAAAATTGGAACCATGTTTACTAGGTCACTATTAGTGCACAACTGTATATAATTTGTGTGCGCATGTGCAATGAGAATACATTGACAGCAGCAGGCCGTTAACCACATCACTAAAGCAACCAAGATATCAGCTAATTAGAAAATGATTTTAGAGTAGTCCAGTAACTAGGTATAACTGTCAGAAATTCTTAGTGATTTACAATAAATGCCCAGTATTTTGGCTCTTCCAAAAACTGAATTTCTGTAAGTCTAACCACGCCTAGTAAGTAATCAATATGGTGTTTCATGTCACAATAGAGAATATAGCTAAGATGTCAAAAAATGAAACAGGTACAGTACTCACCTTGGTAAGTTTGGATAGTGGACAGCGGTCCAGTGGCACGGGGATGCGACAGGACTCTAGCGCCTCAATTAAGATAAACTTGGAGGGCGTGTAGTGAAGCTCAAGCTCTTCTGTCGTCAGGTTGGCTACATCCAACACCAGGTAGAACTGCGAACTCCTGTTCCCAAACACTATTTCATACCTCACATTCACATCTCTCAGCTACTGGTAGTCTTATCTTTATAGTCTTCTATGCATTACTGGGTAACACTAAACGCACTTCTCTTTTGTTCCAGTTATATAAATTAAGTAAAATTAAAGCCACTATTTGAATTTTTCAGCAATACAACTTTTAAAATTACTACCTGCAAAATTTCTATGTTTTTTTTCTATATTATTAAACCCATTAAACCATGAGTCTTTGTCTGCCTGAGCACTATGTGACACCGTCTATCTTCGGAAATAAGAGTCACAGTTACATCAGTTTGTAATGGTGCAGTTAATACTGATTTTATAACAAACATTTATTTATTTATATTTTTGTGAGAGAATGTAATTGCTTTTCAGTATTTCAGACATTTTGGCAGTGTTAGTATGTGCGATTGCCATGAGTTTGTTTTTTCTACAGTCGTAGTTTGAAGTCCCATCGGGGATTAGTGATAACGGCTCTTAGGATGTTCGCTGGTGTTCTTTGTTTTAGAGTATATTCTGGAAACACATGGTTGTTTTTTTCAGCGCAGTTCAGCTCGCGTGGGAAAGTGGTTGCGATGGCGTTTTGCACCAGTGTCCGAAGGGACTATTTGTACAGTGCGATGTCTTTTTAGGTAGTGATTGGGAGGCGTGATAACAATAGCACTGCACGATGCCCTTGTTTGGGTATGTTTGTGGCACAATGGATGTGAGGGGGTGGGGGTGGAGCACCGTGGCGGTATTAGCAGTGAGCACCCGCTGCCACCTCAGAAGACAACATACCATCTGAGAGGAAGCTTCAGGCGTAACTAACGTAACTCACACCTGCACGCACTTACGACTGTCTCTTCTTTTCATCTTGTTTTAGGCTGAACATTCCTACAAAATTTCTTCTGCTGGTGTAGGAGGTCGTTAAGGGTGCCAGGAGAGAGAGGATCCTCCTGCCTTCCTAAATTTCTCGCAATGCAAATTTAAAGACATGGATTTATAATGGATTCGCGATGCTGTACTCGTAATTCATCTGGCTCGTATCACAAACTGATTAGTCTCTCTGCTGTGTAAAGTATGTGAACTGCATAAACTTCAATCAATCTTGGAGGAAAATTTTCGACATTTCATTGGTTTGTTTATAATGGCGCTGTTATTTATGAGCCTTTTCTGTACTTCTGCCAAGTGAGTGAACCAAGCTGAGTTTCAGTCATCTGTTGTTTCTGACGGTTGCAACATTACAAGTTCATTGCAAGACAGCAATACATGAAGGTAGGACTTACGTCTTGCCAACAGCTGTGGGAAAGAAAGTACAGTTGGCAAAGTTTATAATCAAAAGACGTCCGAGAAATGTATTGTATTGGGTTTTACATTGCACAGTTATGTACAAAAATGCTAAAGGCGGTGGGACATCCTGATGACAAGGTCTTGCACCACTCAACTGCCAACTCAACACTCAAAATTCTCAGGCATGTTACAGGTGAGGATCTGGGATCATCACTGTCATGTTACCATGGCAGCCACCAGTGACTTGGTGTGTACGTTTAAAGCTGATACAAATCATTCCATAGCAAGAACCTGCATGTATCACCCCAGATACAACTGGGACAGCTAACGCAACGAAGTGTAACACTCTCACTTGCTTGTCCCCAACTTTGTAAATAAAAATACAACCATCACTGTCATGCAACAAATTTTACAAACACAGTCCAACTGACTGCACGTAAGAAATGCTGTATGTCATTCAATAGCTATAAAGAATTTCCAGAATCTCGATACAGCTGTGAACACTACCAGGGGGCTTGCCCAATTACTGTAGGTAACCTTCCTCCAGGATTTGTTGCAGTTTCAAGTACTGCAGCTCATGCTCCACTGTCTCTTTGACTGCATAAGGTACCGTCTTTGCCTTGAGGAAGACCAGTGAAACCCCCCTCCTTGGGCGTAAAGTTGGTCACACACAGTTTGATTTCCCTACAGACCCCGTTAAATATTTCTGCATACTTAAAGTAGCTTTTTTAGCACTCTCTCCTTTATCCCCTGCCCTTCAGTATCTGCTCCATTCAGCCTCTCGTCCACCGACACCACGCTTATACTGTTCCAATCCAGGTGGATGTGTCCTAGCCGATCCCTTCCTAGTAATGAAGGAAGTTGCTGTTGTCCACAGAGCCCACCACCAATAGTGGCAGTTGCTGCTTCTGTTCCTTATACAACACCTCCACGTTCGCACCCCCTTCACCGGCAAACAGTCCCCATAACTGCCGGTCAGACCAATTTGCTTGACATGTTTTGTTTGACACCAAAGTAACTGTCGATCCCGTATCCACTTCCATTGACACCAAAGTAACTGTCGATCCCGTATCCACTTCCATTGTCGGTGGTCTGCCATCTACCTTCACCGATGTATAGTAATCCACAGTAACCACCAACTGCTACTGCTGCACTATAAATAAGTCAAGAATGTAATTTATGTCGTTATCCCTCATCCTGTAGCCCACTCCCGACTCCACAGACCGCAGCCAACTTCTGCATCTGACATTTCCTGGTCAAATGCCCCACTTTAAAACAATTACGACACTTACATTGTGAATAAGGGCATGTCGTTGCCATGTGCTCCTTACTGCCACAGTGATAACCTTCCCTGTGACCAAAACTACTTTGTGAGGTCCCCACTCCTGGAGGCTGTTTCTTTTCTTTGCACACTTCCTCTGATACCAACTATGGAGCCTGGAACAGTTTTCCTGCTTGCTCCAATGTCGTTGCCAATACATCTGCTTGCTCCAATGTATACACAGCTTCAATGAGCTTTTGCTGAATGTGTTGACTGCGTATACCACTAACCAAACGATCTGGCAATGCCTTTGGCAAAAATGCACCAAAATTGCACGTTTGCACCAAATGCTTAATGGCGACTGAAAACTCGGGAATGGAATCCTTTCTTTTTGCATTCGCCCATGAAATTTAAATCGTTCCGCAACTATTAGCGCCCAAACGCTCCTCCAACTCGTCCATCCTTCCAAAGGACGCCATTTCAACCCCAAACATATGCACTTTATTTTGAAAACCTTGTCGACAATCTTATGTACTGAACCCGGATGCCATCATGTCAACACTCACGGCCGCCAACCTTGGCACCACAAATACTCAATATGACATTTACCATGAAAACTCTTACAAACATTAAGTTTTAGAGTTTTCCATTTTTTATACAGCATTATCTCTCATTTACTTCACATACATGCGAATATAACAAACTATTTGCGTGGTGATCATGTCATTGACTATAAAAATGTAAATGAAAGTTAACATCAAGAGAACAATTCACAAATTGATCAGTAAAAACGTCTAAAGATTATCGTTGCATGTACGATTCAATATATATTGAGCTGAATCGCTATGGCCCTTGTTCACGGGCAGAATCATGCATACGTGTATTTTATTTATAAATAAACATCTCAAACATACATCTCTAACCAAAAATGTTGGTGATATGACAAAAATAAATAGTACATATATATATATATAAAAGAGTATTTTTTTTGTGGAATGTAATAATTATGGACTAAACATTTGCGCGTGGTTAGGTTCGTGAGAACTAGCAAATACAGCATTTGAAACTATTAAGCGAGGGTGGCGATTGTATTCGGCTGCTTACGTCGCATATCCGGTTAAGAATGGCCAACAATAGTTACTGTTTTAAATCATGCCTGGGAGATTGAAAATGAAGGGCTTTTTCTAGTTTATAAACTGACCAAAGTGCAAAACTACGATGTAAACATTGAGCGGACGGGAAAAAACAGGTGCTTAAACACTGCCGTGCCATAAGCACAGTGATTTTGTGATAGTGGATGGCACAAAAATAAAAAGACAACTGCATTGGAAGCAAATCTGTGTAATTTTCATATTGCCAAGAAAACAAAAACAAATAGGTTTGTGCTTCTTCTTTGTAGAAACATTTTTACTATGTACGGAGTATTTTATTTTATCAATAATAAAATATTTATTAGTATTTTGTAGTTAGGCTGTGGATTTGTGTAGGAGTAATCTGAATAGGATCTAATTAAAATATTGTTATCTACAAATGAACAAAAGCTGTATGTGGGTGATGTATGAATCTTGTAAAACTCAACACCAGTGAATGTTCTTGAAATGTTTCAATAAATTACAAGATTTATCACAGTAAAATTGTGACTGTGACAATGTGTGTTACATGACAAGTGTGCTCTCGTAAGGTTGTTCTTTCTTCCATATCGTTAAATATTTTTGAATGCTTTCCACTTAAATACGTATTGATTAAAAAAAAATTAATAACAAATTCCATTTAGTTCAAATGAAATTGTTGCAAAAAAACAGATGGATGTTCTAATAATAAAGCATGCATTTTTTGCTACAAAATTATTTTGACAAAATGAAAATATTTTTTGGACTAAATGGTGAAATTTAAATAACGAAATCACCTCATTTTATTTACTGTAATATATCAGGAAACAATTGACAGATTCGTATCAAATTTGGCAAACAAATATTACTGCAGTAGGTGGTGTATACTGGTATGTTTTAAGTAGGTCAGACACTTATTTTCAAAATGGTGGGTATGTAAACATTTTAGCTCAGTATATTATACTAACGAAACCAATTCCAACTTAACTTTGTATGCTGGCAGTACCTATTGCAACCATCAAATTTGTCTATAAAGAGCATCATTTCTCTGCCATTTTCTAAGAAAGCCCCACAAAAAAATAAAACTTTTGTCTTATCTTGGGCAACAATCAACCCATTGTGACCAAATTTCGTGAAGAATTTGTAATGTGGTAGGCAATATTATTTAATATATGTAATTTTTAAGTGTGAGATATTTTCAGAATGGCGGCTGTAAAATTATTTTAGCATGGTGTGCCATATCTACAAAACTATGTAATCTATTTTAAGTTAACTTTGTATACTTGCAGTATACAATCATTAAATGTGCTAATATATAATTTATTTTTCCTGTATTTATGAATATTGCCACATGAAAAATATACAGGTTTTATGCCATATCTCAGGGACCAATCAACCAATTTCCACAGAGTTCTTCACACAAGTAATGCTATAGTAGGCGATATAAACTTACATGTTTTAAGTGGCTCAGTCACATAATTTCAAAATGATAACTCTGTAAATATTTAGGTTAATAACCCCATCATTAGAAACATTAGACTGATTAAATCCGAAGTTGATGCTCCGAATCCAACCTCCGTACTGCAAATAATTGCACACTAGATGGTATGAGGTTTTCTGGGTTTGAGTCCCACGTAAGATGTGTGTACATGTAACTGTCTCACTAATGTTGCATATGTTTCTGATTTCATACGTAATGGTTCTGCTATCAACAAGACGTCAAGTCCTACCAACCAACCCAGCTTTAAATAACTTATTTAAAAATGAATTGCATCCATGTTGAGGGAAGTAGGCTCATTAGTCATATCAGTAACTTCTTGTTTTTAAGGAACTGGAAAATTTGAGCCATTAAAATTAACATATTTACATAAAATCAAGAACTTCAATGTAATATTTTGCTAAACAAAAATTAATTATACACATCCTTTTTGTTTAAGATACTGTATTACATTTTTAAAATAGTAAATATTTTAAATAAAATTTTAGAAAAAGTAGTAGAATCACACCAAAATTACTTTATCGAAACTGAAGAAATCATGGAAACAGTTTCACAGAAAACAGGTGT
>NQII01004281.1:167049-200508 GCA_002778355.1 Clitarchus hookeri
GACAGTGCGATGGAGGGAGGCGACAGGAGGACGGAGGGGGGCAATAGATAGGGGGAGTGATAGGAGGGGAGTGTGGGTGATAGGAGTTGAGGGTCAGAGGGGAATGCGAGAGTTGTTGATCTGTAGAGATTTGGGCGTCTCTTAATAACTAGGTCTTGAGAGTCGATGGTGAAATGAGGTGAGAATGAAGCAGCACCAGAATGCAAGGGTGGGGAAAATGGGAGATCCCCAAGAAAATTCGCCAACTTACAGCATCATCCCGCATGATTCCTACTCTTGCGAAAACCCAGGAGTGACCCAGCCGGGATTGAATCCGGTTCGCCTTGATGGGAGGCGGGCTGTCTAACCACTGAACCAGCGTAGCCCCAAAAGGGGGAGAGAGAAGGGGCAGTAAGGATAGAGGGGTTAAGGAGAGAAGGGGTAATAAAGGGGGTATTAAACACGAAAACACACATCTACACACAAAAAAATTAATAAGGGCTACACCCACATTACAGCATAATTTTTTTGGCAACTGACAAGGTCATAACCGAGATGAATGATATATATACTGTGAAATTTTAATGACTTCTTAATGTATGTTACTGTTATAAGTATGAACATCTCTTGTGCTAATTTTTCTCTGGTGTTGCAGGACAACAGGTGAGCTTAAAGCATCTCTTGTAGGGCATGACAACTCACCTGATGGATGGAGTGGCTTCTGTCTTGCGGTCCAGACTCAGCGGGAGGGAACCCGGACCCGACATAAGGCTGCCATAGCCTGGGCTGCAACTGGCATCTGAAACCACAATCCACTGTCACAGCTGGTGTCCCCCCTCCCCATCCAAAAGTAACCAGATTTACCATTACATATATGGCTTTTGTTCATTTCAATAACCTTACAGCACAAACATACCAAAATCGATCACTAACACCAGTTGTCCCAAATTAAAGTTCATACTATTTGAATGTGAATAAACAAGAAACTATTAAAGACAATCTGAAGGGACTGCGTGCATTTGATGCTATACAAACAATGTTGCATGTTTGCAAGCTCATGTAACTATTCTGTTGTTGCCAATTCCTTTGCAGCCACGAACTGCAGCACTACAATTATAGAGGAAATTACAGAGGTGAGACAAGGTTTTCTTTTGAGCAACGTAAGTGGATTTTGAAGAATTATTAGAAATGTACGAACATGACTGAGGTGGTGACAATGGAGGGCAGAATTGATACTGCGCCCTTTGTTACGTGTAACAATGACACAATTACACGACAAGTTTGAGAGGGACAGAACTGTGTGTGATGTGAAGAGAGTATGGTGCTGCAGGAAGCTGATGACTACAGATGAAAGACGTGTGGAGGCTGTGTTGCACATGTTCTTCCACGAAGTCAAAGCCCGAACAGCAAGTTGCCCCTGAATCAGGTTTCAGTAAATGAATTGTATGTGACATTTTAAAGCAAGTAAGCCCTACATTAACACATTACCTCACGCTATAAATGAAGATGACCCCAGATAGATGTTGAATTTCATGAGTCGGTTATGAACATGTCCAACGGCAACAAACCTTTTACAGACATAATTGTTTGGTCCGACGAGGCAACCTTTGAACTGATTGGAACTGCCAACTGCCACAACTGTGTGTACTATGCTAATGGAAATCCTCACACTGTGGTAGAGCAAGCAGTTCATCTTCCTGAGTTGACAGTGTAGTGCGGTATGTCTGCCAGACGACTCGAGGGGCCACTTTTCTTTGCCAAAACTCTGACAGGTGAAAAACGTACCGTGTTGCAGGAAAACATTGTGCCTGCTATTCACCAACTCTACCCAGATGACAACTGCTTTTTCCAGCAGGACGGTGCACCACCACATTACCATTAAGATGTGCAGAGTCGCTCCTGGACAAAACAATTGGTGGGAGGTAGATAGGCAGATGATGATAGGCAGATCTCTTTACTTAATGCTGTTAGAGTTTTACCTGTGGGAGCTATGACGAACGCTATGCCTCCAAGCCACGGACACTGTATGCCACGAGAGACGCAACTGATCACCTGTGAATGCACTCCCATGAAAACCGTATCTACTGTTTGGCGTTCTGTTCTGCAGCATTTTTCTAAACACGGGATCGCAGCCTACTAGCTTGCTGCCAGCTGCGACCATCCTGCAGTCATGCATCCCCTCATCTCCTGCTGGCTGCTTGATATAGGCGGGGGACAGTGGTCAGAACGTGGCAAAGACAAGCACCCTTCCCTCTTCTGACTTTGTATTATAAATTATTATTATTATTTATTATTATCATATATCATGTATTATAAATTATTAAAAATTATATTTATTGCCTTATTTAAATTTTATGTTATTTTCTGGTAGTAAAATCTTTGAACAAGAGAAACTATTAAAGACAGTCTGATGGGACTACTTGTATTTGATGCTAAAGGTCAGTGTGATATAAAAAAAATACTTTTAATGGTCCAATTATAGTTACATACATCACAGCTTTATTTGTAATACAAATTGTTTCCGGTCCCGTGTTTCGAACACATAATTAAATTTCTGATTTATCTATTTTTGTGGCTGTTTCTAAATACTTTGGACTTATGAGTTTATTATTTGCTTCTAGATGTAACCATACTGTATAACTGAACACATGTATACATGAACACTTTCGTACATGGCAGGAACACAGCAAAATCCAGTGCTTATATACTCCCAGCAATTACCTTCTCTCTCGTATATTTGCTTTGCTTTAAAACAAAACGTTGTGGAATATCCATTGGCATACTTATTACCATCTGGAAATATATTGGCTTTTTTATAGTCCTTGCAGGTACGATATGCGTACATGCTGTATCATAATGAACAGGGTTCCTTCTAGGAGGTATAAGTAGTAAAGGTGCACCGGGAACATTTATAATGTATAAAACCCCACATGTAGGTTCACGTAAAATTTGTGGCATTGTACACAAAGAATATGAGTGGTAGACTCTCTTCCTCAAATAATGACACAGATACAGTTTAAGTTCACCGGACAGGTTTATTGTTGTAAAAAAAAGAACAAACTTCCAGAGTCTGTACCCGTGTGGTTGGCTCCCAGGATCCGGAACCTAGCACACAGTGCAGAGTATCAATCTTGTTTTACTGTCACATGCCCTTTAGTAGCAACCTGTTAATTTTTTTTTAAATGTGTAAAATTTTTTTTTAAAATTCTGTTATTTTTTTCCTACAAAAAAGCAGGTTTCTGCAAGAAAATTGCTCCAATTTTTCATGTGTTTTTTATAAAGACATAAATAATTTCAGAAATGTCACTCTTCGTAAAACCTGAAATTAGCAGTGTTATTCCTATTGAAAAGTGGCATTTTTTGTCAATTGTTATTTCCTTGCAAAAATACCTAACTTCCAGAGAAAATACAGCCACGTTTTTAAGACAGAACCACTAGTTTCCTTTATCAACAGACAACATTGAAAACAATTTCACATTTTCTTACTTAAGTTTTTTAATCTGCCCGACACCTNTTTCACATTTTCTTACTTAAGTTTTGTAATCTGCCCGACACCTGGAACAACGGTCATGATGCACTGGCAAGGGCATACTGTTTCATGAAGAGACTATGTTTTTGAACTATATAAACTTTCAACAACAAATTTTTTTGTTAGGCCCGTTGACAAAACTTTGGTTTATTTAAAACGTGACATTTTTTACTGCACATATTTACACAGAATATGTATGATAAAAAACAGTTAGCTGGAAGAATACAAGATTAAAATACATGATAATTCAATTTACAAATATATTCTACATTAGTAAATGCATAGAAACACATTTTTCACCACCGCCTTGCATGCCTCTTTGAATTGTTGCGGGTCTTCCTGAAGTTTCCCGGCGTATTCAGGGATTGTAAATTGTTAATACCTCTTCCCCCATTGGTCTAGTATCTCGAGGTGGGCTATATGCTTATGTCTCTTTGGGCTGTGCGACATACGGTGCAACTATAGCTAAGCCCTTCTATGTCGCGGGCTTGATCCGGCCAACAGAGGCATTTCAAATGGTACAAGCGGGGGCAGTCNTATAGCTAAGCCCTTCTATGTCGCGGGCTTGATCCGGCCAACAGAGGCATTTCAAATGGTACAAGCGGGGGCAGTCATTACAGAAGACTCTATATAGACATGCCTCAGCGCATTGGGCTGCGTCTCAGCGAACTTGTCTTTCCTGACATCTATGTCAGGAAAGACAAGCTCTACGACCTTTTCCTTTTCCTCCCATCTTAAGCTAAGGTAGTGGTAATTGTTGCCTAAGTGTGCACATTGGATGGACAGATTTCCTTCTCCAGTACAGCTAGGCATGTGACACGGTACAGTGCCGAGGTTCTCCTCATTCCGCGAGGTACTCCGGTTGTTCTCGGTCGCCATGATTAAAGTACTGCTCTGGGTTTTGGGCGCCACTGAGTTTTCGACACTCTCCAAAGTGTTCTAGGTTTAAATGGGGCGGCGTTTGCTCTTCTCGACAGTGAGGCTCTTCCGCGGGTGTTCCCCGGTTTCACTAGCTCTAGCCGAGCTTCGTGAGGCATAGCTGGGCACTGAGGGTGATGCTATCTTTTGTTCGAAACCCTATCAAAGCGATTGTGCGTGCACCGAGAAATAGTTGAGTGGATGGTGATTGGACATATAGGAATAGCTGCAGGTATACAGCAATGCACTGTCAGTAATGTTACGTTAAGTTCAGNTGGATGGTGATTGGACATATAGGAATAGCTGCAGGTATACAGCAATGCACTGTCAGTAATGTTACGTTAAGTTCAAAGGATAAAATAAACAAAGAATACGGAATTATGATTTAGTGGATTCAGTGGGTGACATGGAGGTGCAGGCACAACCGTAAAGGTGGTTTAAAATTATGTAGCAGTGTGGGGGAGGGCAGGTTCTCTGGCATGGNTGGAGGTGCAGGCACAACCGTAAAGGTGGTTTAAAATTATGTAGCAGTGTGGGGGAGGGCAGGTTCTCTGGCATGGTCCGTCCAAGAAGGAATCTACTATTCCTGGGGCCAGTGCCTTGGGGTAAACCCTTGTGGAGTCCTACGGTATGGCAAGCATGGTGAAATAGCGAGAGTTGCATACCCTTGAGACACATGGTGATCGAGGGGTGACTGGAGCAGGACGCATGGAAAGGGAAATCGGTCGTAAATTACCACAAATACTTGTGGGTTACCGTCCCTCCTGGCTACACAAACATCTTCGCCACATTGACAACATTAACGTGACACCACTTCGTGCCCCTTTAGTGGACTCATCAGTTCTTCCCTTGGAGCTAGGAAGCCGTGTGCTCCGTTAACGGGGATTTGGTTCAGGCTGGTCCCTGTCCAACAACAGCACGCTTTACCTGGGCAAGTGCGATACCAGCCACCTTCTTCCTCCCAGCACGATGATCAGGCATGGGGATAGTGATATGTACTGAAGGTAGAAATGCAGATGGGTCTGTTTGAAACCTGTAGGGTCAGAAACGGCTGGGTAATGTTTAATGATCCTGGTCATCAAACGGAACTCTAATGCGATGTAGTCTTCCCAGTGTGCGGGCAATCCTCCCTGGGGCCGATGCCATAGGGGTTCATCCCCGTTTACCTTCCTGTCAACAAGAAGTAAGGTGCGCGACACGATCGCTCAAGTCTCACCATCAGGTTGCGGGTACTGACTTTCCTCGAAAAGAACACTAAGTCCTCCTCCGATTCTCCAGTGACATCTGAGAAGTGGCCGATCACTCAAGTCAGGCGCACAGCTCGAGCCTCGGAGCTTTCCCTCCTTGGGCCTAGGAGGCCAGGAAAGACTCTCTATGCCCTTGCCAAGGTAGTACCTAGGAGAGAAGAATGATCTGCTGGCAGCCAAACACCCAACTCTGGCAAGAACAAGGAGTTTCCTTCTGGACCTGAAATAAGGAGGTTCACATCACACCGAAGCCATACGCGAGTCTAATGTAGGATAGTGGTAAATAGGGTAGCTGTGAAAGCAGAACAAAATGCCAAACACATACTCCCAACCTATGCCCAGAAAAGCCTGACAGTCAAGAACCAAGCATAATGTGAGGCACTTGATACAGTCTAACGGCACGGGCGCATGGCAAACTCTGGCCGACTGTTCACACTGAACTCAAATCTGTAGAGATAGCTGGCTAGCAAACAATACAGCACTCAGGATGGGAACTTACTCCCAGTAAGCTCTCCAAGAATGCAGTTACTGACGTATGTGTGGAAGACAACTGGACAAGTGTCACAAAGTTCAGGCTGGGGACCTAGTACCAGTGAACTGCCACAAAAATGGCCGGTCCGTGGCTTGCGAGGTGCCTACTGGCAGGCGGCGCAGCACATTTCCAGCGTTGAGGCATAGAGAGGATGTGGCGGGCATGTTAACAACGGTGTGTAACGTAACAGAAAAGGGGCAGTGACAGAGGCGCATGCTACTACAAGCCAACGATATCGCTTTGTGGCACGTCAAAGTAACACAACAAAATATTTATAACTGTACATTTTTTGNCTACTACAAGCCAACGATATCGCTTTGTGGCACGTCAAAGTAACACAACAAAATATTTATAACTGTACATTTTTTGGGTACTTTGCCATTTACCGAACTTTCTGGTTTTCCAGACTGTATTTCCCGCCAATTAGTCCGGTAAACAGAGACTTTACTGTATTTTGCATTTTTATTTTTTTTTAGTTTCAATTTTTAATTGTTTAATATGTATGGTTTAGTCATGTACATGTGTAATGGGTCCAGTGTAAGATAAGGCGAACGCGCCTAATCTGCCTTGGTTGTAAATAAATAAACATGTCGACAGTCAGGCTACAAGAACACGGAGGCAAGCAGTGAGCGTGGTCTGTCGTCCGGCCGGTGGTTTCTAGGCGTCAGCCAACAGCATCGATCGTGTGGGTAGCTATGTGCTCAGCTCTGCTGCCTGGAGGGGAGGACAAGATAGTCGCCTAGCACTTTCCCCTCTGTCACCTTGAAAAGGTCACTGCTTCCTTTCACATGGCTCGTTCTGAGCAAAATTGAGTCTAGTAGCGATAATTGCAACTGCTTATGTCGCGTATGTATCGAGCCCGTGAACAGGTCGGATAATGGGCCTGTAATAATATGTAAACAATTACATAATAAATCCTCTGATATTCCTGCACACAGCTAGAGAAAATATGGTTTCTGCTCGATAAAACTCACATGGCATGCTGCATTCAGGCTTTCTTTTTTGTGACAAGGGGAGGACCTATATGTCCACCTAGGGTACAATTTCTCTCAAAACATATCAAAGTATTAAAATTAATTAATATTTAATTTAAAAAAAAAAACATGTCATTTTTGTTTTAGAAAAGATTGGATATAGACACAATTTTAGATTTTTTGACGGGTCACAGTCAATCAAAATACGTCAAATTTGATCTTATAAGTGTGTAGATGTTACCAAGGCAATTCAAAGGGAACCACCTCACCATTTAAAAAATATTACTTGTAATGTTGCCACTAAAACAGCATAAAAATGGCCTAAATAACATGTTAAAACTATTTTTGCATACAGGGATGGGGTGTGTGACAGAAATGGTCAATATCAAACACTGACCCCTCTGAAGTTACATCCGTTTTCTTGGGTACAGTGGAAGAATGTAATTTTGAGACTTGACAGTACGTGCTCACACACACACACACCAATTATGGGCATGGGTATTTGTATTTGTGTCTNCTAGGCGTCAGCCAACAGCATCGATCGTGTGGGTAGCTATGTGCTCAGCTCTGCTGCCTGGAGGGGAGGACAAGACAGTCGCCTAGCACTTTCCCCTCTGTCACCTTGAAAAGGTCACTGCTTCCTTTCACATGGCTCGTTCTGAGCAAAATTGAGTCTAGTAGCGATAATTGCAACTGCTTATGTCGCGTATGTATCAAGCCCGTGAACAGGTCGGATAATGGGCCTGTAATAATATGTAAACAATTACATAATAAATCCTTTGATTTTCCTGCACACAGCTAGAGAAAATGTGGTTTCTGCTCGATAAAACTCACATGGCATGCTGCATTCAGGCTTTCTTTTTTGTGACAAGGGGAGGACCTATATGTCCACCTAGGGTACAATTTCTCTCAAAACATATCAAAGTATTAAAATTAATTAATATTTAATTTTTTTTTTAATTTCATTTTTGTTTTAGAAAAGATTGGATATTGACACAATTTTAGATTTTTTGACGGGTCACAGTCAATCAAAATACGTCAAATTTGATCGTATAAGTGTGTAGATGTTACCAAGACAATTCAAAGGGAACCACCTGGCCATTTAAAAAATATAACTTGTAATGTTGCCACTAAAACAGCATAAAAATGGCCTAAATAACATGTTAAAACCATTTTTGCATACAGGGATGGGGTGTGTGACAGAAATGGTCAATATCAAACACTGACCCCTCTGAAGTTACAACCATTTTCTTGGGGGGAACAGTGGAAGGTAGTAATTTTGAGACTTGACAGTACGTGCTCACACACACACACACCAATTATGGGCATGGGTATTTGTATTTGTGTCTGTGCATGCATGTGTGTTTATCTGTGCATGCATGTGTGTTTATCTGTGCATGTGGACATGTCTGCAGTAAGCAGACAAGCGCATTTATTTCTGTGAGCATTTAAATGGACTGTATCTACTGTCAAAAATAAGCCTAAGAACCAAGAAAGAAACCGTAAACCAGACAAATCCCAGATAATAAACAACTAATAACAAGGAACTAGCAGTCAATAGGACATTAGTAAGAAGCGACAGGCAACAAACTGTACAAGAAAAATAGTGAATGAACACTACAACAAACATGACAAACTGCAATATAATGAAAAAAGCTACATAATATCAAGAGAACACTCTGAGACAATGAGAATAGAAACTCATAGGAACACTTATAAAGACTACACAGCTACAACAAACATAAATGTAGAAAAATTATTTCCTTGTCAATGTTCATGGAAAAAATCAAAGAAATAAGTAAAGAGCAAAAAACACTGACGAATGAAAAACTGCAATAATAATAAACTACATCAAAGGATGCAAGATAATAACGACAAAAACTTAGTGCAGATAATGAAACAAGAATTCATCAGAAGACACAACAGAACAAAACAGATATTGTACGCAAGACTTCAAGATGTACCACGGCCTGGAAACTGCCTCCTTCCTTACAAATGAGATAATGGTTGCATTCCACAGTCATAGAAGGCGAGGCAGGAAAGTTTGGAGTCTGATATTGGTTTTTTTGTTTGTATCATTACTGCAGTTTGTTGTGTTCATTGTCATTGTTCTTCATCAATTTTCTTGTCCAGTTTGTTGACTGTTGTTCATTGCTTCACATTCTATTAACTACTAGATTCTTCTATAGTACCTTGTTATTTCTTGTTCATAATTTGGATTTGTCTGGTTTACGGTTTTTTTGTTTTGTTCTTAGACTTATTTTCAGCAGTGGATACAGTCCATTTAAAACTCACAGAAATCCCGCGACAACCTTGCCATCAATGTTTGAAGATGACACGCGTGCACAACTGTGTGAAGCAATGTGCATGCCGACTTGGCCCGGCAGCGGTGGCGGCGGCGGGATGGTCTTACCGTGCTCAAAGAGAGCAGCTGGTAGCACAAAGTCGTGGACAGAATGCAGGTAGAGGGTGAGGCTCGCAGAGGCAGCTGGTGCCAGCGGCAGCTGGGCTTGCAAGTTCTCCTGGCTCCACTGGAACACTTGGTGCTGGATAGAGCCTTCCAACGCACTGTCCAGGCTCACGTCCACCCACTCCACTGGCGTGGCGCCCACGTTGGCCAGCACCACGCTCACCTCCGCACTGCAGCACACCCACCACACACCAAATACAATAAACCTCGGATCTCGCTTCACCTCGAGCACATCTATATACATCAGAGCTTACTGAAAAATACACCAAGGTATATATTTACTAGGAGTGTGCAAATATTCGAAAATTCAAATATTTATCTGCAAACAATAAATTACAAATTATTCACATTCGAATTTCAAACATCTAATGCGAAAATTGTGAATAATTTACATTCCCGTCTGAAGTGTTTATTTCCTTGACATCCTATGCTTACTCATTTGAAGTTGTTCATTTCAACTTTTAATCCATTGTTGTTCTAGACCACTTCTAATCATAACTTATATTTTGATGAATTTTTGCCTTTTTGATGCAACTGGAAATTAACTATCTATATATCCGAGGGAGGTCGTTTATATTGGTGTGTTAGTGAATAACTCAATCATAAACGTGATAAAAACTAGAATTATTAAGAAAAACCATTACACACACACACATTTATTTTCACTATAGCATTTACAAAAGTAGGATATATTTCTTCTTTCTTGTTGTTAACAGCTGAAGAAATGGGCATTAAAGGGTTGTGTTACAGCGCTTGTACGCTACGAGTGCAAAAAAAAAAAGGTCTTTGTATAGCTTTTATCCACATACCACACGGTCGTGTGTGATTAACAGAGATTTTTATTGTAATTCTGGGGAAATAATAGCTTTTTTATTTCTGCAAAAACATTCAAAAGTATAAAATTTCGGTAAATTGTTGAGAGCATAAAATGACACTGTGGACAGCGGACATGTGGACACAAATACCAACAAGGTGTCGCGTCATAGAAGTGGTGGGACGCGAGCTGCGCGAACCATCAGCGCTAGTAGTAGAGGACCCAAACAGGTAAATAATAATTCGCAAGCGTTCACAACAAAATGTTTGCATTTACAGAGTGTTTCATCAACCATAAAACAACTGACGGTAAACAATAGTTACCGACTAAGGACATCGGAAATTGCAATTGCCTACAAACAGTTTGCAATGCGTTCGCAATTGCAGAATCTGTTACCATGTACCAATTCTATCACGAAAATCTGCCTATTAAACTTCACGGCTTTACGCATTTCGTAAACAGTGATAAATGCTAAAAATAAAACAAGATGATTGCTGAAAATAAAACTACAACACCAAGAAAATAGTTTGCCTTCCTCATAATTTAATGTTGGTTATGCAGAAAGTGTTTGCTAGGTTGATAAAAAATATTAATGCATTTTAAAATACTAAACACTGTTCACGGTAAAGTGAGCACTTTTAAGGCCCTAGTTACTTAGCCATTTCTTTATCCTTTAACCCTCTTTTAAAATAAACACAGTGTGTGTATTCAACAGCAATCGGAAGTTAACATCTAAGGCTACAATAAAATATATTTATTGACTATTATTCCAAATGAGAGGGCTTTCAAAAGTGCTCATTTTAACATGAATAGCCTATATGTAATTTTTATTGGTTCACATTTTGTTTTTGGTCAGTGTGTATATATTGTATTTGAAATGTTAACCTTACAGGATTATTTCTGTATAGAATGTGTTTGTTAGTGTTTGAAATTAATTTGACAATCTCTATATCCTGAGTGTCTGTAAACAAGTAAATGGAATCTAGTCAGAGTGTAAATATAAATAAATAAAATAAAATTAATTAATTAATTAATTAATGAAGCCTTAATTTTTTTTATACATAACATTGAGCTATTTTTTGACGACCTAAATCTATCTGGTTTTCCCTGTGGTGATAAACCATGCACATTATCATATTTTGTCACAATATACCTCTCATATTTTTATATTTCATTCACAAAAATATATGTACATGCATATGTACGCATGTGCACGTACGTACATATGCATGCATATGCACAGGTGTGTATATATGTATGTATGCATGCATACATACATACATACGCACACATGCATGCACTTATGCACAAATGTACATATGTACGTATGTACATTAGACACGGAATAACTCAGAGCTTGAGCTACGTCACGCATAAGGAGGGGCGGGCGGCATACGCACGGAGAAGCGGTAAAAAGAGGAGGAGAGAAACAGGAGTAAAACAAAGCCTTCACAGCAGGCAGAGAAAAGTAGAAAACATTGACTATTTACCACTGATGTATAAAAATACTACGGCAGTTCTTCAATGCCACTCATTGTTCCAGCCGATGAGTGACATGTAAATATCACTGCTGCCACTACTCTCACTGTCCGCACCACCTAAATTTATAATCACTTTATCAATTTCAATATCAAATTGCACATCCTTGTCATAACAGTCATTTTCGAGTGTCTTCACGCGATTGCAAATTGGTATCCAGTCTTATGGTCCCATTCGGTTAGATATGTCCTCGCAAAGTTTTTTCACATCAGTCAAATTGCCAGTAACATTTTTTGAAGTGACTTCTCCTTTAACTTTAGCCCAGATGTTTCCTATCGGATTCAAATCCGGATGATAGGGTGGCAGACGAAGTACTGTGTGGCTATAATTTCCCAGTAGTCTGTCTACCGAGTACTGCACTTGCCGAGGTTTGTGTTACTTTAAGAGGTTGTACAAAGTTGGTTTTAGCATGTCGCTAGTAAAAGAAATATTCTCCTTACCTAACCACTGCTGCATTTCCATCTTAGTTGAGCTGGAAGTAGGTGTTTTGTTTACCTTTACAATGTGATAGGGAGCATTATCTATCACAACAATACTGTCAGGTGGAAGATTTGGCATTAATTGCTCGTTAATCCATTTTTCATAATTTTCTTTATTAGGGATGGGTCGGTTCGGTTCTTCGGTTCCAATTTATACCGGTTCTTGAGGTTTGACTCGGAACCGGTTTTAGGTTAACCACAATTACTCGGTTCTTGGTTCTACACAGCAACGGCAAAACTCTGTTGTTACAAAAATAGCTATGGTATTTACTCATGTATAGCGCGCCCTTTCTTCCCAACATAAAGGCAAAAAATTCTGGGGAGTGTGGAAAAACAATTAAGGAGTGGCAGTCTGAAACTGTTCCCTGATGTTTGGAGGGAATTGTATGGGACCAGTCTGTTGTTATCTCATCTCTTGCTCTTACATCAACACTCCTCTCCCTTCTCTCTTTCTTTAAAGCTCAGCCCTCCCCCCTCCACCCAACGCCCCCATAAACAACACTGCTAGCCCATGGATACATTCCTCCAAGCCTTCTTTAATTCTGTGTAGGAGGGGTGGGGGGAGGAAGAAGAGACTTTTTTAGAGGTGTCACATTCCAGCAAGGCAAAAAAACCCNAAGACGCAAAAAAAAAGGCTGCCCAGACACCATAAAAGAAGCAAAAAAAAGATAAGGAATCCTGCTGCCCACCCAGCTGTTGACCTTCTTTTAAGGAACTTTTGTAGATTCGATTACCTTTATCATACAGCATGCCATAATGTTTTTGTTTGAGGGCCATGAGTTATTTAATTAAAGTATTTTCCAAACATATCACAATCACCACATATTAATGTAAAAAAATAATAATTTTTTACATATTTACTAACCTTAAATAAATTTAATACAACAAGTTTACCTGTATACATTAAAACTTATCTTAACACTTTGTTGTTGTTCAATTCTTCCATAGGTTAAATAAAACATTTAATTAATTTTACCTGCATTGGTTTAATAAAGTTGCAAGCAAAAGGTAAGTATTCAAAATACATAGAACCAAATACTGGAACCGATATTTAAATTGTAGAATCGGCACCGGAACCGGAATCGACATTTTTGGTTATTCGACCCATCCCTATTCTTTACTCATATTTTTGTGATAATCCCCTGTTGCCTGGTGCGACTTCCATATTGCAAGAGCATTAGGGACAAAACCATTTTTGCCTCCTGCGTTAATCATTATCAACAACTTCCTTTTTGCCACAGGTGCTAGCAGACCATTGGAAGACATGTCACTCCACATTTTATTTTTTACATGCAATGACAAAATGTACGACTCA
Source organism: Clitarchus hookeri (assembly GCA_002778355.1). Lineage (NCBI taxonomy): Eukaryota > Metazoa > Arthropoda > Insecta > Phasmatodea > Phasmatidae > Clitarchus > Clitarchus hookeri. The sequence goes on from NQII01004281.1 coordinate 180,846, forward strand.
TCCCTGTAAATAATTGTACGTTTCTCATTTCTATATCACCGCATACTCTTGAGATATTGTATCCGTTTTTGTCGAATATCTAATTTTTCTAATAAAACCAGGTGCTGAGATTTTGTTTTTTTTGCCACATAAATCCTAGCTTCTTCAAAGTCATTCTATAAGTTGTATTACTTAATTGGTAATTTATGTCATCCTTTAGCTTAAGTCTCAAGAGTTTCGAGTCTACACCTCTTGTAATGAAATTGATTCCCTCATTTTTTGGAAACACTTAATTAAATCAGAGTTGTTTAATTATCTTGCATACTTTTTTTAATCAATTCAGTTATTACAACTTTCATTTTTTATTTGAGAAATTCTGGATTTATTTAATTCTGAATAGTGAATTTTGGTGTTGGGGTACGATTGGCTTGTATGTACTGTATCTTCCAGCCAGACGAGGCCAGTTTCTGCTGCAGAGTCTATTTCCTACTTTCTTCCTTTCCTCGGCTACAATTTACCAGAAGTACTCCACCAGCCTGGCAGTTTGGTGGCACCAATAAACTCTGTAACCGTCCTCCAGGGATAAGTAATGTGCTGTGGCTGTGTTTTGTTAACTTTTATGCATGATCAATGCATGCAAAAAAACGACTGAAGTTGATCAATAAAATCATTAACATGTGTCTGGGCATTGCAGTGCTTCTCATATGACCTTCACATTCTAGCACCTTGTCCTGCAACCTGCTTTCTTTTTATGACCAGTTTGTTCATACCTCAAGGCATTATGACATGTGCCTTCTGCGTTTCTGGTGGAAGTAAGGACTAAAACATCCCAATTTTAAGAATCATTTTTTTTTTTATCCAAATAATTTGGTGTTCAGGAGGTTACGAAAACATGTAGTACATATTGGGCTCAGGGTTTTTTTTTTTTAGAGTCTAGCCCCAATGAGGTTGGGTAGGGTGCGTGTAAGGGGTGGAGGGGAGGTAATCCCCCCCATATGACAATTTGAAAGAAAAAAATACTACCTCGGAAAATCCAACAATAATCAAATTTAGTTTAATAGATGTGATCTGTAACTGTTCATACAGTGGCAACTTTTATTTCAGAAATCAAATGTAACAAATTCAGTAAACTCTCTACTAGCATGTTTCTCAGTAGAATCATTAATCTGTTGATAGCACTGAAGGACCTTCCAAGAGCAGCTGCTGATTACTCTCAGTATTTTTCTATTCATCATAACCAACAGAAGACTGAAGAATATAGCTCAATGGCAATACATTGTCATTCACACTGGAGGCCAAACATTTAAAATACTTCAGATATGCTTGCAAATGATCTTGGTCTATGACATGGAAATACTGGCAGAGTTTGTTAACATCTGAATCACCTTACCACATCCAGCAGATGAAAGAGTCAGATGCTAACAAACTCTGCAAATTATTACATGGCATAAACCACAATCAATTGCATGTAGATCTGAAGTCTTTTCAAGGTTTGGAATTCAACGTGAATGACAATGTATCACCATTAAACTATCGTCTTCAGTATTCTATTGGTTAAGATAAACTTAAAAATACCAGTGTAAAAATACTAGTGATGGGTCGAGACAAAAAATCTAATGAAGTCAAACCAACAAATATCAACTCGTCACTCGAGTCGAGTTTTTACCACCAGACATTGAGCTGCTGAAAAATCAACTGTTGTAACTCATTAATCAGTAATTTAGAGTAGCTTAATTGCTAAAGTTACGCCAGAATGAAAATAACTCTGCTACATGCACTGGCACTCAGTTGATATTAGTGATGTTCGCTACATACGGCTGCGATAAGATCTGATAATGCACGACACACCAGCTCTTCTGGCAAGGAGATTGTGAAGCGCTCGCATACAATAGTCTATTGTTCTTTGCTTAATGCTTCTTTTATATCTACAATTGATCATGTTAACATATCAATGATTAGTATTATTGATTTTCTGCAAAAATCGAGACCTAATTCAGAGTATATTTCCCGTATTTATCGCATTGTAAGCCAAACTTTTTTATTAATTTGAATCTACCAAAATCATGCCTCGGCTTAGAATTGGGACAGCAATATTACATAGAGTTCAGACCAAGTATATACAATACACGCTGATAAAATGGACAGCGTATATTTGCCAGTACCGTTGCAGCCCTACTACTAATGTAATAAAGTGGTTCACTTCATATAAATGTGCGGTTTTGTGTCGAGCGCACCCCATTATCGCTTGGCTGGGTCTGACCTCTAACAAGGTTGTTTTTCATCATTGCTGAAGCTCAGAGCGGGGGTAGTCCAGGCCCCGTGAGGGTCCCTTTACCACCCAAACGTGGTTTCATGTAGCCTACAGGGAGATTAGGAAGAAGCAAAATTAGCCCCCTCCCAACTGCCTGCACCATCCCAATCTGTAGTTACGGAGGTTGCCCTCCGCAGCTAACATTTAATGGGCCTACTGAGTTTCCCCAGCAAGCCCAGGTGTCCCATAATATCGCCCACCCCTCCCCCTGCCCGCACAGGAAAAGAAGATGGAGGCAACACTGCCTGGGTATTGACTCTACTTTACTTTAGTTGTTAAATAAAAATGGGAATTTTGAATATTGCAGGTTTTTATATTATTGAAAGGATTTTAAAAGCCAAAGTTTGTTATAATGTCTAACAAGGTCACAACCGTCATGGAGTATAAGGTGTCTCATTTCCCCACCACTGGCCATTCCCTTCTTCGTAATTGCTCCCCTCCTAGTCAGCCCATTCTACCACCACCTGGCTGGCTGTCCATCATCCCTCCCCTTAGCCATGCCCCCACCCACAGCTAGGCTCCCTTCTTCCCTCCAGTCACGCCCTCACCACACCAAGTTCCCTTCCTCCCACCCCTCCAACAGTGATCCTATCACCTACGCCACTCCAAGCTTTCTTTTTCATCTCTTTTTCTTCCCCTCACCGCATGCCTTCCCTATCATCTGCATTCTCATCTTCTTGCTCCAACCCCGCCACCCCCCAAACCTTTACACAACTGTGTCACATCTTTTTGCCTCTTCCACCCCTTTCCTCCCCACGCTGACAAAACCAGTCAATGGAATTGAAAACTCTTGCACGATCGATCAGATCAATGACCTCACAGTGTACTCTCTCATCTGATAGTGTGCCCTGGATGTTGGAAAAATGGATTACATTCTGTATCATATTATTTTCTTTTACTGAGGGTTAAAAAGTTAGGGGTTGGCTTGCATTGCATTCAGTGTCAGCTTATAATCTATTATATACTGTAATTGTATTAGTTTTCTGTTGCAAAATTTTTTCTCCTGATGATAAAACAAAATTTGTTATCTTTAAATAAAATACTATTTAAAGGAATTAATGATAAAATTAAAGCATTATTCAAACACAAAACTTTTATGAAAATTATGTTTAATGCATGGCAGCAATGGAAGCGGACTAATCCCTGGACAGAAGACGATAGGACAACCTTATACATGTGGCAGAACCCCCACGATAAAGGCAAATGGAAGTAAATGGACACGGACACCAAACAAAACCTCAGTATACATGTGTTTAGGAGTTTTATTGGCAGTGGCCTCAAGAAGTTCAAGTACAGACATTGTATATACTTAAACTAAACAACCCCCCTCCCCCAACCCTTTTTTTAATTGTGATCTCTGAAATGGGTGGGCATTATATTTGTGACCCAAGCCATTTTTACCCCTGAAGCATTTCTTCTTGCCAAATGTGTGATGCCATGCACGACAACATGACTGCAAACTGTCAAGTTCAACAGGTACCATCTCAGCACAACACAAATACAACCATACCATTTATTTAAGCACAAAAAGCCTCTCTATATCATTACATGTCACACCTTCAGCAGAAATATGCATAAATATGGTAAAAACTTGTCATTATTTTTCTCATGTAATTACTGTTTTAAAAACCTGTGAGTGAAAAAAAACTTTTATCTTTTTTTATTATCAGCATCACATGGCTGAGATTACTGTTCCTACCATAAATCACTAGTCGGCGGAAGAGAAAATGTAGCATTGTGAATCACTTAACCGAGCAGAAGATTATTCTAATTGGTAGAAACCAGACCCAAAATTTTTTTCTTGATAAACCATGACCATAAGAGGGGGAGAAAGTTATAAGGGATAGGCATTATACCAGTGTACATATGGTACTCATTAAAATTTATAATGCAAACTCAATTCTCAAAAATTTAATACTAAACTCGACTTGACTCAACACTGTAAAAATCAAATTTGTCGATCACTACAACCCTAACTTATTTTTGGTGTACATCTGCACAAAAAATAAGGATTGAAGAGAGAGTTGCACTGATTCATATAACAAGTGCAATCACTGTAATTACCCAAAATGTTATACTGCAAAGCTGGGACAAACTGCAAAAAGGCTTCAAAAGCACAAATTTGATTACAGTAATGACAATGCAACACAAAGAGATCAGCCAGCCTCTTCAACAGCTACGAGCTCATGACAACATACCTTTCTCCAGCGTATAGAGAAATGCCAGATGTAGTGTCCGTGGGAGACAGTTGCTTTGGTAGTGATGTGGACACCTGCAAAAAACAATTACAAAAACAAAAATTAAGTTGCATTACAAAAATAAGATTAAAAAATTCTGATTTTCGTGCCTGGGGGTGGGGGGAAGGTGGAAGAATACATAAATATATTATGTGTGGTGTCAAATATCAGTCTGTCACTGGGCATCCTCAATCAACTTCTTCGGTGCAGACCACCTTGCATCTTTAAGTTGCGGCCTTACACTTTGTGTAGTGTGCTCTTCAGTTCTCCCCCTCGATGGGAAGAAGACTACTTAGGGGTAGAGGGGGTACCGAGGGTCAAATAGTATGTGTAGCTTGCAGCTAGGTGGGGTGCATGACTGAACAGGTTCCCGACTAACAGTTTGCAGTTTCTCTACATTCCCTCTCACGTACGGTCTAGAGTGGGTTGGATATTTCCCCACATCCTCAAGTTCTCTGTCCCTGGCAGGTTGAACTGAGGTGGAACAAACAAAGATAGGTGAATTAGGTTTGATGAACTCCCTTGCTCTGCCCGTGCCATGGGCCCTTGTCCTCGTAATCCTGTCCTAGAGCTGTGCTGATTCACCAAATTATGCTCAGGTGCCAAATCACCAATGTCCCGATTCTGTAATGCCAATTTACAGATGTGCTGCCAATGTGTGCAAAAGACCTTGCTTAATTTGAATTTAAGTTACGATTATACTTAAACAAACAATTGTATTGGTGAAACGCAGCACAATTAAAATAAATTTTCAACTTTTTTCATTTTACAGTGTCAAAAAAGTAAATACACTAATGCAAGAAACCATGAGAGTTCAATTAAAAAAAAAGTCTAACTTTATAAAATACTTATTTGTGAACACAGAAAACAGTAAGCATGCATAAGGTTGTTTACATGTTTTGTTGTTGTCGACAATTAAGTGAAATTAAGTGATAGGCTTGAAACGAAGGAGGTGGATTGTTTTTATACATGCATTGGTTCTGCACTAGACAGGATTAATGTTACTTGCAAAGTATCTACTGTAAAACCTAATTCTTTCAAAAAACCAAATGTAGGCTAATTGATGTTTTGTGCTTGGGTGCTTTGCTAAACATTTGGGTTAGTATAAAAAATGTTGTTATGAACAGGAAGATTTGAAATTAATGCCAGTCACCAAATTAATTTTTAAGATGAAAATGTCACTAATATAACTTGTAAAAATGAATATGAAGGGAACACATTCTATGTTCACTACAGAAAGGAAACTTAACATGCGCACTTGTCTTGCGATAATATAAAAAACTGATGTACCAAATTTACATACGTAGAGTAATTTATAATCTTGATAACATGTGGGAAAGCATTTTATAAATAAAATATATACTGAAAAAAATTTGAATATAAACCTAGGTCAAAACTGAAATATTTTCAAGGGAATAAAATAAACTGATGCATGGTGACAAGCAATGCATGCAGACTTGACCTCCATCTAGACGTCAACATCTGGTTTGCTGTGTGGGTGGGTGCAATATGTCACGGAAATAAATAGCATATTCTGTAGTTGATAAATTTAAAATAGTCAACAGTGTTAAGAAAAGAAAAACATATTTCCAAGAATTTTTTGAGATAAAAAATCTGCATTACGTTTGTGTTATATTCTGTCATCCCTCCTCTTACCCCCTCGCGAACACCTTCTGTCGATGGGCACGGCTGTGAAAAAAAGTCCTGCTTCTTCCCTTTCCTCTAAGACACTGACTCTCGTCAACGTCAAGCTGGTCGATTGTTAGCAAGATGGAACTTAGGACAAAAACTACAAACCTCGTTTGAAAAAGAAAACCGTGGAAGTTGAGCATTTTTTCACTGATGCTTTAGTTTCCTGGATGCCCGCGTACTGGTAGTGAAAACTTTCAATGTTCACAAAGGCAAGACGTATTAATTATATATGTACGTACCGAAGAATAACTGGGAACTACACAGCAAAAAAATTATCCGCAGTTCATACATATACAGATGCACCAATTCAGTCAACATTGGAAAATTTGGCAGAAGCCAATTCACATCAGAACAACTCTACTCTACCACTATCGCCAGCAGGTCGAGATGCGGTTGACTGAACAGAAGTTGGTGAATACACGCACATACCACATGGTTTCCCTTCAGTGTTAACTGGAGTGGACTACCAGGTACCCTGCTTGTCAGTGATGTCCAGCGACTAGAGGTCGAAATGTATGGCCACTGCACTCGGCACCAGGTGCGAAGGTGATCCATCACTCGAGCGCAATCAGCCCCACTTTTGACAGTTTTGTAACCCTATCACTAGTCTATTCGTGGTTTCTTCACACTTTTTGAATCAAACCTTTGAAAAATCACTTTGTGTATGACTTGCATAGTTTATTTCTTAAATATGTAATTTATCACAAGCATATTATACTTGTTTTAATTAGGGATGGGTCAAATAACCAAAAATGTTGATTCCGGTTCCGGTGCCGATTCTACAATTTAAATATCGGTTCCAGTATTCTGTTCTATGTATTTTGAATACTTGCCTTTCGCTTGCAACTTTATTTAACCTATGGAAGAATTGAACAATAACAAAGTGTGAAGATAAGATTTAATGTATACAGATAAACTTTTTGTATAAAATTTATTTAAGGTTAGTAAATATGTAAAAAATTATTCTTTTTTTACATTAATATGTGGTGATTGTGATATGTTTGGAAAATACTTTAATTAAATAACTCATGGCCCCCAAACCAAAACATTGTGGCATGCTGTATGATAGGTAACCTAACCTACAAAAGTTCGTTAAAAGAAGGTCAACAGCTGTGGTGGGCTGCCAGATTTCTTTTTTTTTTGCTTCTTTTATGGTGTCTGGGCGGCCTTTTTTTTTTTGCATCTTTTACACATTGACTTGCTGGTTTTTTTTTTTTTGCAGTGCTGGAATAAGACACCTCGAAAAAAAAAACTTCTCTTCTTCCTCTCGGCCCGCGGTCATCCTACCAAACAAAGAAGGCTTGGAGGAATGTATGAACAGACTGTTCCCATACACTTCCCTCCAAACATCCGGNACATTGACTTGCTGGTTTTTTTTTTTGCAGTGCTGGAATAAGACACCTCGAAAAAAAAAACTTCTCTTCTTCCTCTCGGCCCGCAGTCATCCTACCAAACAAAGAAGGCTTGGAGGAATGTATGAACAGACTGTTCCCATACACTTCCCTCCAAACATCCGGGAACAGTTTACGACTACCATTCCTTAATTTTTTTCCGTGTATAGCACGCACCCCAGAAATTTTTTCCTTTATGTTGGGGAAAAGGGCGCACTATACATGAGTAAATACCATAGTTATTTTTGTAACAACAGAGTTTTGCCATTGCTGTGTAGAACCNATGTATAGCAAGCACCCCAGAAATTTTTTCCTTTATGTTGGGGAAAAGGGCGCGCTATACATGAGTAAATACCATAGTTATTTTTGTAACAACAGAGTTTTGCCATTGCTGTGTAGAACCAAGAACCGAGTAATTGTTGTTAACCTAAAACCGGTTCCGAGTCAAACCTCAAGAACCGGTATAAATTGGAACCGAAGAACCGAACCGACCCATCCCTAGTTTTAATATAAAAGTACCTTATTTCGGTTAAATTGAACTTTCACTTATATTTTACTTTTCAAATTATATTATTTCATTTATAATTAACATGCACAAAACAGAGAGTTAATAAGTGTTTTGGTAATGCCTAGTAAGAAATAGTTCTTATGCAAAATATTATTAAACTGAGTGTGCACGAATGAACTGTGTTGTCCCTTTGGTGTAAATTCCCTAGACTTGGTTTAGCTTTGCTTGCATGAGGTGGAGGAATATCCTGTAATAGAACTTAAAACTTAGAAAGTTTGAAGTAATCTTGGATGAACTTCAGTTCCCTCTCTGGCCCTTTACCATTGAGTATCTCCTGATAGCTGTAGACAGACTTGAGTGCCAGTTTGGTACATTGGTTGGTAAATTAAGGGTTCGGTTTTAAAGAAAAGACTAAGTGAATGTCTAAGTGAAATGACTCTTGGCAGTCTTCGGTTTCACAGGCAAACTGGCAAACAACAATCTTGCACGAGCATAAAATTGTGCCAAACATCCTATGCTTCCCTTGCTTCCCCTACTAACAGGGTCTTGTTAATGATAACTGACTCATGAGACTACTGGGTGGTGTGGCTNCATTGGTTGGTAAATTAAGGGTTCGGTTTTAAAGAAAAGACTAAGTGAATGTCTAAGTGAAATGACTCTTGGCAGTCTTCGGTTTCACAGGCAAACTGGCAAACAACAATCTTGCACGAGCATAAAATTGTGCCAAACATCTTATGCTTCCCTTGCTTCCCCTACTAACAGGGTCTTGTTAATGATAACTGACTCATGAGACTACTGGGTGGTGTGGCTGGCAAGCTATGTGGCTGTGGCTGGCGGTCTTCGTCTAGACTCGGACGAGCTCGGCAGTCTTCGGCTCGATTCAGGAGGTGCTCGGAACCCTTCGACTCGGAATTGAAGAGTATACTCGAAGTCGCTCGGCAGTTAGGACCACTAACCCTTCAAGCACATACGTCTGTTTGTGGTAACCATATTGGTTTATAGCCATAGGGTATGTCAAATCATAATAATTGTTTTAACCACAATTTTTTTAATTCGTAGTAAATGTAATGTATTATACCAGGCACAGAATTTCTAGGCCACTGAAGGTCAGTCGATCTGCCGTACTCCTCCCACTAGCTGGTGCCATTAGCCAATCATGGCTGTGTGCTGTTGCGTAGTTTGCAATATTACAGCAGCCACAGCAAGTCAAGCAAACTGTTTCTCAGATGTGCTCAAAAAATCGTGGAAGAATTCATTAAAATTATGTCACACTTCGCAATATGCTCATTTTGCTGAATAAGCAGGTAAAAATCTGAAGTCTGTACGTATATCCATTCGTGTTTTACATTATTGAGGAGAGTGAATGATAGCTGGTGTGAGCTCATGACTATTTTTCAGTATAAAGGATATTATTCGTTACTGCCTTAAAGGAACCATATTTCGTAGGTATATCTAAACGTGCCCTCCTTGCTTTGTAGGTAAAAGATAACCAAGTCTGACTCGTGCTTAGTCGACACAAGCTAATGTGTAGCACAGCTGTCTCACTCCACTCAGTGTTGGTGTGTGTGTTAACTCCAGTACCGTGACTGGCTTTGAACGATTCTCATGGTTTTTCATTGGGTTGCATGTAAAGTTTTCGTAACAGTGTGCTAGCACCAGTAATTGCAAAAAGGAAGTGGTTCACAAACAAGGTTGATCTACATAACCTTTAGTGTGCATTATTTTATTATACTAAATTATAAAAGAATTTTGCAAAACTATAAATTTAAAACAGGTTAACACTTTGATAACAAGAGCATGTCATGTCGCAGAATGTACAGTGCGACAGATATGTAAGAAAGGAGACCGCAGTATAGCATCTACATCAAAAGCAATATTTGTGTCACATTTTAAAAAACATTTTTCAGGAAACGAGTTACAGATTTTGATAACTTTAACAAAGACTATGTTCGGAGAAAGATGTTAGAATTTTACATTACTGAAGAAAATTCATACAAAATAATTTTGTAATTATGTAACTATGTGTGAAAAAATAGGTTATGTGGTTTCAACAAGTTCCATGACAAATTTGTGGGTTTTTGTTATAATAAATCGAATGACGGGTGGAAGTTCGTAATGGAAAGGAATGACATTACTACTGCGCCAGAAAGGGAAGATGATATTGTGCTGTCATTACAAGTTACAGCTCAAATAAGAACTACTTTCCCTATGCCTCGCGCAACTGTAAGTAAACGAAAATTATTACATCTACATTTAACAGACGTTGCTGATATGTAAATTTGAGTGTCAACATTTTTACTATGAATGTAAAAATTTTGCAGTTCGCCTGTTTAGGCATTTTTATAATTTATAGTGACCCCCCCCACATGACGACAGTAATGATGGAGAATGACGAGTGAGAATTATAAACTCATAAATACAGTATACCACTTATGTGCATTATCAATTTCTCAGTCTACTATATTCAGATGTTCCTCTTTATGTAGGGAGTTCACATTTATATTATTAAGTCACATTTCACGACACACATAATTTCATAAATGTGGCAACAGCGCTTGGTACTACTTGCTGATAGGCTGATACTGAGCGGCCAAGAAGTTCTGTGCCCGGCATAAATGGTACGGAGCATCAAGCTTTATTAATTCCTCAATTTCATTGGAGAATAACTGGCGCTTCAGATTGGTGAGGGCAAGGTGGTCTGTAGTTTTGGAGAGGGTGTGGTGGCCCACGACAAACTGCAGATTACTAGGCCAACAACTGAATACTATATACTCACGTGGCATTGGGTCGTAGGGCTTGGGGTGCATAAGGGTGCCTCTGTGTTGACGGCCACCACCACTCTGCCAAAGCTGAACGAGCAGCAAGCAGGAGGTGCATGAAAGGAGGTAGCAGTGGGTGGCTAACCCAGCTATAACTGCTTGTCACTAGGAGATAGCGCTGCTGATTTGAGAAAGGAGATAACAGTCTTTACCCTAAGCCAAATCTAAACTAGTGGAATTTCCACACTTTTTTACTGTGATCCTGCGGCAGTACCCGACATCGTGGTGATATCTGTCTTTGCAGCAAGAACACTTGATATGCTGCATAAATGTTGAAATCCATCCTCAACTGACGTTGAACTGGTTCTTGTTAATATTTTCCTTCCTTTCAACATCGCGGGCATACATATGCAGCATTTCAGTCAACACTGCATATCCAATTTGCCTGCATTTTTTAATATATTGCACCAAACATTCTACAAAGTTGGGAAATTTCCCTTGTTTGGGACCCCTAAATGCTCGAGTACTTGTTTAATAATTTTTAAGCTCATATTTCTCTTTTCGCCAATATCTCACGTTGAATCAGCTAACAGAAAAGTGGTGGGCAGAAGCACAAATCCCGTGTTCTTCTGCAAATGCATTGCTTTTAGCTTGAAGCCTGCAATGTAACTACCATATCACCCCATTGGTACAATACGAAGCAGCCAACAGTATTGTACTATCGCGTGGTGAGCCAAGTCACCCAAGGCTAAATAAAGAGAAGGGCTGGAGGGAGAGAAGGGCTGGAGGGAGAGAAGACCCTACCTTTCTCCTCTCATCCTCGTCCATTGTGTGCCTGATGCTGTCTAAAAATTGCTTGTTTACTCATCCACCATGCAGGGGCTCTAAGTTGGCAGGTTGTGTTCTGCACCAGCTGCCATTCATATGTTACTCGTAAAACCGGGTATGTTGACAAAAAAATAGTGTGGATAAATTATGCAGTATTGAAAAATATGTGGTAAATATTTAGAGGTGTATTAATTTTCTTCTACTTAGCAATGTCATGACAACAAAAGTAAAAGGTGTTTTTAATGATTTTTCAAACTTTTGGCAATGTGCAGTCAAACCAGAACTGTACTTGGCATCATAGTTGTTTTGGTTGCTGCAAATCTGCCTATCTATGCTCAGGCTCAAAAACACTGGGCAAGTAGAGCACTAAAACTAAACACTGTATTAAACATATGTCCAATTTAGCTCCTTAGCAAAGAAATGTGTAAATACATTTCAAAATAAAAATATAGAACACTTCATATATCTACAGCGTTGGGGAGACAAAATAAATCTGACTGGCAACATGATATGCCTGCAGTCAGTTATTCAATCCCTGGCATTTTATACCCCATGCACTTAAAGTAAAATAAATTGAAACAATATTACACACACACCTCAATTCAAGGAATAAGTCTAAATTGGCACTGTTTGATTCAAGGCAGGTGCTTTGAAATACTGTATGGTTGCAGTAAAACTTGAGAACCCAAGCATACACCAAATTGAGATTTGCAAAAAAATTTTTCTCTCAAATCAGACTAAGCAGAATATGTCACACTTCCTCTTAGGTTCCTATGGCTACATACACTAAATATGGATATTTAAAAATCCTTTTCAACAAATGTATTCATTAATTTTCTCTGAGACACGGTAAGAAGCTAAATGAAAAATTTTGAAATGTGTTGAACAATTTTTTTAAGCGATGATTTTTGTAGTTGTTTAAAGTTACATAAAAATGTGCTGCAAACAAATGATAAATAGAGACAAGATCTTGTGGTAACCAGAAAATAAAGCAACACCAAAATGCAATATCACATGAAATATACACCAAAACATGAAAATTTATTAATGAACTTTTAGTTAGTACACTGAACATGAATACTTATTGCCTGTTTTAAGAATATAATTCTTTTAAAAATGTGAATAAACATTGAACGCCATATGTTGGTAAAAATATTAGTACTGCTACTGTAAATAACGCTTGATAAAGCTGGTGGCTACATACATCTCACTGCTTCAAAATGTATCCTACAAATACCTAAACAATGGTAGAGGTCATTTGGAAAGATCAAATATATTAGGAAAGATGCAACACAAGTGCTATATTCAGCAGCTGGTAATAGTGCATAGCGTGAGGTCACAAAGAGCTCTCTGCACCTGTGATGCTTAAGTATTGGTCAATATTTCAAATCGAGCGCCAGCACCCATGGTCACAATTTAGAACGTGAGTGAATCGCCACCATGTTGTTGATCACTTTTAAGTTCGAATTTGTCTAGCGTGTTTATTTTTCCTACCTCCACGATTGCAAGTATTTCTCATTTCCACTGTTTTGTTTTGTTAGCACAAGGCCTGCGATGAGGTTCCAAATTAGAAAAGAATCTGCCAATGATACAATTTATGTCTGTGATAAAATGTTAATGTGCAAGTTTTGCAGCTGCAGACTTGACCACGAGAGACATGACACTCTCATTAAGCATGTTTCAAGTGAGAAAAACAAACACATGAGTCAGAAATTGTCACAAACAACAAGTTTCCCATCACAGAATGTTCATCACCAGCTAAAAAAAACCACGAGATGACAAAGAAGAATTCATAATAAAAACGACAGATGTATTTGTAGCTGCTAATGTACCAGTGAGGATGTTAGATCATCCTAAACTCCGGAAGTGGTTTAAGGAGTATGTTAAGGGCTGTGGTGATCTTGCAACAGCAAACTGGATCCAAAAAAATATACATTCCAATAGTAGGTTAAAAAAAATGGTGGAAATAAAATCTGCTGCAATGCACAAACCCATAGCTGTGTTTTGTGATGAAACAACAGACAGAAGACGATGATGTGTATTCTAAAATCATGTTTAAAACTCTTGAACCATCTACACAGCAGTCTGTATTTCTAACTGCATCTGTGGTGTTGGACAGTGCAAACACCACTTCAAGTTCTTCACATGTATGGAATTAATTACGAGCAAGTTGTAGCATTTGTTTAGGACTTTGCACGGTACATGTAAAAGTGTGCAACAACACTTCACTGTCTGTTTGGTGAACATTTGTTTTTTGTACAATTTGGGATGCATAAGCTTCATTTGATTGGAATAGTTTAACAAACAAATCTAGAAGAACTGAATAATGTTTTTGTCAAAGTGAAAACTGTATTTCCGAACACCAGAAAGTATAAGCACAAGTACCAAGAATTTCTGCAGTCCAAGTATCCAGATAATACCATAATGCAAAAGCTATTTCCACAGTCAGTGATCACACGTTGGAATTCGGGGTTCAACTCTGTTGATTATTTTAATGAACATTTGCAGGATGTTGTAGAGTCTCTGGACAAAATCAGTGAAGAAAATAGTGGTGTGAAATTCTGGAAAGAAATGTCTCCACAAGAGGTCAGTAGTGTTAAGCTCCAGGCTTTGTTTGTTTCTGAAAACTGTAAAGATTTTGCTCGTTTGCTTACCTTTCTTAAAGGGTTAACATACCACACAGCTCATGTCCTTTCATCGAAGGTCAGTGATGTTAAAACTAAATTTTATCTATTTAGTAAGGGTGTTTTTTTATCCAGTATTAACGACCAACTGTCTCGGTTACATGCCGTAAAACAGGCAAATGCGAAACAAAGCCTTAAGTTGGCCGCACATAAATGTGAACACAAATTAGCTAATCTCATCAACAATAATCCCTGCCAAAAGACTTATCAAGCCATTGGCAGTCTCTTCAAAACTAGAAATGTGTGCAGAATTAAAACAGAAAATATTAACTTACAGAAAAAATGAAAGGAATTACAAGGCTCAAGTTGCTCTCGACCGCAATAATGGGGACAAGGGGAAGGAGGAAGTGAAACTGACAGGCAGTGCGCCCTCCCCTAATCCTGCTTCACCCCCACCAGCTCCCCTTACCCCCCCAGCCCTCCCATGGTGCTGGCACTGCCCCAGCCAGCACTTGAAAAGAGACTGCCCCAACNAAAGGAGAATAAACCGCAATAGGGAAACGCCAGCACCGGGGTGCGAACCGGGCAGTCACCACCGGAAACCTTGGGGCCGTCTACATCCAGACGTTGAGTCTAGAACCAAACCCACCTGAAGCCCCAAGGATTTAAGTAGAGGTGAACAACCGAACCACAGCCACTCTGCTTGATTCAACGGCCACGGAAAATTTTATACGAAAAGAACTCCTCACACAAGCACAATTGAAGGAGCTTTCCCCCAGACCCACCAAATTCACATGGCTAGTGCCACGCACGTACTGCTAGTTGAAGGGAAGACCACACTTGCAGTCAAATTAAACTGGCCGTCACACCTCCACCCATCAACCCAGCAGAAATTCACCACCAATTGGAAACACCAGAATTCCTACAACTGCAGAAAATTCTAAATAAACACGTCACCGCTTTCGGCCAAGGGGGAATGTTATGTCAAACACGCAGTATTCAACACGAGATATGGTTAACCGATGACATGCCTGTATACTGCCGCCCATACCACGTAACCATGGGAAGAAGGAGATTAATCATGGAAGAAGTGAAGGCCCTTAAGGCACAAGGGATGGTCGAACCCAGTGACTCGCCATACAGCTCCCACATAGTTCTTGTACCCAAGAAGGATGAACAGTTACGCTTCTGCGTGAACTACCAAAAGTTGAATGACATTACGCATCCCATAGCGCATCCCGCCATTAACCTATCACATACGCTGCATGATATAGGGAGTGCACAGGTGTTCAGCACTTAGATATGCAGACCAGATATTGACAAATTGCCATCCACCCAGCTAGTCATAAATATAAGGCGTTTACGACAACTGAGGGAGAAACCTTGCAATTCAAGAGCATGCCTTTTGGCATTAAAAATGTGCCCGCCACATTCCAGAGATTGATGCCAGCCAAAGTATTGACTGGTTACATTGGAAAATTTAGCTTTGCCTATTTAGACATCATTGTATATTCAGCTTCCTGGGAAGAACACTTCTTACATGTACAGAGAGTTCTGGAGTGCCTGGAAATAAATGGACTTACATGCAAGCTTTCCAAGAGCCACTTCGACAAGAGGAATATTGACTACCTGGAACACATGGTTTCTCTGGAGGGGAACTTCTACCAAACCAGCTATATCCGAGCAATAGAAAGGCTGAGGCATCAAGCACCAAATGACAATTGCGGCATTTCCTCGGCCCATGCAACTGGCTGACAGAGTTCGTACCGGACATCGCCCAGTTGATAGCACCCCTTAACTCCTTGCTCGGGAAAGACGCATACTGGCGATGAGGCCCTGAACACCAAGCTGCATTCCAGAGCCTGAAAGACAGCTTCCAGAATATAGAGCTCACAAGCCACAAGAAGGGAAGCCTCTTATCTTGCAACAGAAGCATGTCGAGACGCATGTCAAGATGGCCTGGGCGTGGTTTATAAACAGGAAGACCCGGAAGGTCTATCACCCAGGTGATAGCCTACGCGAGCACGCGATTGAACAGTACCGAACAAAGATACCACATTAATGAACAGGACTGCCTTGCAGTGATTTGGGTGGTCCGCAAGTATCGCTACCCCCTGGAGGGACAACAGTTCATCCTCGGAACCAACAGCAAAATCCTCCAGCGGCTATATGATTCCCGGAACACTAAGGCCACACTAGGAAGATGGGCGACGCTCCTCTCAGAGTTTTATTTTAAAGTACAGCACTTCCCTGGGAAGTCAAACGATCTGCCTAACGTCCTGTCCAGACAGCCAGGTATCCAGGGCAGCACAAAGAAAGACAAAGAGTGGGAGCACATGACCCCTCCGCTGGCTCCACCCTGCAGTCCCGCCGAAGAAATCTGCCTCCTCCAGCTCCAAATCAGCAGGTACCACATCAGCAACTTCCAGCAAAAGGACCCAGAGGCCCAAGACTTGGTAAGAAACCACCCCCAACATTTTGAACTCCGAGATGGGGTAATCTGGTTACGGAACAATAATCCCGGGGCACTGTGGAAGATTTGAGTCCCGAAGGAGCTACGAGCTGGCATCTGCAGATACCATCACGCACGACCACCGCCAGGCAACATATCCCGGCATGGATACCCTCTGAGGCACAGGGGAAAGGCATGTCTGGGACAGTAAGAGTAGTAAGAGTCGTGATATCAGACAGTATGTAACTGGGTGTGAAACTTGCTGCAGGGGCAAGGCTTATCCGGTAGGCAAGTCCACCAGGAAGCCACACGACCCCAAACACCTCCGACACACTTAGCCGCCGACATCAGAGGACTTTACCCCAGGAGCACACGGGGAAACCACTACCTTCTAGTCGTAATGGACCTGTTTTCACGTTGGGTGGAGGCTTTCCTATTAGCCACTGAGAGGCCCCCAGAATAATAAGGAAGTTTGAAAACGAAAACCCTCAAGCTATCCTCACTGACAACGGGACCCAGTAACAGATGGTGGGTGGAAACCTGGAAGACCCCACCATACCAACCGCAAGCTAACCCCACTGAGCAAAGGAATCAGGAGCTGAAGAAGAGACTCCGTCTCAGTGTGGGGGAAGAACACCAGCACTGCGACGCAAACCTACCTGACATTCTGTTCGCCCTCAGGTGCCGCAGTAACGAAGTCATCAACACAATTCCCAGCTAGCAAGTCCTGCAACACGTCCTCCATCGCCCCGGGTACTGGCAGTGGAATGAGAAACCTACGATGATGCCCCAGCCGGAAGATGTTCATTTAGAGGCCCTGGCTTGCACCGAGAAAGCAACAGGAGCTTAAGAACGGTACATCAATCGGAAATACCCGCAGCCCAAAACGGGAGTCCAGGAAAAGCGAGATGGGAGAAGCAGTCCTCCTCCGGAGTTACCCACTCAGCAAAGCCAGTGGCTAGCTTTGCGCTAGACTGGCCCCCAAGTGGGAAGGCCCGTACCACATTGTCGGATGACGGGACCAAGTGAATTGGGCCGAGGACTACCGGGGGAAGATCCGGAAGGTGACCCAGGGACAGATGAGACCCTATACAGCTGGAACAGGGTTCTCAGAACCTGGAAACCGGGGGACAGAGGTCGTCGCCAACGAAGAGGAGGTGGACGGCCCACCGGAACCAGATAATGAAGAAGCTATACAATCCCGACTCCAAGAACACTCGCCGCCCCGGCGGGCAGAAACCGTGCTTTCAGCAGCCCCGGCAGAAACAACCACGGCCGAACCAGGTGTGGAATGCACCGAACTCTACCGGCCACCAAGAGGGACAATGTCATTCCGGACCCTACCCTCCCAGCCGACCAGCTTCTGATGGAGACAGCCTGACCAAGGGCGAGGAGGATCATCCCTGGCCAGGTCGCAGATATCATGGCGAAGCCCCCTGGACCGGACACCAAAGCGACCCTCCACACCGCCAAGAGTCATCACGGAGGAGCCCGACAACGCCTTGAAGGTGGGGGAGCCCCAAGAGCCCTTGCCTCCGTCGGCCACCCCAGAGGACATGGGGCGTGGCAGGACCTCGGTGCTGGATGGTCCAGAGACCTAGCTGGTCGCCCCCGATGCAAAAGAGCCCAGCAGAGCCGAGGAGATGGGGGAGCCCCGAAGAACCTCGCTTCCGACGATTACTCAGGTGCACGAGGTGCACAACAGCGTCGACGAGGTGGGGGAACCCCAAGAACCCTTGTCTCCGTCGGCCACTCCAGAGGACGTGGACCCCAGCAGGACTTCGGCGCTAAGCTGCCCTGAGATAATACATATCAGTCCCGAAGCAGATGCGCCCAGCAGTCGAGGTGGTGGAGGAGTCCCAAGAACTCTCGGCTCCAACGGCTGCTCTTCATATGGACTTTGGGAGAAAAGAACCCTAGATAACAAGTGGGTTATTAGTGCCGCGTTTAACAGACTGCCTAAGGGAACCAACCAATTACCATGGACTAAGGGAAAATGGTATGAGGGGGAATCATCAAACTGTGATAACACTTGTGTGTCAGACACATACTAACAAAGCACAGAAAAACACCTCCCCCGCTAACCTAAACTAACTGTTGACAAGAACCGGTGTAAACTACTTCCAAGAACACATCAAGTGTAGAGACTACCAATGAGCTGCGAGGCAGCACCTAGAGATGCTGAAATTGTACATGTTGTATCATTCTGAGTGCCATATGTTTTTTTTGTCTTGTAGGCAACACATACATCATTGCATAATAAAGCAAGTAAAAATTTTTTTTAAATAAGAAGGGTAACTCACATTAGCATAGGATGTACTTAGATACAGGCTTAAGTGACGGAAGGCTTAGCGCCGGCCTAGGTTAGCCCATTGTCACACGTAAATTACCTGAAGTGCGACCCGTAGGAGTAGCCACAGAGCAAGGCCCTTTGCTAACACGCCTTCAGTGCCACGGCAGGTACAACTTGAACCTTACATACTCATTGTGAGTTTGGGTTTGAACACACTTCTAATTTTTTTAGTGCAAAATACACATGGATGCATGTACTTGCATTTCCAGGTCAACTTGTACTTAAAGATGTATAGTATCCACAGCCCTCAGCTGTTCTGTGTGAGCGCTACCTCTTTTGCACAAACAAGAAGGGCGCGTGCATTCTCATGACACGGTACAAGTCCCGTAACACACTCTCCCTAGGGGGTTGAAGCCATTAGCGGGCACTCGCTTCACCCGACCACCACCTGAAAGAGAGAGAGAGCACTACAAGGAGAACCGGCCACCACGCACCAGCCCAAACGAGCGCCTAGAAGGAAACATCAGAGACTTTCCATGACAGTTCTACATCACTGCAACCTCAGAGCTCCATGAGCCGAGTTTACGTC
>NQII01004282.1:0-38479 GCA_002778355.1 Clitarchus hookeri
CTAGTAGTTATCTGTACAAAAAGGGTTACAATTATCACAATAATAAATTTACCTTTACAAGGTAACACTTGCCCAATACACACTGGAAATTAGCAGATTATCATTTACAGTGGCTTACCGGACATCAAGCATTGCTCCTGCACCAGTTCCACTTGAAACAATAGGGCACAGCGCTTTAACATTTGAACAGTCTCTAAAACTTGACNCATTGCTCCTGCACCAGTTCCACTTGAAACAATAGGGCACAGCGCTTTAACATTTGAACAGTCTCTAAAACTTGACATGGTCCGTGGCATGCAAAGAAACTGGAATTTTTATTTTTTGTGTTACGGCCATGTTCTTTCATCCTTTCACATATCCTCAATGCCCTTTTGGAGCACGCCANGAATTTTTATTTTTTGTGTTACGGCCATGTTCTTTCATCCTTTCACATATCCTCAATGCCCTTTTGGAGCACGCCAAGTATGGGGGCAGCACATTCACAACACTACAGTCGACAATACAAGTTTCCTGCAGTATGCAAATATAATAAATTCAATAAGCTTCTCTTTAGTATTACACATTTTTTTCAAACGTTCCTCCGTACCAACAAATGACCAGACCGCAGCGATTACTTAATCTTGGCGAGGAGTGCGGCACGGCGCTCCGTGTTCTGGAACAGAGCCCGCACAAGCTGCTTTAGCTCATTAGGGGTGAAGACCTGGGCCGTAGGGCCGCTGCCCGCACCCCACCGGTCCTCTATCTCCCGCAGTGTTCCCTGCAGAACCAGCACCAACTCCCCGAACTTGGTCCACAGCTTCACGTGCTTGCGAAGGTCGCTCTTGTCCTAGCCACATCAACAACCAGAGCTGACACTACCACTAAGCAATAATTTACGTATTTCCAATTTCTACTACTTCTCTACTACTGTCCAATCATGGCTGTAGGTATAAACATTAATTAAACATGGGACATAAATTGACACTATACCCCCCATAATCATATTTCACAAGTTTTAGGAAGCCAATACATATATTTACGAAGAAAGTACAACCACACATAATTATTTTTACCAACCTTTTGAGTAAATATGTTTTATCTGAGCAATGTCGAGCTATTTCTTATGCCATGAATTTTCACATGTCATCGCAGCACAATACATTATACAAAATAAATGCATCAATCTGGCAAACTGTCTGCATGGAAAGTTTGCACAAACTGTTACCCAGGCTAGACCTTTCTTAGTTTTTTTACATTGGCTTTCAAAAACCTTTAAACTTCAGTTAGTATATTTCGTATTAATTCATGCCTTATGGTCCATTAAATTAGATAACTAACTAACCCGTATATAAGACAGTCTTACTCCAATTTTTACTTCCAAAAATTGAGCTCATCTAATTTCCGCACACTAAAAATTTCTGCTTGAATAGTAGCAAGTAAAAGTCAATTTTTTTGACTAGACTTGTTTCACAACAGTTAACAAATATATTAACAAAAACATTTAACACCTATGCTTTTCAAAATCAGAGATGGCCAAAGAAAGTGTGATTTCTTCACTTTTTAATGAATTTGAGGTGTTACAGAACCTTTGTAAATGTTCAATCTTTATTTTAGCGTTGAGATTAAATAATTCTGCTAAATTTTTTCGGGGAGATAAAGTTTCCACAAGACCAAAGTACAGATGTCGTATTTTCAAGGCTGTCCTACATTCGGGCAGGCTAGCAACTATAACATCCAGCTAACACCAGCAATAAGGTAGTTCCACATTCAATTTAGCATCTTTTAATGGAAAATTATGCTTTTTGTTTATTTCATACAAATAAGCATAGGAACCAGCAGAATGTAACAAATTTACTGTATTTTATTGTAATATTGTCACATATTTTATAAAAAAATATTTTTTAAGTCTAGGGGCACTACATGTAAAAAAATTGATGTGAACATTACATACAGTAGCACCCCTAAATCAACCCCATTAATAGAGACTAGGGATGTCAAACTCGATTCCACGATTCCTCAATACTGGCGATTCTTGAAGAATCGCAGAATCAGAAGACCAAGAATTGAAGCATTATAAACCAATTAATACAAATACATAACCTATCACCCCTCAAAAAGGCTTAAAATTACATTACTTGAGTAATGCCAATAATTGAATCACTCTCCGAAAATTATTTTCTGCATGATAATATGAGATGCTGAAATAATCTGAAAATGAAACTGTACTGGCTGTGTTCAAATTCACCATTTAGTATATTTGTATTTAGTAGCGCCAGTTCGGTCGCAATTTGGTAGTTTTGTATTTTAGCAAGTTTCATTACATAAAAACTAAATACTAAAATACCAAGTATGTCGTCAATTTGTGGACTAATTCAGGTCATGTGACCTTTTAGTAAACTAAAAACGCCAATTCAAACACAGCCTAACTTTTTTTTGCATTACCTATACTTTTCTCAGTCAAATAAAAAAGAATGTTTAAAAAACCTACCACATAGCGGATGATTTCAACATTACCATGGCAAAGGAGTTGTAGAAAGAACATGGCACTTTATTAATTTGCACGTGACAGAAACTAACTTTTTATTCCACTCTTGGAATGTTCACTTTTGCACTTTTTGTGCCTTCTTGTGGCTTTGATGTGACGTTTCTTTGTTCACAACATCGTAAATTATGTGCACATACTTCACTGTTTGCGTTATGACTTGGTAAGGAACGAGAAGAATTTTGATGGCATATTCCAGAAAAACCAGAGATAATTTAATTCAAATATTAAGTAATGTTATTAAACATATGTTTTCTGAATAAAATTATACCACCGCAAGGTATCTGCAACCTCCTTTGTTACCAACCATGATCACATACTTGCATCATGCAACTATCACCATTATCTTCATACATGTGACCATCACCATGATTATAATAAAATTTAAGATTTTTAATTCTCACCTGCAAGATCAGTTTCTAGTACTTATACAGAAAAAAATACCAAATGAAAGATTATCACAGACAATAGTGTTGTAAATACGTTGTTCCTATAACCTCAACCACTTTTTCCTTTTACACATCCCAACCAATGAACCTGTCGCACAGAATGAAAAGGTTACTTACTGTGAAGACGGTAGGCACTCGACTCTGCACCAGCTCGAACACGTTGGCCAGCTCAACAGCCGTCTCTGCAGGAATGTCTTCAGCCTTCACAACATGGACCACTATGTCCCCCAGAAAAGAGTTCACCAAACAACCTGCCATAAAGACGTGGACACTTTTAAGACGACATGGAAACAAAATCACACTTAGGAAAATTGAAGTGGTTGCGTTGCACCTACGGAGGAATAAAATAATTCAAAGTATCTTCAGCTGGCTCACCTGCTATCACAGAATGAATAGCTGCAAGTGTGATAATGGCGGGACATCAAATAAATCACATTTTCCTGGAGTAAAAACTACAAAATGGAAGAATTATTTAGTACACGACCCAATTAAATCAAACAGAACTCTCTACAACTCTGATTAAATGTGTCTAGGAGAANGCTGTATGTGCAAATAGGCAAAATAGTTTTTGTGAGAAATACACGCGAAAGCAAATAATTTTTGCTAACACAAAAAAAATTTATATTCTACGAGCAACAAGTTATAAAAAATTAGGTCATCCTAAGAAGGTTCAGGGAATAAAAAATTTTCATTTGCGACAGATTTTGATAATCTTGAGTCTATGGTTTACTGCAGAAATTCTTTTAATGACAAATGTGATGTTTTATTAATGAAGGAGATTACTTTGGAAGTTAGCTAACGGTTACAATCAGTTACAATAAAAAATGGATAAAGTCAATGCAACACAATGCAGAGAAATCATGTGTGAAAGGACTGCCCTTTGCAAGAAAGAATCTTAGTATAATTTCGAATTTCTTTACAGAAGTTGGAATTTGCTCAGCATCACGCAATTATTGTAAAACAGTTGTTGAAACAACCATGTGAATACAGTAGTCTATTGTATGTGTATTTTGCACATTTTGTAACACAATTATTCAATAGCTTGTATTTAAAATTGCTAAATTAAAAAAAAAAATTCATTGTATAAAATGACTCCAAAATAAAAACACCTGAAAGTAAAATTACCTCAACTACATGCTTTTTCAACTCCAGATGCCTTCCAATTTAAGTCACCCAATGTAATTCATCAAATATAAGCTGCCCCAAATTAAGATACGCTCAAATCCAAGATCTCAAAAAATTAAAAATTTACTCGAAAATGACACCCTGAAATTGACTCTAAAATAAGACACTTAAAAAAAAATCCCAAAATTATGACAGCACTCGTGGCACATCAGTATGTTAGCATCCTTGTTTAATTTCAGTAAGATCAACTTTATTCACATACCATCTTAAGTTACTTTAGCTAGAGAATTAGTAATTTCACAAGTCTACAAGTTAGTTTAAGTAAAAACATTTTGTAGAAAAATTATGTGGTTTTTATTGCATTGCATATAACAATAATGAAAAACAACAAAAAAGCAATACTTTTTTGTTGTTTTTCAAACTGTAGTCTGCAAGTACAGAAAAAAAAATATTCACATTTGATTCAAATTCGTATGCATAAATATTTGCTTCGAACTTTGATTCACAATGTAAAATGAATATTTGCACATGTCTAGTCATGAAAGAATGTTATATTCACTATACCTAGCAACTCGCCAACTTCTGTACTTAACCTTGAATATTTTTACTGATTTTTTTTTCTGAATTCGCACAGGAAATTTAATTCTCCCACCCAAATTTTTCCTGATGGCGAAATTCCATTCCCTTACACCCTTAGTCTTCAG
This sequence comes from Clitarchus hookeri, assembly GCA_002778355.1. Classification (NCBI taxonomy): domain Eukaryota; kingdom Metazoa; phylum Arthropoda; class Insecta; order Phasmatodea; family Phasmatidae; genus Clitarchus; species Clitarchus hookeri. The sequence goes on from NQII01004282.1 coordinate 4,800, forward strand.
AGATTTTGCAATTGCAACTGAATTCTTTTACTATAGAAATTCCTAAAAAATGTGGGTATGGGTGTTGCACGTGGCCAAGTGGGCAAAAATGGTATTGAATGACACAATGTTGAAATTCTATAAGTAATTCCCTGATTTTACTCAGATAGTGAAATTCCAAGATTTTTCCTGAATTACAGGTTGTCTAAGATGAGTCTTGCTATCACAGCACTACTAACAACACGCAATTCAACGTTCTGGAATGGTAACTCACCCAAAGACTTGTCATACACGTTTGTAGGCAGCACTCCCCGCCACACACTCCCGAGGAACTCGAACTGTCGCAAGCACTGCCTGACAGACTTCTCCGTCTGAGGCGAGAGGTGTGGGTTGTCACCCAACGTCGACAAGCCTGCGAGCAGGACACACGTAACTGGTGTCAGTCCAAACTCAACAAATATTGGAAGAATGATGGAAACATCACATTACACACCGTACCAGGATCATATACAAGAAATATCTGTAGCGCAGACTTTCCTCTTTATGCTTGGACCATAACTTTTATTGAGTCACTGCAACTTTTCTCAAGTCAGAAGAAGCCGTGAAATAAAAAAAAAGTGAATCAAACCCACCACGTACTGCTATTTTCTTCCCAATTACTTATGACTAAGATATAATAGTACCACCACCACCACACAACAACAATAGACTGATGATGAATGGTGGTAATGATAACGGCAGATGATAAAACTTTTTAAAAACAAACTACAGTGGTTTTTAAGTTCTAAATGTCGTTGCACTGAACAGACATACAGCTGTGTCTGTGAAGCATGATACTAGTCACGACCTTTTTATCTCACTGTTACGCATCAAGCAAACCTGTGGAAAACCTATGGCATGCAGCCCCAATGTAAACTTCAGTTTAAACATTTTCCATATATATATATATTTTAAGAGCCCAAACCTGTAAAAAAGGACTTTGAATATACAATCATATTTAGTGGGAACACCGCAATGACAACCAATCCCGTGTCCAGTCTGTGATAATTCAGAAAATAGACTAATACTATGGCATTTAGTCTGACCTTAAAATATTTTAACAAGAAATGACAACATTTCATTCATAAATTTGCAAACGTGGAAAAATTACATGAAAACTTTGAGGCGTGATGCTTGTTCTGAATATAATAAACACAACTTCACCTCAACTGGACGTGCCTTCAAGTCACACCAGGTGGGGTTCGAACCCTGAACCAACTTGCTACGAGTGCCTACCAGTACGCCCCTGTTGCGGGGGCATCCACGGACACGACAGCCAAGATTGTTCACCCTGATGTCAGACATCACACCAACCACCCCCCCGAAAATATTACCGAGCAACCTACTTCAGCCACAAGCCAAGGGACGGCGCTAGAAAGCGCAGCTCTGCCCAGAGGTGGAGCTCATTACCGCTCACACCGCTGCACCCCAGGCGAGCCCATGGGCAGATAGAATATAAAGTCTTCTACCGCAGAGGAACATCAGTTGTTCTCCAGCTCCACCACCACCACCACGTGTGCTGGGGCTCTCTACTGATACCGTAGTCTTCAACACCTTCCACAAGCTCTACCAGATCTTCACCAGCTATCCCCAAAGACGTCTTCCAACTGCCAAACACCCTTCTGGCAACAGCAACCACACTACCCTTCTGGTAGTGGCCTCCGAAATCCCTTCTGTACAAAGTCATTGAGATAGTGGGACAGTTGTTGTAATAGCTACCTGGTCACATTTGCTTTGTTCAGGTCAGACCCAGGTCCCCTTCACCTGGCTTACATAGTTTACTTCCGGTCAGTTCTTGGTTAGTTTGGAGGTAGTACGGGCCACCGTGTTTATTCCTCACGGAATAAATAAGATTTCTCTCAAACCTCTGCGTACTAGTTTCTAAGGGTGACTGATTTTATCCTCTGTAGACGTCAGCTTGCCAGGGTAAAGCAGGAAACTGTGTCTTTGAAAAACCCATTACCGAACTTAGTGTAGGACTGCGGGCACTCTTAACCGGGCGCACGTACGTCATAAACACACCCAGTCAACAGCCACCCATACTGTGCACCTGGTGCGCACTCAGGTAGAGCCGCAACACAATCCACCACATGGCTAGTCAGTCAGTCTAGCCTTCACTCCGCCGTCCACCTTACTGAACTGTCGCCGGAGAGAGTACTATACTGGTTCTGGAGGTCTGCCCACCTTTGGACCCACACCCAATGTCGTCGTCGGACGCTCATTGAAAAAAGGAGATGGAGAAAGAGAAAAAGGAGATGGAGAAAGAGGAAAAGAAGAAGGAGAAAGAGAAAGAGAAAAAGAGGATGGAGAAAGAGAAAAAGGAGATGGAGAAAGAGAAAAAAAGAGATGGAGAAAGAGAAAAAAGAGATGGAGAAAGAGATAAAAGAGATGGAGAAAGAGAAAAAGGAGATGGAGAAAGAGAAAAAGGAGATGGAGAAAGAAAAAGAGGAAGAAACACACACACAACAGCCGAACGAACACATTTTTCAGGCGACGAGTGGTGGTACATTGCAGTCTGTTGAGCAGTGGTTGGCAAACAGAGAACCCAGCGGCCAGGAGGCAAACTAGGTTGAGGGGGGAAATTTTAAATGTGACAGACTGGTTATCTTATGTTTGAGCCAGGTGACTGTCTGTCTTTTGTGGTGAATTGGTGGGCCAGTTCCCAGCCTTGCAGTTCTGCACTATTACGGTATTAGAAGGTGGTAGGGCCCTCATCACTCTAGTTGTGTAACAGGAGTAAAAAAGTTATGGTTGTGAGATGTGGCATGAGTTGCAGTTGGTTTCTCCTGTAAATTTACATTCACCCCAACTATGGCTTGTTTGGCGTCTGCTCTTTGCCATTCATTCTCTGTCTGAGAGTGTTGGTAGTAAGACCATTGTACTTTGCATTGCAGTGGAGACACAGTTGCTGGTGGATGAGATTATTTGTTGCACAGTTGTAGCTGCCCTGGATAGGGTAAGTCTGGTTGGTGGGCCTGCTGTTGGTGCATAGCACCAGAGCTACAACGTGGGCTATTGCAAGGATGAGACCCTTGGAGGTGGTGATATTACTGACTGAGGCATTGTGCGACTATTTGGGGTGCATCGGTTTGTTTCGAAGGTTGGAGGGTCATTTGAAAACCAATATGGGTGGTTTGGAGAACACGTTTTGAGTGAGTGGTGACGAGGCCAGAATTTTGAATCCGCAATTTCCTAAACTTGGTTAATTCACATTTTACCGGTTCCGATTCTTAGTTCGCTTACTATTTTTTGTTTATTGATCACAACAAGAGGAACAAGTGTACTAGAAAGAGATTCTAATTTGACATGAAAAGTATAGTTATAAATAATCCCCTTTTGAGCAAGTTGATACTGCATAACAAATATGTAATAAACTGGAATATGTTGCATACATTTTTTAAAGCTTGTACAGCTTATTATATTTTAAAAACTTTTCTTCTGTGCTTATGCTTGCAAATTCTGATTCCTCCATTTTTAGCTAAAATTGGTATAATTGAATAATTAATATTTTAATCATCCCATCACTACACATATCACTGCGTGATGCTACTCACCAGAGCTGCGCAGAATCTCGAGGATGTTGTCTCGCTGGGCCTTCATCTGAGCGAGGAACTGTTCTGCGCCAATGTGACGCAGCTTCTGTGCCAGGTCCACAAAGGTGACGGTGTTCTCTCGCAACACCTCTTCTGAAAAGCTGCGCTGGCACTCCAGACCCAGCGTTATCAGCCGATGAGCCAGGTACATGCAGTTGTTGTGGAACAGTGCTAAAACACGAACACCTCTTTTACATTTTTGAAAACCAATATGTACTTCTATTCCTTTTCGTGCTAATCCTTTTAAAAGGAGAGAAAGTGCACGTACTCACAAGGCAGTACTTGGGCACAGAGAGAGATTCACAAAGTTAGACGAACACATTTTCCATGTGGATACATGGTTGCGACATTTCACCAGCTGTTCAACTTAGCGTGTGTGTCTATCCGCAAGTACCGCCCTGCGAGTACTTAGGATTTTTCATCCCCTATTAGTTATGTAATTAGCGGTCTAGCGGCATATTCCCATCACATCTTACTACCTGTCCTTTTGTAATATTACAAGAATTTTCAAAACTTTAACATATTCACTCTTTTCAGCAGTTAAAAAATATCATACAAGTATTGGTGATGATATACAATCATCCACAGAAATATTAAAGAAGATGGAAATTTCACAATTATAGCCAGGTCCAAACCACTCGATTATGAAGACGTTAAAATGAATTGTACCACAAGATCAGTACCAGAACTGAGCCAATACAGATACCCGATATTAAAGTGTAAAATATAAATTGCTTAAATAGCCCAGATCTAAGATTACCAACATATTACTACACTATGGAGTAAAGCCCACATTCACAACCTACAAGACAAACCAGTTGCAGCTCATGCAGCATCACAAAACAAAGATTGTGTGGTTCCTGCCACAGCACCAGAGTAGTGAGAACCCCACCACCTTCAATCACACCTCCAAAACCATACTCAACAGCTATACCGGCAAAATTTCAATTTTCCTGCCGCACCCTAGCTTGCCAAATGGCCGCTAGGTTCACCACCAATGGTATCCTTCCACCATACCAATTTTTTAAACGAGGAATTGCACGCCAAAGTTTTTTGGCAGAGTTCAGGTCCATCGTGCATGAAATACTCTACTACACTGATTTCTTGCAACAGGTTTGTAAGAGAGACAGAGATAGTTACAGGTACATTTACACAGCAGAGCACGTAAAAATATTCTTAAAAAAACAATGGTAGCAACAATCTTTTACTCGATGAACATATGGTCACTTAACATTGCAGTTTTCAGAAAATATTTCTTTAAAATAGCTCTTCACCCATTATCATTTCCAGTAGAATTGCGACTATCCAAACTGATGTGCGCGAGATCTAGTACACCTTCGCAGAACTCCGGGCAGGCTTGTGATACGTGCGAGATATCGTACACGTGGGCTTGCTGACAATCCGTTCAGTGTCGGTGTGAAAGTACAGTACGTTACACGCCGTTTGGTTTTCAATTTTAATTCATTCTGTCCTTGTGTTTCAAGGATGAGTGGTAAACGTAAAAGAGTTGTTTAGTTGGAAACAAAGTTTAATACTATGAAGAAGTTGGATAATGGACAGTCTATTAAGAAGGTCACTGCTGATTTGGATGTAGGAGAAGTGACAGTGGACGATTGGGAACAAAAACAAAAAACATTTAAAAGTGGTTCAACTAAAGTGTTTGTGGAGGCAGTGGCTTGTAAAGAAAAACTACGAAGGAAGGGGAATATGAATAGACATCCCCGAGGCTTTGTTTGTCTAGTTTTCTCAGCTGCGAAAGACAGGGAGTCCGGTAGGCGGCCCTATTTTACAAGCCAAAGCCCTAGGATTTCATACAAATTTATGCACAGAGAAGACAATTTTACGGCTAGTGATGAGTGGCTCGATATGTGGAAGAAGTAGTACAGTCTAAGACAACTGAACATTGCTGGGGAGAAACTTTCTGCAAATTCGAGCAAGATTTCTGATTTCCAAAAGATAATAAAGGAGCTTGTTTTACAGTCCGGACTTAATCCTGATCAACTGTTCAACTGTGACGAAACAGGACTTACCTAATTACACAATGTTGCAGTCAAAAACTTTGGCAGCAACAGATGAAAAACAGACTTCTGGGTTCAAAAAGAGTAAAGAAAGAGTTAGAATTCTGGCCAGCTGCAAGGCTTCTGGTTCCCTAAAATTAAGACCCCTACTGATAGGCAAATCTAAATGCCCCCAAACTTTCAAAAACTTGAATGTGAAAGGTTTACCTATAACGCACACAAACCAGAAAAGCACTTGGATGAATTCACAATTATTAAAAAATTGGTTTTTTAAGTAATTCGTTTCTTCAGTTGAGGCATTCCTTAAACAGAAAAATATTCCTCGAAGAGCAAATTTTATTGTTGGACAATGTCCTCTCTCATTCAGATGTCGCCGAACTTTCAAGTAATGACATAAAAGCCTTTTTTTTTCCCCCCACCAAATGTTCCCTCGTTGATTCAATGATTCAACCACTTGATCAAGAGTTCTTGAAAAATTGAAGAATTCCAGTAGGAGACTCCGAGCGTAATAGCCAAGTTAGATGAAGGAACGACTGCCGCTGAAGCTCACAAGGCTGTTATAATGAAAGATCCTGTTTACTGGACCGTTACGGCCTGGAACGACGTCAAAAAGCTTACATTACAAAAAATCTCGGAGAAAGCTTTCAGATTTTAAAAATTCCAGCAGTGCCTCATGAGAAAAAGACTCGGACAATGCCGTTACCTACTGAACTTGTAGAGCTAGCTAACTAACTTCCTGTTGTTGAGCCAGTGAACAACGAAAACCTCCACAAGAGGTTTGATGGAGACCTACAGTTTGAGTTAACACATGACGCACTGACTGAGTCACCAAACCTCAGAGAGAAGAGGACACTGATGAAACCAAAAAATGTCACATTCTGATGGTTTGACAGCTGTAGATGCAGCTCTCACATACATTCTTCACCAAGAGGAGCCCACAGCTAACAATCTCTCGTCGCCACAGCGTTGCCACAAACTCACCATAAAAAAGAGATGCAACACGTTGATGTACAATTCAATAATAAACTTTTGTTAACAAAAATTTATTTACAGCATTTGTTGTTAATCTTACTAGTCTAATTACATATGTATTGTTTTGTACGCTATGTATCAAATAAACACTGACTTTACATTAAAGCAGCGAGTTATCGTTAAGTGTTGTAACCCATTAATCCCAGATCTCCGTATTATCCAAGTTTTTTCATATTCAAAGTAGTCTCAATCCCAATTAACTTGGATAATCGTGAGTTTACTGTACAAACAAAGAAAAGCAATGTAAAACTGGGACTCACCAACATGCTGGGGAATGGTCTCTAGGAACTTGCGGTGGTGGACTGGCACAACTGCCATGTACAGCTCAAAAATGTTGCGGGTGGTGATGAAGAGCCGCACTGCATACTGGCCGGTGTTGTGGCTCGCCTGGTCCAAGATGTTAGTCACCAAGATCATCAGCTCCTCCGTCGACTTGCTGAACCAAACAAGACACGACACAATGTGCTACCTCCACCTTATCTGAAACTGCCCTGAAGCCTTATTCACCTAAATACTAATCACAGCTGAAATTCGCATTTCCAAATAAGAGAAATTTGTAGTTATAGTACATGGATTCCCTTAGCACACACAGAAGAAGAAGAAAATTTTGTTATGTCTGATCTCTCTTAGCCATTGGCCACCCAAGGTGGTATTATTCTGTTTTAATTTCATCGAAAAATGATTTTAATAATTTTAAGGACTCAGGGGAAAAAAAAAAGTCAAGTATTAAACAAATGAATTACGCTCTAAAATAAAGCAAAAAAATGAAAATAATTTTTTTTTTTTTGGTTACATTTAATATAGAGATTAAGTTATGTATTTAAAAAATTGGTGCCTCTATCCCCTTCCCGTGGACACTTCATCCTTCCCTGTTGCGATTCCCTTACGGAGACAGAGGGCTTAGATGTTCTTTATTGAGGTGTCCGTGTTGTGTTTTTGCTATGTCGTGTAGTATTCATGTTAATGTGTTTGGTCTGTTGTTTTATAGTTCGTTTTGGTGCCTGTGTTGTGTTGTCTGGGTCATGGGTAGGCCACTCCCGGCAGGTCCTGCCCACATACACATCACGCAAGAAAGAAAATGCAAACATTTCTAGTAGCCTTTACTACTAATCACTAATCTCCCATTGTTCATGTAGTTTTGACACCTTTGTACCACCAAGCAACCACTAGCGGCAACCACGAACCTGAAGTTTACGATACCCTATGAACAGGCGCCCTCCGCATGGTGCGTCGATTCTGTTTGCCTTTGTGATATGCAACGTGCTAGGGCATGCAGGTATGCAAACCTCTGCGAACTCCCCATGTTGTTTTGGCTAACTTCAACTTATATAATAGTATTGATGGTCTCTTCTCAATTGAAAGTTGAGGTGAAACTTAACCACTAGGTATTTAGTGACCAGGGGGTCAGCTTAGTCTCAAACTTGAAAAGTACTTTTTGCACACCTCTAGTAAAAATAATAAATTTATTATTAAAAAACCACTTAGCAATGCAAAATCTTAAAACGGGTTGCCACGTTTTTAAATGGCCACAAGAATATCTATCATCTAAAAATTTGCCCATCTGAAAAATGTTATTGAACACAAAATTTGGAGTAAACTTACCTTATCTGGCACTCTGGTTGCTGGAAAGTATCCAGGGTCTGCTCCACATCAGGCTTGGTGTAGCCAAGGAGCTTGAAGAGGTTGCCATCCTTTACACTGGCTTCCATTTCTACATTCACCACAGACGCCTTGAGTTCCGTGATGGGAGGTGTCGAAACATCTCTGTCCTGCTTCATCGTACACACTTCACCTTGCACCTTCGCCAAGGGCGTGTCTGCGTGGCATTTCGTTTTGCCCTCACACTTTGTTGGGCACACTGCGTTCTGCACTGGTGTCGACGAATCATCTTTTGCAAGTTTTGGAGATGAATTTTTATTTCTGTTCTTAGCAGATGCAGTCTTAGTCTGCTGCTCCTTCGTCGGTGGAGATTCGTTTTGGGATTTGGCTGGAGACTGATTTTTCTTACGTGGAGGTATTTTCTTTGGTGGCTAAAAATATTTCAAAGACATAGAATAGCAGTTTTCCTTGCCCCCTAAATTTGAGATCATCTTACATTTTCACATCAGATTCTCATTGCACAAATTACGTATTAACTGTAATTTATTTTTAATTACGAATTAACAGTAAGGCTACAAACTGTGAATTACCTTTTAAGATATGTATTTACATGTTATTGAGCTTTGAACTTTTTTACACACAAAAGGTCTTGATAGTTGAGAGATTAGAATTATTGCTTTTTCAAACAGTGATTCAGATTTTACAGCTGGTGGATAAATGTAAGGATTTCTAGGATGTTGGAAATGTGGTGGATGTTGCAGATCGCTAGTGGTTTTCCTGATGCACTCAAATTTCCAAATACCAATTTATTTACATTTTCTACCATGAAATGTGTCATATCATCCGGTATCCACACTGGCCAGGAACGACAGGTTCCTCTCTCAGCTACGGCAACCAGCACCAGTTCTACTAAGGTTCAGCGTCTTATCTCAACCATTTCGTCTTTGCTTTTTCAAATTACAGTCAAAATTACAGTCATTCGAATTTGTGTCAATTGTGGTCCAACCCTGTTATATGGAAAAATTGCATTAAAATCTGACGGGCAGTTTTTGCACGGTTTTCACAGCAAAATTACATGTTATGTTAAATTTGTTCAGATAGTTCCAGTGAATTAACTCTTAAGATCTACATGCCTGTAAGATAAATTTGACTTATTTTCATTTATTTCACCCTCAAAAAGTAAAAAAACTCACGCCTGTTATATTTTTTTAGAATGAAATAACATGTTTTCATTTATTTATTTTAATATTTTGAAGTCTTCCAAGAGAAAATATTTCAAGATGAGCATATAGATCCTTCCCCTCTCACTTTCATAGTAATAGTAATAATAATTGCAACAATAATAATAATACTAAATAATAATAAAACTGGCAAAAAAAAACTTAATTTTCAGCCTATTTCCTTTAAATTTTTCAATTTCAACACAAATATTTTTACACTTTTTACATAAGAGACTTTACTTAGAGGGAGTCGTTACTTGGGCCGTTTTGTCGAGGTATGACTGTACACGACTAAAAATCACATCAGCTATAACAGTTTTAGTTACGATTAATAAATGATTATGCTCGTCCACTTGGAAAAAAAAAACCAGAAAACAATAGTGTTTGAGAGACACATCCTATCAATGTAGTTTTCTCGAGAGCCATGATGCAGGGATGCATTGTAAGGTGGAGTGTGGCTGACCTGTGGGCCGATGCGCACCATGTCGTGCAGGTCCTTCTTCATGATGGTGCGCGCACGGTCAAGCAGCTGCTGGCACTGCCTGCCCGCGCACAGCTGGTCGATGTTGGTGGCCAGCTCGGTCAGCATGTTGTTGCTCTTACTAAGGAAGCGGCTCAGCTTGAGCTGCGTCTGCAGTCCCACCAACACCTCCCGCACCTGCAGCACCAGCTCCACCTCGCGTTCGCGGCTCTGCTGCTGCCCGGGCACCAGGTGCGACACGCAGTGCTCCACCAGCGATGCGCAGAACTCCTCCCCCACCACCTCCCCCACCCGCGACAGCAGGGTCGCCTCCGCCCCCACCACCATGTTCAGGTGCGCCGACAGAAACCTGAACACGGTCGTCAGGCTCTGCATCACGTCGTTGTACTTGGGCGGGGTGGTGCCCGGCAGCATCTTCACTTCCAGCGTCGCGACGTTCTCCTCCGTGGCCTGCTGTGCATGGCTCCTGTTCCTCACCACCGGTTCCAGTATGCGGCTCATCAGCGCTGTTGAGAACTTGCCCAGCACAAAGTCTACGTGGTCGAAGCTATCCAGGGCTTGGAACACTTGCCCCAACTCCTCCTTGCGGTCCGTGTGAACGATGAGGCGCGCCAGCTTGCCCCCATCTGCGAGGTCTGTCTCCTCGATCGAGAGACAGGAACCCCATGCCTCGGTCATGTCGTACATGAAGCGTTCAAACACGTACACCCGTTCTGTGGAAAGGGCCTTGAAGATCTCTGGGGACTCAGTTTTGGAAACTGTCTTCAGCAATCCCAGCAGTTCCTTAGGGCAAGAAGGAGTACATTTCACATTTTAACCAAATACAGTACAGCATTTAATTTTAAATTTAAACAAACTGTTTTATTTAACCAAAAATTATCTGAATGTGTATTACATGAATAAAACTATTCCTTCTATTGACTGCATCTGGTTTCATGCCCCTCACTAGCCTAAGAACCTAAAACATTTTTAAACATGCCTTTAAAATACTTTAAGATGGGAAAAAAAAAAAAAAAAAAAAAAAAAACCCACCCCCATTTGAAATAGGATAGTAAATAAAATGAGATAAATTAATTTACGAGAAACAAGTAACATGTCCTGTGACAGTAACACAGAAGACAAGAGTGGTAGCCCTGGTTTTGGAGAATTTAAAGTAGGTTTTGCAATACTGTCAACTTGTGATTCTAAGACCTTTTTTTGGGGAACCATAAAAATGTTTCCCATTAACGACTCTCTCGAAATGACGACCCTTTTCCCAGGAACCGTGAAGGGTCATAGAATCGAGAGTTGATTGTATTCTAGAATCAAAAACACTTTCACACATAGCTTATCTGGGTGGATGGCATTCGGAACTACCGCACGAAAATGACTCAAAATTTCATTTTGACAGTCTTAGCATATCTGCTATAAAATGGTAAACAAACAGGAAGTCAATAAATTAAAAACCAATAGGCAGGTTATAACTGTATGTGTAATAAACTAATAATTTTGTTTTATACATGTGATTTATTGAATATAGTAAAATACATCACCTTCCTTAATCTCATGTTAATATTTCACCAATTTTCAGAGGTTGTATTTATTTCTTGTACAAAATCACCACAATTTTAAATTTTAATACTTTTTAACTTTTCTTTATGTTGCAACATTCATCCTATTTGACTCGAAAATTCTCCAACCAGGTACCCATAAAGTTAGTTTTAACAATTCTCTACATAAATAGTGGAAGAAAAAAAATTATCCAAAAAGCATACTGAAATGAAAATGGCTCACTCCTACCTTGAGAGAACAGGCAGTGTCGACATAGCGCTTCTCCTCGTAGGCCTTCCCGGCCTCATTCAGCTGCATGTCTATCGACAACAGCTGGGTTACATACTGGTACTTAAGAGCCACTTCCTTCAGGGATGCCAACAACTTCTGTACCTCCCCTGTCGAGTTGCATAGCTGCTGCATCGTCTGGGAAACCAATTATAAATTAATACCTGTGTTTTAAGTTTACAAGTAAACTGCAAGGATTCAATATATATATATATATAGACACACACACGCTCGTATGCGCGCACACACACATACACAGACAGATAGAAATTCGAACACTCACAGTCTAGTATTTATCAACAGGGATGTGTGACATATTTCTTCCATATTTTGAAATTTTATAAATATGGTAAATTATTGAGAATAAGGGCATTTCTGAAAATAAAAGAAAAAAATCACAGAAAGTAGTATATTTCCACTCTACTTATTACACAGAACATGAATTTACTAGGGACATTAACATATTACCAATACAAAACATAAATACGGTAATGTAGAGGGGGGGGGGCTACGAATATCAGGGAAACTGTGGGGTAAAATCACTAAAAATACACCCACAAAAAATACAAAAACACCTCAATTTAACATTTGTCCACCCAATTTTNCATGTGTGACATATTTCATCCATATTTTGAAATTTTATAAATATGGTAAATTATTGAGACTAGGGGTATTTCTGAAAATAAAAGAAAAAAATCACAGAAAGTAGTATATTTCCACTCTACTTATTACACAGAACATGAATTTACTAGGGACATTAACATATTACCAATACAAAACACAAATACGGTAATGTAGAGGGGGGGGGGGGCTACGAATATCAGGGAAACTGTGGGGTAAAATCACTAAAAATAAACCCACAAAAAATACAAAAACACCTAAATTTAACATTTATCCACCCAATTTTGTAATATGTGCCCACCTAACCTATCTTTACATAACCCCATGATAAGTGAATCACTATTTTATATTTTTAATCTAACCTAGGATTGTAGGGTTCTAATCTAACCTAGGATTTAAGGGTTTTAATCTAACCTACGACTGTAGGGTTTTAATCTAACCTAGTATTATCAGGTTTTAATCTAACCTACGGTTTCATTCTAATCTAGGATTATAGGACTNTCTTTACATAACCCCATGATAAGTGAATCACTATTTTATATTTTTAATCTAACCTAGGATTGTAGGGTTCTAATCTAACCTAGGATTTAAGGGTTTTAATCTAACCTAAGATTTTAGGGTTTTAATCTAACCTAGTATTATCAGGTTTTAATCTAACCTACGGTTTCATTCTAATCTAGGATTATAGGACTTTAATCTAACCTACAATTTTATTCCGATCTGAGATGTTTGGGTTTTAAAGTAACAGTAAAACATACCGGATGTATATGAATTAACTCGCCTAGGTACGCGACGGGTACAATTCCACTGTCCTCGACCAATTCAACTACCGTCGTGCATGACTTGCACCTTACCTCACTCGACAAAACACCATGATCTACTAAAACGTCCAAGTAACACCTGCCACATAGACGACTGTAACGCACAGAAGCACTCATACTTGCGCCCTCCATTCTTAAATCACAAGCCTTCGCACGGTCGGATTCAGACGATACAACTCACAAACCGCACTGTATTGCATCTAAACAGCAACTGAACGCAGTTCACGTCTGCGCCAACAGCATCACATGGCTATTCAACATGGCGTCCGACTTAAACAAAGCAGCTGAACTCCTCGTATTTTTACTATTTTATTTAGTACGTTCTACTTATGTTGCCATTACGGCCTCCTCAATATTAAAAAGGTAAGCTGTATTGAACCCATTTATGTTACTTTTGTGTGTGTACTATGTTTCTTTCAGAAATACCCCTATTCTCAATAATTACCCTTGTAAGTTTCATATTTTAGCAGAGTTGTTAGGTACCAAATTTGCGACTTTTTGANACCAACAGCATTACATGGCTATTCAACATGGCGTCCGACTTAAACAAAGCGGCTGAACTCCTCGTATTTTTACTATTTTATTTAGTACGTTCTACTTATTTTGCCATTACGGCCTCCTCAATATTAAAAAGGTAAGCTGTATTGAACCCATTTATGTTACTTTTGTGTGTACTATGTTTCTTTCAGAAAAGCCCCTATTCTCAATAATTACCCTTGTAAGTTTCATATTTTAGCAGAGTTGTTAGGTACCAAATTTGCGACTTTTTGNCCCCTATTCTCAATAATTACCCTTGTAAGTTTCATATTTTAGCAGAGTTGTTAGGTACCAAATTTGCGACTTTTTGAAAGTATGTAAACTTTTAACCCCATGTCAAATGAGAATGGTGCATCTCTAGAGGATCATTTTGTATTTATATACAGTGTGGGTAGAGGTGTATTTGTGGAAAAAAATTTGAGGTCCTAAGCTTACTTCCTTCTCATAGCAAATTTAGTTTGAAATTTGGATTTTGAACCAAAATATGCTTATTTGTAGGTACATAAACTTGGATGCTGTGATTAGAAATAGGGTCAAGTTTATTAATGTACAAGAAAGCTAATTATTTAAGCTACTAATTGTTTTGTTTCAAGTCTCTAGCTCTTATACAATCAGAGATACTTAGCTTTCCTTAAATGTTGGCATTTTGAAAATATTGCCTCCGCAATGTTCAAAAAATTGCTGCCATCTCAAAAGGAATGCAGAAAAATTTTTATGAACTTTTTTTTGTTATTAAATTCCATACAAAAACACCTGACAAAAATTTCAGAATTAAAAAAAAATGTCATGCAACCTGTTTAATTAAAATTGGATGATAATATATAGAATGACACAAACTCCTTGTATCTTTAACCAATTGAAGTGCTGTAATATTACATCAACAGCAGTATCATGCAGAAAAGTGTAGGATAATACTATGTGAATGGGACTTAAAATGATAATGCAAATATAGGCCCCCATATTCAAAATCTAAGCCTACAAATTTTTTAAAATAAAAATGCAGGTCTGTGGAAAAACCTAAAACTTCATTAAAATACGCATATTTTGAAGTTCTGATAGCAACTTCTACACCAATGCCAAGACAGGTGCGGAAAATAAAAATCTGTCAACTCCATCTCAGTCCGTAGTCCTGACCTGACTGTTGATGTGTTTCATGAGGCAATCCATCTCGACACCCAACCGCTGCACAAGGGTGCGCAGCTCGTGCGGGTCTTGAGACATGAAGTTGAGCGTGATGTACTTGTCCTCCATCATCTCCTTCGCCTCAAGCTTAAGTTGCGACACTCGCTCGTTTATCTCCGTTATCTTCTCATTCAGGTTCGCCAACTCCGTCTCCGCTGGAAACACATTCCTTCATTTCCCACTACCCGACCATGCGACAATATGAATGCTGCTAACACTCAACAACATTGCTGTACTGGCTTTTGAAAAATACATTTTTAATTTTTAAATACATTACAACATTTATTGATATAAACATTAACAATAATTGTAAAAATCATAAGTGAAGCTGGGACACCCTCATTCTCAGAATGTGTTAGATTTATATGGGTTTCATCCAAAACACTATAGTTCAGTTAGCTACAGTCAAAATTCCAAAGTTGATTTGTGTTTTACGCTCCAGATGATAAACCTGGAAATTCAAGTCATATATACTCTCAAAATTTCCAGGTGTGTCACCTGGAGCTCAAAAGAAGAATTACACATTGAAATCAAAGTAAATCAGAATTTTATGCTAGAATCTTGTAAGTTGTCTGCGGAGCCTACATTAAAAGTGGATAGAGATGGTGAATCCTACATTTATACTGAGTACCCGATTCTAATTTCAGGCTGACAGCTGGAGTCGCATCACCATTTGGATTAGATCTGATAGTTACAGAGAAAACCTGAGGGCATCTGCATGGCTCCCACCAGTTCCCAAACCAAGGTCACGATACGCATGGCTGTCTTACGCCACCCATTCCAGTGACACATGGCACGAGGTGGTGTTAGGCGAGAGGTGGACAAAGTGGGAGTTCCGTGGAAGAGGGTAGAGCTGATCAGGTCATGGGATGGGTTTCCTATTAAGGGAGGAAATGTCTGGGCAGCCTCCTGGAGGGGAGTGACCACCTTCACGGTGCATTGCCCATGTAGCACGAGGCCATATTCATCGGTTGGCGGAGAGTGGGCTATCGCCGGCAGCTCCGCGTCCCCTTGGGCTAGTTTATGTGCTACGTCTCTGGGGTCAAACTGCAGTCGTCTCCCCGCAAGTACTGTGGAGAGGTGCAAATGCAGCTTCACACCTCGCTCCCGTGTTGGACGACAAGACTGCCTTTCCTCTGCGATGCCGACCAAGCGGGCTTAGGCTCTGGCCCTGCGTACGCTGTTTGTATCTGCATGCTATCAAGTACAAGAACCATATATCAATATACGGGTGTTTTGCTAAACGCTATATTATTTCATGTACTGCCTTTGGGAGAGCAGGAGAATGGTTCCCCAATAACCCTCAATCATTTTAGTTCTCTTCAGACATGCAGGTCAACCTTTAATAGGCCTGCAATTCTTAAGTCATGTAAGTTTCACTGGCATATGGGAGATATAATATCCTCTGAATCCAGAGCATGTCAGATGTTACTACACAACACAGAGTATAACTGTACATCCAGACGGTAGACCACACGAACATGTATCAAGACTTCTCTCACATCGCAATCACCAGCAGTGGCTGGTGCGTCACGTTAACTTGAATCCTCGCCCTGGACTACCATAGACGTCCCGGCCACTAAACAAGTCGCCCGCCATTAAATGTCACCCTTCTGTGTGGAGTAAGCCTATCCCCTTTTCCTTCAAAATTCTGGCCACGTTCAAAATGACTAACCATATTCTAGCAATATAAAATTCCTTTCCTTCGCCCCGACAGATGCAAGATTGTGCTGCAGAAGCAGCCCATGCACAATGGGACAGCAGAAATGACACCAAATAGATGCCTTTTGGACGACGCCATAATTCGCCACCTCATGCCATTTGCAAACAGGAAGCAGGTCACATTTGGCAAGCTTCCATCTTGAGTAGCATTATGTGATCAGCTCTACCATCTACCCCTCAAATCCTCCTCCTTCCTTCACTGGGAGTAATAATGGAAGCTGTGAGCTGCACCATGCTTACAGATACACCCCCCTCCAGCAGGTGCATGGCTGGTCAGGTACTTGGATGGAGGTGTCCAGACACTTCTGTGCCTGCAGTACTTGCGCCCCGTCGCACAGGACGCAGTGGCGAAATACGAAAAAGGCAAACACTCCTGTCGGTGCGACTGCAAGTCCAGCCCAACTAATATTGTGGAGGGGGGGGGAGAGAGAGCTTAGATACACTGTTGAAAGTAGTGGTGATGAGCAATTAAGTATGAACTTCAATGACTTCTTAAAGTACAACCTTGAAAACAATTCCAAATTCACAGCATACAATCAACAACAAGAATGTGCAAGTTTTGTGTAAGGGTGACGAATCCCTTCTTTCCAGTGGTAGTGGATGCGCTCAGACATACCACTCCATGTGCCTAACCATAACTGAACACTCAAATGAAAGTGAACAACAGTTTAAGTTTCAGTGGCAACGAAATCCGAGGGCAAGACCACAGTGCATTGGGATCTGCTTCTCTTGCCGGGCAACTTATTCCAGTCAGCTGCTCCACCATGTTCTTACAAGCACAATCACCGCTGACGTAACATATAAGTGAGGTGCAAGACGACAATCTGCCATCACTGTCAAACTTCGTGAGAGCCACATTGCACCTGTCAACAGCTACCGGGAAGCAAACTGCCACAACGCAGCATGCCACCACACCCAGCAGATGTAAACAAAGTATCGCACAGCTAGGCATTCGGATCAATACTGGTGCAGACAGTTGATGCGCTGTGGGCGAGCTCATCTTCCACCTGCAGGTACTGCCCGACAGCACTATACTACTGGCACAGCGAGAGCCAAAACCAGACCTCAAAATAAGCAATGTTACCAGTGCGACAAATCCGACAACACCAGTGAGCGACAGTACTGTACCGCCAGTATCACCTCTACCACCACAAACCACCCACCTGTCACATCAAGAGAACTCTCTCTCTCAACTGATAATTGACCAACCTGAACAGTTATTGACATGTCAGCAAATGGTAGTAGTATAAATCTCAAACACGTTAGCCGCAAGAACTAGCCAGGATGCTTCTGGTTTCTCCGCAGACTAGCGGGTGGCTCACATAGAAGTTGTTACAACACAAACAACCACCTGAGAACAACCAGCAGTCTCAACAAATTATAGCTCAGAAACAGAAGTGGCAACGAGGTTTTAACACCATAGTGTTTGCAAATGCGCAACGCAGCAAGAACGTGATGCTCTGTGTCACTGCATTGGCTCGTACCACCTACCTCCGGGCACGTCTCAAAATGTAAACATTCACAAAAATTCATAGCGGACTACGTGCGTATCAGTGAATAGCTGTGTGTGCAGAACACTCGTCATTTGATTGCAAAGACACTCAACAACCTAAGCAGCAATAACCAATGCAGAACAGCCTGCTGCGTTGCGACGTCCACCACGACTGGGATACCTCTCCTTTCACCTCCCCAGCCCAGGGTGACATCTCAGGAGCACTTGATGCACTGTTAACAATGTTGGGGCACTCCCTGGAGGCATCCATCGCCAACAGATAGTGATGCACCAGGGCAGAGTGACCACAGCCGAGGTTCTTGTAGCACTAGAGGGGGCACCACAGGGTTGGTCAACCCTCCTCTCTCACTGCCATCCTGGGAGTCTCCCGGTGGCAATCAGCAAAGCACGTCATCAGCCCTTATAGTGTTGGTGAAGGAGAGGGCAGTGACGCAGCCAATTTGCCACCCGCTCGCTGTTTCAGATGGCTGCATCACAACTACTGGCTCAAGTGCCCCACGTGAGGAGACATCACAATGCCTCACATTGCAGCGGGTCACTCCCTGGAGTTCAGCCCCCCCACCAGCCAACACAATGTCAACCTACGGTCAAGGAGGCGCGTGGAGGGGCCATTTAATGTGGGACAAGCCTGCACCCCTATCAGATGATCTGGCATGCCATGCACAACACCAACACCGTGATGCAGCGAAAAACCAGTGCATGCGCAAGTGCAGTATAGTGTGGTATTCCTATATGTATTCCTTAAGGGTGTAATCATTGTGCCCCACATCTCTCCTGGTTGGTTGGATCAATAGGTGAGCGGGGTATTAAAATTTCTCAAAACCAAAACTGCAAGGCACAATGCCAAAATTCAAATAAAATAAAGTACACCAAAAGATGTGTGTAAAGCACATAAATGTTAATACAGAGTATTTTCTATCATTATTGGTGTAATTCAAAGTGTAATTGTGTTTTATGTAAATTCTAAATTATGTAAAACATGAAATTATTTTTTATGTGGTGTCATGCAAAAATATGTTTATATTTTAATTTTCCCAGTGTTTTTATGGTATTGTTAGCAAGATTAGTTTGGGTGCACATATGGCGTGACCTTGCCCAGACACGCGCCCCAGCCCACCAGTTCAGGTCACGGTAAATACAACGTAGGCAGGACAATCTACCTTCTGCAACTTCGACGCTTTTCACCAATGCTATAGGGGCCGCAATGACNAGGTGAGCGGGGTATTAAAATTTCTCAAAACCAAAACTGCAAGGCACAATGCCAAAATTCAAATAAAATAAAGTATACTAAAAGATGTGTGCAAAGCAGATAAATGTTAATACAGAGCATTTTCTATCATTATTGGTGTAATTGTTTCACATTAACACAAAATACATTTAAGATTTAATACATTTTGTAGAAATTATTTTTTATGTGGTGTCATACAAAAATATGTTTACATTTTAATTTTCCCAGTGTTTTTATGGTATTGTTAGCAAGATTAGTTTGGGTGCACATATGGCGTGACCTTGCCCAGACACGCGCCCCAGCCCACCAGTTCAGGTCACGGCAAATACAACGTAGGCAGGACAATCTACCTTCTGCAACTTCGACGCTTTTCACCAATGCTATAGGGGCCGCAATGACGTACTCGCATCCCACCAAGGCAAACCCGGTTTGATTCCCGGTGGGATTTCCCCGAGATTTTCGCAAGTGGGAATCGTGCTGGACGATGCCGCTTATCGTCGGGTTTTCTCTGGGACCTCCCATTTCCTCTGCCCTAGCATTCCGGCGCTGCTCCATACTCACCTAACTTCACCCTCAACAGCTCCTAAGACCTAAATCTCTTCACTCACTCTTTCATCGACACATCAATGTTACAGCTGCAATCGTTTTTTAATTAATCTGGAACTTTTTTGCTTTTAGTGCCAGAGTAGCCACCTCGCCTACCTTCAGCATAGAAGTGCGTAGGGAGGCTTAGTTGCACCTTTATTTCCAAGATGTGTGGTCCGTGTGTCCATGACATTTCCTCTGTGATGCCTACCAGGTGGGTTTGAGCCGTGGATAGTGTAAGTTGTATATATTGCATGATGTGAAGTTTATCAAGTACTAGAAAAATTTAGGTGTGTTTTGCTGAACGCCATACTATTATCTTGCATACTACCTTTGGGCATGTCATGGCATGAGTCCCCAGTAACCTGCAATCATCTCAGTTCTTTTCAGGCCACTCTACGTCTGGGTGGTTAATCACACGGCCACTATATCAGGAGTATCTTCTCACGTCACAGTCACCAACGGTGGCTGATGCTAATCTAGTAACACTCACCCCCCCCCTCCCCACAATCTAAATTTTTCATGTAACTTCTCCATCCTGCACATGCATGTCATGGCCACTCAACATGTCAACCATCGTTAACTAATACAAAAATTATTTGTCTTCATTTTTGTTTGGTTAGGTAGGTTATACTGAACCTGGTAATTATCCAGTTTAGGGGCTCTTCGGTAACCCCCCCCCCCCCCCGAAAAGTGGTATATTTCCACTCTACTAATTACGCAGAACACGAATATTCTAGGGTAATTAACGTATGACTAATTTCATTATATGTGCCCACCTAAACTAACAGAAACTAACCCCACGATGAGTGAATCACTAGTTTACATTTTTAAACTAACATAGGATTGTAGGGTTTTAAACTAACCTAGGATTATAGGGATTTAATCTAACCTAGGATTATAGGGATTTAATCTAACCTAGGATTAAAGGGTTTTAATCTAACCTAGGATTGTAGGGTGTTAATCCGAGGTCAGTTAAAAACCCTACTATCCTAGGTTAGATTAAAAAACTACAATCCTATGTTAGTTTAAAAATGTAAAATAGTGACTCACTCATTGTGGGGTTAGGTTCTGTTAGGTAAGGTGGGCACATATTACGAAATTAGTCATATGTTAATGACCCTATTATGGCGTCCGACGTAAACAAAGCGCCAAACTACTAGTAATTTTAACTATTTTATTTAATACATTCTACTTATTTTAACATGACGCCCTCTTGAATATTAACTAGGTAAGCTGTNCTAGGATTGTAGGGTGTTAATCCGAGGTCAGTTAAAAACCCTACTATCCTAGGTTAGATTAAAAAACTACAATCCCATGTTAGTTTAAAAATGTAAAATAGTGACTCACTCATTGTGGGGTTAGGTTCTGTTAGGTAAGGTGGGCACATATTACGAAATTTTAACTATTTTATTTAATACATTCTACTTATTTTAACATGACGCCCTCTTGAATATTAACTAGGTAAGCTGTNAATTTTAACTATTTTATTTAATACATTCTACTTATTTTAACATGACGCCCTCTTGAATATTAACTAGGTAAGCTGTGCAGTTTTTACCCATTAATGCAATTTTTGTTGGTCTAGGACGTTTCATTCAGAAAAGTCACTAAACTTAATAATTACCAATTATTCCAGTACTCCTGATTTATGTAATTATGAAGGTAGTTATAAGGAATGAGTAGTGAATTAAACCAACATATTAGGAGACCAGTAGTACCAATTTTATTTGTAATTTGTGATAAAATGTACTATAGTTAAGAAATCACAATTTATGAGAGGTCTTAATTCATTGACATGTATTTTTTGCTTAATATTACTGTTTTAGTATGTTTTTGTCTTTTATGTAGTCCGTATTATTATACATAATTAGGTGGATTTGAAACACAAATTATAAAATATTGTCATCCTTATATCTGAGGGGTTATAATAAATATACACCCTACTTGAGACATGCTTTTAAAATATTAGACGCTCTCATTCTTATGAAGGTTTTTGTTGTTAAAAAGTAACTTTAAATCTATGTTATAAACTGCTTCAACATTTAATGATTTGAGGAAAATTTTCCTACCAAAATACAGACAAAAACCACGAAAGTCTGGGACGGTTTTAACTTGGAATGTACTAATATTTTTCACACAGTGGGATGAACTGCACCAACCCTGCATGTAATGCAGTAAAAGACAAAAAAGGTATTTTTGGGTGTTGAAATGTTGCTAAGGTCCATGTGGTCTTCATTATATTTTCCACATGACTGGATAATGGGGAAGTGGTATTAAAGGGTTCTGCCTATCCGAAACAGTATTCCAAGTGGAAGCAGTGAAATGCGGGAGCGACAAGGGCTACACTGCTGAGCACATCAAATGTACTATTGCCGCTAAGCATTAAGGTTGACTCACAACCATCTGTCGCATCCGTTAGTCCGTCAGGCGGACACGTGACGTTCGACCAATCGCAGGGCAACTTTTTTTTCTATCTCAAATATATCTCAAACTTAACTTTTGACATACCGACGGATGGGCTACCTACCGCCTTCAGACGACATTCCGTAGATGAATACGCACTTTGTGAAATAAAATAAAAGGGGGTGGATAAGTGTTTATTTATCTTGGTAGTAAATTCAGGAATTTAAAACATAAATAATAATTCAGTATTAATTTTTATCACGTAAAAAAATTATTTCCCCAAAATGTTTCTTTCTTGAAAATTTACTTACAACCAAAATATACTTTCTACAAAAGAAATATCACGATGTTAAGATGTCGTGCTGAAATTTTGCCGGACAGGATTGACAGACGACGGATCGTTGAGAGTTGCTTTCAACTGACTGACGGGTGCGACGGATTGTCGTGAGCCCAGCTTAAGGCTCTGAACTGGTGTGCAGTGTTCTTGTCCTGCTGTGTGTATATGGAACTTTAAGCCGTACCTAACTCGCGTATCATTTTATTGATGCAAAGTCTGGAACTAAGTTCAATAGACACCTATAATAATTTTTCTCATATCCGGGCAGAATGTTTTGGGATACAGCAGTCTGGAAGGGCACTTTTTGACAGTGTNTGTTTTGGGATACAGCAGTCTGGAAGGGCACTTTTTGACAGTGTTGAAATGCTCTGTAGCATGCATGGTAGCTTAGTAAACTTTATGTACTTTCCTGACAAGAATTAACTGAACACCATATAGGTCTGGAAATCGGCCACCCTTTTACCATATTTTTCTTATAAGCTTAACAACGAAAATAAAAATATCAACTACAAATTAACTGTTTATTTAAATTTGGGGTGTGATGTGGTGATGCAACATTTTACATACTCAAACAGACTAGAGCACCGAATTATACGTGTAAGAAATTAATAATGATAGAAGGTCTAAAAGAAACAAATTAGTTGCTCAATAATTTCCCCAAAAACGTTCGCCGCCAAAAACTTAAGCCATGCGTCAAAAATAAATTAAATTTACCTTAGGAATGTTGCGTTTTACTTACCGGCTTGAGTCAAGACTTCCTCTAAGTAGCTCATTTTATTTTGAAAGAATACAGCTTGTAATAACAACGCAAATATATTCTAATTTCCCTTCGGTACGTCAAACCAAATACTTCCACATTGCTTACTTGAAAATAAATTATGTTAGGTTATGTGCGTACGATGAGAATACGACCCGGCAACGAGCCTTCGCGACCATTACTCTATGGTTGCGGCAGTTTTTAAGGATCGATACAAAACACAAAGTAAAAACGAAACTTAGAAGTTTTGTTTCCGTTAAATTGTGAATCTAATTAAAAAAACATAAAAAGTAGGAACACATTAATTTTCTTTGTTCGCTAGTATCCACAATAACCACTCATGTTATGTTCCTGTCACACTAACATGCGTTTGCCATTTGTTTTTGGCCAAGTACACGGTTCTTTAACTTTATTTGATTTGGCTCAATATTTATTTATTTATTTTGTGTACCGTGTATCTCACGTAAGCTAACGATGCTCGCGAACATGGAACAAGTCAAAAGGTACAGACACAACACATACATACAAAACAGAGGACAGAACAAAACATGAGATAAGATAAGGAACAAGTGCAACGAGCCGAGCTGTCATGGGGTGAACATCGTGCTCGTGGCTACTCTCTCGCCAGGATCTGCCCACCCCTTGGTACCAACAAAGGCCTGGCGCTTCTGCGTGGGTAGCGGTGGCGGGACTATGGCAGCTTGGGAGAGGCGATTATTCCGCAACTCTTCGCATCCCCAGGTGGCGGACAGGGGGTCCCCAGGCTCTGGGGTGGCTAGGAATATTCAAATACCAGTCCGCGGACCAACTGACCGGTGTGCAAACGCCGTCGTTATGAGCGTTCGGAAGCTGGGTAGCTCAGTACGAGATCGCGAAGCGCATTGAGCATGAAGAAGCTCAACGATCAAGGCGGGGAGGGGATCTCGAGGTGATGAAAATTTGCAAAGTATAGCGAATCTAACTGCTCGATTCTGTGGGCTACTGAATTTGGATGTGCGATGAATGTAACTGGGATGCATCGGACCTTGGAAGCATCACTGACATCACCCTTCATCCTGGGCCAGCAGCTCGCCACTGCCATTGGTAGGTCCTGGAAGTCCCACCGAGGACTTTCAGTGCTCACCCAAGACCGACAGACAATTTTGGAGGATGGGTGAGGGAGGTCTCCCCGGGAAATTGCTTCCCGCCTTCACCCATGGCATGAAGATCCTGGTGTAAGCGCAAAAGATCGAAGATGGAATAGGTGCCATGACTGAGCTGCCCAGTTTTCCGACACACTCGACAAGAAGCAGGAGGACCCTGCATTCAAATTGCTGCTGTCAATATAGTTGTGCTGGTTTGCCAGCACAGAAATATTGACAGCAGTACAACCTCAAGGGCGCGTGCAACCACAAACTCCTCCCCCTATCTTCTGGTTCTTCCACATTATATTTGATGTGAACCGCACATTTACGAGTCCTTCTTGCCCACTGTGACTGCCGCAGTATGTCCACACCAGACGCACCACACCGACAGGCTTGTGGGAACGAGTACAAGTGCATTAGTGTTCTAATTTATTTATTCAGTGTATTTCATCAGTGTATTTGTTAATAGCGTCAGTGTATAGTTAATTAATAATTTGTTTTGTCATCGGAGACAGTCTGCCCAGCCACAGTCAGAGACATGTGACATTCTACATTTGGCAGTACTGTGGCTGGTGCAATACAAACATTTAGGAATAATTTAATCATTTTTATTATGTATTTGTGTAAGGGTAATTATGTTTTCTTATGTTAATTTAGTTCATATCATTTTCCATCCCATAATCATCTTTCAGTGTATATTGTGTTTCACCATTTCACCGCATGGCGTCGGCTGCCCGTAGGTGGTGAAAGCTGGCGCACGCTTCCGCCCAGTATTCGCCAGCACTTGGACGAACTCGGACGTTACGCTCTCCCACTCCGCAGAAGCCCTAGCAAGGACATCATCTGTCGAATAGTATCTAGTCGCATCCATAACATTGTAAATCATTATCATCATCTCTTTCATTATTTAACTTGCATAGCGCCGAGAGGAGAGCGACGTTATTATTTATCGGGAATCGTAAAGTGCATTTCGAGCTTCACATTATAAGACCACGTGGTCGCTCGTAGCTCAGGGCCATTCAAACCACGTGTAGTGTGGATAGTTATGTGTACAATAACGGGGTAATAAATATCTTATCACGTACTACTTTATTTTATTGATGGTTAAGTACGGCGTACGAGGTGGCCGAAAGCCTCGGCATAGTGTGTATGACGGAGTGTTTACCAGAGCCCCTAGGCCGTCGACGAACGACCCTACATCTCATCAGCTCACCGCAGAGCTGTGGCGCCGGGCACATATCACTTCCCAACTCTGGGAACACCGCGGATCAAGTTGGCTTTTTTCGCCATAGCCAAGCTTGGTCACGTCATGGTTTCCACACCATCTGTTTCCCATAGCATTTCAGTAATGCATGAACAAGTTTTGATTTATTTCCTGGGTTTTTAAAGTGCCTATTACGGTTTTCCCCTTTCCCTTTTTAGCTATAGCCTCAGCTATAGGTACACTCAGGGAACCAGTCATGGCCTTAAACAGTGTCCATTGCTGCCCAATCCCTCGCTGCCGCATTGCATGACTTCCCTTCCTTTTAGGTGTATGGGGCCTAGCGCTGATACACAATTATCTCCTGTCCCTACCTTGGATGTACACTTAAAACGTAGCAATATGGTATGTTCGGAAAAAAAAAAAAAAAAAAAAGGAACAGGTATACCGAAGTGAAAATGATCTCACAGTAAAACAAAAATAATGTATTTTCCATCTAACCTCTCAATGATTGTCAGCATAAAGGCTGCTTAATTTTGACTTTTAAGTCCCAAATTCTTTCAAGATCTCGCTGTTAAGAGCCACCCAAATCTCTTCACTCTTCAAGACCCAACTTTTTACAATCGTAGGAGTGCTTGGTTTGTACTTTACAGTTACATTGTGTTATGTTTATAAGAAATAGCATGTTGATAAGGACACATAATACCAACACAAAGTCAAATGTTCAAGTTTTTAGCATCGTAAAGGGTCTTACAAGGCCTAATCGTTGTTTACTTCAGTTGTGATTTTAATGGCAGAATCCAATTACTGTACTGGACTGCACTCCCTGAGTGAAGCACATTCCAGTCTGTATGCACTAGCACAGAATGCAGTTGTTTTCCTGTTTCAGTTGTCGATTATATTGAAAAAA
Source organism: Clitarchus hookeri (assembly GCA_002778355.1). Taxonomy (NCBI): domain Eukaryota; kingdom Metazoa; phylum Arthropoda; class Insecta; order Phasmatodea; family Phasmatidae; genus Clitarchus; species Clitarchus hookeri. The sequence continues at coordinate 31,523 of NQII01004282.1, forward strand.
AGTGTGCAATGAGTAATTATTTTCCTGCACTATCTTCAGAAACAGAGAGACAGTTTTAGTAGAAATATGCCCGACAAATAAATAGTACTCGCTTGGCACAATCATGTGATAATCGCGGTTTATTTCCAGTTACAGGGTACATTCACAGGGAAAATATCACTAGGTAAACACCATAAAATGGGATGTTTCTCGTGGCGCACTATTGACACTAAAAAGTGGTTTTTAGCGATATGTCTTTGGGTTTTGTTCTTTCTAAAGCATCGCATTTGCATTCGATGTTAGTATTCCTGTCATGGAGAGGAAGGAAGGGAATATAAATGGGGAATATAGGGTTTTAAAAAGATTACAATTTGGAGTTTAACTGGTTGAGGAAGAGCATGGGAAAGGTTGTTGAAGGATTGTTTAAATTAGTCCGACTATGTACCAGCCATTTCAGGTTATGTATATGACAGTAAAACTCTTGGCTGATCCCAGTTCATAAAGACTGCCTGGGAAAATGAATCACTCTCACTAAGTCCTTAGTTTACATTTTGTGTAGGTACCGTTATGTGAGTATTTCTGCCCCTCTCGCAGCCGAAACAGCACGAATGCAGGGCAAGGTCAAAGGCAAACTATGTCGATGTAGGGGTTGACCTGCAGCCCTCGATGTGTGAAGTGGCGGCGTGATAAATGAGCAACACATAGCTTCAGATCTCATTATATTCGATACTCTCATTACAACTACATAAAAAGTGAGCAATGTAGCAAAATTGGTCGCCGCCCCCAGGGTCGCGCCGGCAGTCAAGGCAGGATGGAAGACAACCAGTGAGGTTCCAAGGAGGAATGTAGGGTACTTCGGGTGGAAAAAAGGAAGCGTTGATAGGTGCACAACCCAGCTGGGTTAGGGAAGCACAAGATCTCTGGGTCTCGGTTCGGTGTGGCTGACCAACCCCTCCTTTGGCAGCTTGTTGGTAGTATGCAAAATGTAGTATGAATGGCGACAGAGGACATTACTTGCCGGCTTAACTCCATTGCCACTGAAGTCACAGTGCACATATTTACACTCACACCTCTGCATGCTTTTACATATTCAATGTAAACAAATTGACAGGCTACACTGTAGATAGTCAATTATGTATCGTTTTATTTCCATGTGTGGATACAATACACCCATCTGACGCGAGGGGATTTTAGGAATTGGGTGATTGTCACTCCCATACCTTGATTTTAATTAAGGGGGTCGTATGATATTACTACCTAATGCCATAACTCAAGAGCATGAGTTAATTGAGGGTTGTTCGGTCGATGACCTGTGGGTTCCTGGAGTCGTCATCAGTTATGGTGGTTCTTGTAAACATAGAAGGTGCAGATAATCCACAAATACCCACCTAATGCTGAAAATAAATGTTGGTGAGATTTTCAGACATCTCACTTGCTTTTATATGTACATTTATTGTACTTCAAGCGGATGCAGCACCCTAAAAACCCAGGACGGTTGTGCGAGAGAAGAAACATAAGTATGGGCTAGAATCGTTTATTTGTTCTCTTTGAATACAGATAGGCGCCCTTCCAAAATACACACTTTTAAGCGGACTCGGCACTCGGTCTGCCAATAACCGAAATTGAGTTATGTGGCATGAGCCATGAATAAATAGACTTGGATGTGTAATGTGCTACACCCTGGAGGAAGTCACTGTGGACAGACAGTACATGCCTCAGCACTAATAAAGCACATGCTTCTGTTAAATACATGTATATGTAAGTGAAAGTTGTTACGGCCGTACGTGAAAGTGCCAACAGGGCTCGCGCAGAGCGACACTTCCACAATGCCGGTTATTCGGCTCCAAGAGTTACCTCTTGAGGTGAATAAAGCAAAATGGAACACTTGAGTCAATTAGTCGATGATGAGGCGGGTGTGTTCCATTCTCACCAGTACTTCGTGCCACGCTCTTGATTGAGTGTTTGACTCAGTGCAATCTCGGCCAGGTTGAGTTGATGACTGTGGAGGTACAAACTGTTACAAGAGCACTCGTAGAGTAGTTGTTCATGTCACATGGTTGTATACAAGTTAAAACTGCTATATTAACACCGCACACAAATTTTCCCTCTTCAAACTATACTTTAAAACCTGAGTCAGCTAAAACCGAAATTAACACAAGCATGCATGGCACGAGAAAATAACTGAAGTTGCAGTGGCTGACCACATGGTCGGCTCATGAGGCAGGTACAAGGATGGAGTCGGCCATTACCATAAGTTTTAAACTGAAACCTCCCTTACATGACAATGCACAAGGGTGGTAGTGCGGGAGGCATGTGAAGTGAAATAAAGTAGTTCCATAAAGATTATCATATAGTAAACTAACTCACTTGCGGCAAAGTATGAGTTTCCCAGTACACAACCTCCCCCAGCTGCGCACAAGACTAACTGCATGTGGGCAGACATGGCTGCTAGCCAGTTGGATCAGTGTGCTTCTGGTAATAGTAAAAAATAAACTTGTACTGAACTTCCACAAAAGCTCAACACTGAAAAATAACAAATTTAAATTAATGTATTTTATGTTCTTTGTTATAAGCATACCTTGTGAAAATACATGTTAAAATTGGGGCATTTGCAAAAACAAATGTATGTTTATTATTTTTCTCTGGCTGACAATAAATTAATATCTTCTGTAAAATAAAATACACATACCCTTTGTCAATTAATTACTTTGTTACTATTATATGCTGTTCACACTTAAGTGGACACTTTTGAAAGCCCTTTCATTTGGAACAATAGTCAATTAATATTTTTTATTTTAGCATTAGTCAATAACTTCCAAGTGCGGTGGAATACGCACAGAGTGTTTATTACTTACATGGCAATATTAATTTTAAAATATTGTTAAAGGATAAAGAATGGCTGAAAGGAAAAAGTAACTAGGCCCTCAAAAGTGCTCAATTTACTGCGAACAGCTTATACATATTAAACAGGTAGTTGTACCCTAGTTGGAACAGCCATGCAAAAAATGGAACTTCGGCATCAGTTCAGCTTCCAATCAGCATTTTGAATTTCTAAAAATTGAAAAGCAAGCAACCTGCTTTTGTTATGTCCATAAATTCGTTCATGAATTTATCTATTCACATATGTCCATAGCAATCCTACCTGCAGTTGTTTATCATACACAGATGTTATATCGAACATGACTGCAAAGTGGAATTCACTTGAAATGACCATGCACCAGGTACACACTTCTTGCTTTATATTTAATTCTGTAACAAAACCCGAAACTACTGGCTGATTAGGCACGGCATTCATCATATGTTGGCCATGTGATTGTACTAGATGGTATGATGAAGTCAGTCATCTCCGCCATTTTCTGCATCTTGTGGCCACCACTTTGTTGGTCGTTGGCAGGTTGGGTGTATTTGTATGCTGCACGAGCATTCTGTTTCGTGGACTCGCGTATGGGACATACATCAGGTCGCATGTCAGGTTTGGCCTCATAAGCTAACAGGAGATACAACGACTAACACTCCATCTCCCCGGGGGCAGGCCGAACCTGACAGTGACAGCTGTAGGTTCCTCTGGTTCAGTGCTATGCGGACTCCTGCTGCTGGCTGGTCTGAACTGAGTGCAAGCAGAGTGGCGGCCATAGTAGCTAGATCATGCAACTCCCCGACTGCTTCTTGGATCTGCTCCATTTGCGCTGGCTGTGTATGCACTACTGCATCGGGCCCTGGATCCTCTTCACTGCCACCTGTGGTTGGCAAGACCTTGTGTGTGTGTAACTCCTGGAATGGCATGGGGAGACTGGTACATTTGCTTCAGGGCCAGGACTGGTGACGATGCTGTGTCTGGGGCTGGCTGGACATGACTGCTGTGCCATGTTGTGCTAGGTGGCGCTTGTTAAGGGGGCAGTGTACTGCACTGTGACATGCAGTGCTCATTCTGGGGTCACTGAGGTTGGTCAAGATGGTCACGTGTGTATACACACTGGTTCAGAATGTAAACAAAACACATGCACATAAAACACTAGCTAAAAACTACATAGCTGCCATGATGTGTCAAACACACGAGGTCTATAATGACACAGGTTACAGGCGCAATGATTTTGGCATAGAATGTAAATCAGTACAAGACAAACAAACATTAGTCAAAACACAGTGCTTTTGGCAAGGAGTTCAGATAATCACAAGTCAAGTAAACACTGGTCAGGAGCATGAATAGTATGTGACATTAGATAAACTTAGTATCTCTAGACAGTGAAGAACACTGACGACCAACATGAGGCTAAAACACATACAGCTCTGACAACAATAGAGAGACGCAAATAAATACTGTGTCATTTCAGGCAGCACATCACCCTGCAAACACAGGCAGCACTCAGATGTGATGATGCAAAGCTGGGACATAGATGGGAGGTGGCAGGCAAGGCTGACGTACTGTCGCGACATGAGGCGGACGATGAACAGTAGCAGTGCTGAGGCATCGGAGAGATGTCAAGATGCTGGTTGCTGAGGAGAGAGGAAGAGCAGCAGGACCTCAGTGTCGGTGTGGGGTCCAAGGTGCCAGCTACCCTGTGTGTGCAGCTGTGGGTGGTCGGACGATGGCGACCCGACAACAAAGATGCAACGAGGGGAGTTGGATGGCATGGGAACATAAAAGACTTCATAGTTGGTGCCCACGGAGACTACAGAACTGACAGCAACCTGTCCCAACTGGTAACATCGAGTGATGGGCGAAGGATGAAGGTCCCGGGCTGTAGTCTGCTGTCTTGCATGCGTGGGTATCTCAGATGCGCGCGTCTGGAAGTACAGAAGGTCGCCTAGGTGCCCGGGGAAGTGGAAGCATGCCTGGTGCATCAAATGGAACAACCACTACTTCAGCATTAGTTCAGTGTCCAATTAGCATTTTACTGTACTAAAAATTGAAAAGCAAACAACCTGCTTCGTGTTATGTTCATAAATTAGTTCATCTGCCCACAGCAGTCGTACCTGCACTTGTTTAGCTCACACAGATGTTACATATCGCACTGCACAGTGGAATTCAGCGAAATGACCACATACCAGGCAAACACTTATTGCACTGTATTTTTTCTGTAGCCAAACACGAAATCACTAGCAGATTAGGCATCACTTTCACTGTATGTCGGCCATGTGGTTGAACTTGATGGTTTGTTGTTGTCGGTGGTCCTCGCCATGTTCTCCATCTCGTGGGCACCACAACGATGTCTGTTGCCAGGTCGGGCAGCGTTGGTGCGCTGCGCCAGCATTCTGTTCCGTGTACTTGTGCGTGCAACATGAATTAGGTCGCGCATCAGGTTTGGCCTCAAAAACTAAGAGAAGGTACGACGACAAATAATAGTCCGTACTCACATAAAAGGGTACTTAAGTGGGCCTGGACCTGAACAAGCTCATTTGGTTGAGCACACAAACAAATTCTTATAGAAATATCCAGAAATAATACAAAAGTATTATGCCCATGGGCGCACAAGCCAGCAGGGGTAGGAAGGTAAACCTGGGCTCGGAAATCTACACGAAGGCTCTAGAAGCCATAATAAACTGTCAACAATAAGGAAGTATTTGAACAGAAAGTGAAGGTGCCTGGAGCAGCCAAGGTCTGTGAGAACCCTAGTGCTAACGGCCCTGACTTACTCCCCTTGGCATGCAGTACAGTGATCACACTGGGTCGCATGCCAAAACTTACCAGAATATTGCATTTTTACACAATTAGTATTGAAAATCACATCAAACATTTTTATATTTTAAAGTAGTTCCAGGCACAACTATTTGGATTAATTAAATTTAATTGTTTCCTGTGTCTGGTAAGAATGAAAATTTCGAAAACTTTTAAGATATAAAATATAAATGGAATTATAGTTGAAACAAGCAAAATATCCTGATAAAATTAGTAGAATGAAAACGAGAGTTCTGGTGCAAGGGGATGAGATTGAGTAAAGAAGCAGGTCAATGATGTCACCAGGACACCATCTTCGTTGAGTGTGACCTTGACTTTGACTAAGTTTGACCTTAACCTGTGGTAATNAAATTGGGGCATTTGCAAAAACAAATGTATGTTTATTATTTTTCTCTGGCTGACAATAAATTAATATCTTCTGTAAAATAAAATAAAAATCTCAAAACAAAAAAAAAAAAAAAAAAAATTTATCTTAAAAAAAAATTAAAAATTTAAAGACTTATATGCAAGAGGGCCAGGTTTTGAAAAAAAGGACAGTTGAGCACCTTAACACTTAGAATTAAGGTAGGATAGGAAAAATATTGCTTGTTGGACACCTCTACCGCCAACTACGTGTATGCTCGCTTTGTATACCCGATTGCACGATTGTTTTACTAGTCGCGAAGTTATAGGCCGTGTTCAATTTAAGTCCCATGTGCCCTTGATCACTTAACCTTGTTCCCTTTCCATTTCACGAGACCTTGAGACCATGAGAAATATTCGTTATAATGTATTCACGGTAACTTCAAGATTTTCTGAAACCCTGCTAAATATCTACTTTCAGGGAGCCGATTATGTATCCTTCCGCAGTATGTAAACAAAACATTGCCATGTGACACCTGTCAAACGTTTTGTAAACAGTGCCATGTGGGAACTGTCAAATATTTTGTAAACAAACAGTGCCTTGTGGGAACTGTCAAATATTTTATTAACAGTGTCCATGTGGGAACTACCAAAATTTATTTTTGAAGAGAAACAATGCCATGTAATCTCAACTGTCATATACTTTAATAAAATTCTCTAAATGTCTAAAAAATGCTAATCAATTTAGCGAAATGTTGTAATACATACAAAAAGGTAGATTGAAGTATATATCGGAACTGTTAATTATATAATTTAATTAAAGTTTACTTATTATATTAAGATTTATTTACATATTTGCAGTAAGGAAAAAGTTAAATTTTACAATAAACTTTTGGAAGTAGCACTCAGGTTAAAGATTTCACTGTGATAAATGGTACCGTATTTTAGTGCATATAAGT
>NQII01004282.1:44675-72180 GCA_002778355.1 Clitarchus hookeri
GGACGCTTGGTTGGCTACTGCGGTGTATATCAACCAGAGCGAAAACATCAGTTAGCGGCGCGCGCTAAGCAACCGTCAAAAACTTGTACACCCAGAACAGAGTTCCAGGGCTTACTAGGAAACACAGGAACACTGCCGCATGCGCTAAACATACCCCAACTTTACAATCACGTCATTCGTGTTTATTAGTCGGAGTATATTATACTTTTAAAAAAAGTTGCTTCGTAGCTTGGGTGACTGTACAAAAGCAGAAATACTTAAACTTTGTTGATATATTTTCACGGGCACTCTCTCAAATTTCTATAAATCCTCTCCCCAAAAGATTACACTTTGGGAAAAATATACAATAATATATTAATCTTCCCCTCCATTTACAATACTTTACAAAATTTCCCCATATTAAAAAGGTGCTACACACACAATCTTAAAACGTGTCATTAAACCGTATTACAAAACGTAATATCAATCAATTTCAGACTGAACAATAAATTGTGGCACAAAAATTTTTTTGCAGAAGTACCAACATTTTATTGAAAGACGACTTCTCGTTTTTTTTTTTTCAACGCGTAAGTGGCTCCGAAACGTGCCCAGGACGAAGCGACGGAGGTATGTAACTCCGTTACAAAATATAGACAATATTTTCAGCTCAGACTGTACAATCGCAGCAGCTTTACCTCCTGCATACCCTTCCTCTTCCTCGTTATCGTCTGACACCACCCCCTTTGGGCTCTCCCTTCCCCCTTCCTCAAACTGCGCAAGGAGAACATTCTCATCTGAACCGTACTCTACGAAGGTCTTTCCCCAAGGCCCTCGTAGCTCGAGTAGGGGGAACGAAACCTTACCGAAGATACCCGAAGATACCCGAAGATACCCGAAGACCAACCGAAGTTGTGGTTCTACGGTCTCACAACTTCGGCATTTAAAACGATTATTACGTATTTAAACAAAGCATATATTATACTCACACGGCTTAAATATGCAATAAACAAGATTGTCGTTTCTCTCTTTAGATATTGTATAAACTCATGATTGATTTGTATATTTTAATTTTTATGGTGGTAGCACAGACTGCTTCGTGTAAACGACATTCATGTCTTATCTATTCGTATCGCGTGTATTTTCATGCATATACGCATACAACGGGTTGTAATGTAGTGTTTCACCTTCACAGTTACAGTTTAAATTCCCTCAAATGTATTTGTGATATAAAATAATTGTGGATAAGAGAAGCATTAATAGCATTGCCCAAAAACCATTGGCCAATTACAATGTAAAAAAATTAACAGCTGGTGAGGTCCCTACAATTCCACCAACAAAACAAAGTGAGAATATGTCGTTTACTGTGTGTTCTAAAGTTGGCAGTACCGTAGAGCCTACTTCGGCTAGGGACACGGTATCGAATCAAAAGTATCGATATTGTACTCATGAGTAGTATCGCATAAAAAGTATCGTACTCATAAAAGTATCGAAACAAAAGTATCGATACCCTAAGGTATCGACAGAATATAACACTTATGAATTAATCAACGTTTTTTTATTAAATGATTCGTTTTAATTTTAAATGTTAATTATTGTCATTTTTTATTTTGTGTGATTGCACAAAGAAACAACTACTTATCATAAATCAAACCTCCCGTTCTTCCTCTGTACAATCACTCAGAAACAGCAATTTGTCCAAACGTTTTGGCGACAGCCTGTTCCTCGTTTACGACGTGGTAAATCCTGCCTTCGAAAACAAAAGTTCTGAAGGAACAGACGTCGCTGGAATTGTTAGATACTCGATTGCTAGTTTGTATAAATGAGGGAACACAACTTTCATATCTTCCCATTGCTCTAAATGATTAGTGGACAATAGAGCGACTGGTGTCGCCAAATAAAGGCTCATTTCATCCTTTTTAGCTAAAGAAGGCGTCTTATTCTTATTTACAGACGAACCGCTTTTGCTTTTTTGTTTCGTGTGTGCTAAGGTCTTGTGAGGACTCCAAAAATCGTATACTGGCCCCACAGAAGAATCACTATCTGGGTCACTACTGCTACTGCTGGTGGCAAGGATAACATTAGTTTATAAACGTCTTATTAAAGATATTGCTGTAGCACAAGCGTTGGGGTCTTGGAAGTGTATATTTTTTAATCTGGGATCGAGCAAGCAGGACATTGCATTTAAATGATTATCTTCAATATGGAAAAATATGCGATTTATCTGATTTATAATCTGGTCTTTAACTTGCTCTGTCACATTGCCGTCGTCAGTGCTGTCATTGTCCCCAGCAGTCTTCTTTAAACTATTTATCTGTGCTCTTAAGCAGTTGACAATGGGTATAATTTTACTGATAGTAACATATTGCTCACCAGATAATTCCTTAGTTAGATATTCTAGTGGCTTTAAAATTGTAATTAATTGTTTGATATGCTGTATTTCTAAAGCAGACACAGTGGTCGGTGCTTTGGTATTTAACATTAGAATTTGATGAACAAAGGGAGCCAATTCAATATACCTCTCCAGCATATAATATGCAGAATTCCATCTGGTTTTTACATCTAAGGCCAACTTAAGAAGTGTCCGAGTTGGTTTTTTCTTAATAAATCACTTTGGATGACACTTGACTTGAAATATTTAACAATTTCTCTGACCTTAGAGACTAATAAATTGAATTAATTGACTGTAAATATAGATTCAGCAATAAGATTCACGGCGTGTGCAAAACAAGACAAGTGCTTGTTTTTATCAAGAAGCTTATTCACACCAGCCACCATATTGGCANACTTAAGAAGTGTCCGAGTTGGTTTTTTCTTAATAAATCACTTTGGATGACACTTGACTTGAAATATTTAACAATATCTCTGACCTTAGAGACTAATAAATTGAATTAATTGACTGTCAATATAGATTCAGCAATAATATTCACGGCGTGTGCAAAACAAGACAAGTGCTTGTTTTTATCAAGAAGCTTATTCACACCAGCCACCATATTGGCACCATTATCAGTAACAACAGCTGTTATTTTTTCCAAATTTATGTGCATTCCTAAACAAAATTCGTTTAATTTCTGTGAAATTTAGTCACCAGTATGCCGTTGATCAAGTACAATGGTAGTTATACAACGCGAGACAATTCTATTTTGATCCAAATAATGAGAAGTAACCCCTAGATAACTAGTTGTAGTCATCATCTCACTCCATACATCACAAGTTAATGCCACATGAGGTACACATCAAATATTGCTTCAAGTTTTGAACGCATTGCACTGTAAAAGGCATATAAATGTTCTTTGAGTGTATCTACACTTGGAATCTTAAATGTTGGACAGGCTTGATGCATTCATTTTTTTAATCCTCGTCCCTTAACAATATCAAAAGGTCTCTTGTCCACACAAATAAAATAAAGTAAACACTTGCATAGTATAGAATAATCCTTCCCTCCATCAGAATAAGTATGTTTTCGTTGGATTGTTTCTACAATAGAAAGTTGCCTTTTCTTTGTTGGAGGTATGCCACTATATTCTTCAGTTATTTTACAGTCATCGGTGGAAGCAGTTCCACCCGTGCCTGCAGTGGACGTGGAAGGAGTCGCGAAACTCACGGAAGAGTCAGCCTCTTTAGATAGCGATGACTGCGATTTTTCAAGCTGCATTTGTGCCTCACGTTTATCGATAGTTGTTTGTATTTTTTCATCATCTCTGAAAGTAAAATATTTATATAATTAGGCATTTTTAATTACAAAAATTTATATTAGGTATGAAAACAAAAAGAAACAGCTGTTAACTTCATTATATTTACAAAGTAAGTTGTTGATATACCTAGGTTATGTAGATTAGTAGATATTTATTACTTTTAATAGACATATAAGAACGTAACTTAATTATACTTATTGTAATCGTATTTAGTAGGTAGTTTAGTTATTTGTAGGTTATTTATTACAGTATAATATTAAATGAATACGGAGCTTGAAGTTGCGGTAGGATGTTTCTGAAGATGTTTTTTCATGCTTGAAGTATTACCAGAATACTTCAAAGTCTTAAAACAAATTTTGCACTTCACATTATTGTTTATTTTGTCAAAGTACTTCCAAATGTCACTTCTGGCAGGCGGCGGCATTTTACAGGTAAATCACATGCACAGTCTGCACAGTTCAATATGTAACTTCAATTCTTTATTGGAAAATTATTAACATTTACGTTACAATTCGAAACGAAAACGGAAAACGTTTGTGATGTGAATGTCAAATGTCAAATGTTTTTTTTTATCTTCATTCTAACAAAGAGGCAAAGGGTACCATAGACTATACAGCCAAGTCTTGTAATGGGGATAGTTACCAAAAACATTCCGCTAAGTAGCGCTAGTAGCATGACATGACTCATGTCATGCTACTAGCGCTACCTAGAGTAATAATCCCTCATCTCATATGAGGAATTATTCGAAACAATACGATACGATTCTGGCCAAAAAAAAATACTAATACCACAGAAGTATTGAATAAAAAGTATCGAGTACAAAAGCATCGGTATCGGAAGGAAAAGTACTCGATACCAAAAAGTATCGATATTCTTTCCGTGTCCCTAACTTCGGCTTGCTTCGGCAAACATATGAATGGGATAAGGATCTCTCGCTAGAGTCTTGAATTACAATTCCCTGTTTTCCCGGCTGCCTATTGTACAGGGGATGCCTCTAGCTTGGTTACTGCAATAAGGCGATTCGTCGTCTGGGTAGATTCGAGGTTACCGATGTAGCTGTAATTTTTGTGAAGACTGTTCACCGTTAATTGTGCACTTTTGAAATCACCTTTGAAAAAAAGTCACTGCTCCTACCTGGACATATTTTAACGGGCACACCGAGTGGCATGCGCCCAGTTAAGTTGGCAACGGCGGAAAATAGTTCCAATTCTTAAATATGTATTGGAAGTGTTAGGTAAACATCTGTGAATACAGGTTTTATTTATTTTGTTTTCCATTTTTTTTTAACCCTCACAAGTGTAAGAATGAGTAAATTTGGAAAACATATTCTTCTTTTAAAATAATTTTACAGCTTCACTGGGCTGACGCATGGGTAAAGTGATCAGGCCCATGCTAGTGTTCATTTTATATATGGCGGAATAATACACAATGTGCATACAAGTAGATCGTAAGCAGGGCTTTCAAAAGTGCTCAATTTATTATTAACAGCCTGTGTTAAGTTGTACAAGGACTGCCGCACCAGATGGTACACCAGCCAGCCACGAACGGCGTTTTTCACCTAGGGTAACCAGGTTACGCACTGGGTTTGGTAGTTTAACCTGTCTTACATATATTGTCCCTAATTTAACGCCACTGGCATCACAGTTTCTGAACTTCGGGCTCTTCTTGTGCCCATTACGTGAAACTAGTCGATGGTTTTGCGTAGTTAACGACATAATCTTGATCATATAACTTCACACCCTCGGGTTCGAGATTGAATACTGGGTAGAGTGCGCATTACATTTGCGCTGTAACCGTCTCCGCGTCTCAATATGGAACTGCTTTCCTTCCTGCACAACCGTCAAATCCACGTGACTTCGACTAAAGTTACCACGATGTTTACTTAAATAAGAACTTTGAATGGCTAGTACACCACATTTAACTAAGTTTCACCGCAAGTGCGATGTAATAAAGCTATGAAAAATAAAATTTTTTGAAGTTATACTTTTTTTGGCGCGTTGAGTGTAAAAATTTAGTGTGCAACGGAAGTTGCGCGCACAGTGTAACGAAATTCGACACTGAACGTGGTACGGGTATGACTCAACGTGCATGCGCGTATCGTCTAGCTATATACAAACGCAAGGTACACAACATAGCACGTGGTTGTATTCAAAACCGACAGAAAATCAGTTCATGTAATAAGCAAATTAAAAAACATTGCATTTATTCTAGTAATTCATTGTGAATATATATATATATCTTATTTATTAATTTTACNGAAAAACATTGCATTTATACTAGTAATTCATTGTGAATATATATATATCTTATTTATTAATTTTACTTACATTGAGCTGTGAAAAATTTGTTAGTGACACAAATTGTATAATAAAATTTTGAAAGTGTTTTCAAGTATTTGACGTTATTTTTTGTAAGTATTTAATTATGTTCTTTGATAAAACCTTTACTAATTGTAGTTAATGTATTTCTTCGGTCATTTTATAGTTTTCCTACATACATAAATTATTATTTGCATGCGTAGTAAAATTTTATTTTAGTCATGCCAAAGAAGTATAACTTCTAACGCGCGTACATAAGTACACGCACCCAATTTTTTCCTACCCAGCAGAAACTTGATTTTGTCACAAAAATAAATGTTAACAAACAGCACACTATTATGTAAACACGAGGTAGTTATGGAAATTCTGGATCAAATGCTGGGAACGTTCGCAGAAGACGAATATCAGCCAACTTCATTTGAGACACGAGTCCAAATATCTGTAGGGCGCATAGGGGTTTCTGGTCACCGAGAAACTCGTTATTTTTTATTTGTACCAAATGTTGTTCAACTAGTAAACATTTCCTACAAGTATTATTTACTCACAAAAAAAAATTTTGTACGGCAAATGTTTAACAAAATTGCCTGCAAATATAGCAGCTTTAGTGTTTTAGAGGCGTATAAACAATAAAAACTAACTCACTTGCCGAAATGAGATAATACACATTGAAATAAGATACCATGACTTACTTCAAGGGATATTTAAAATCACACTGTGAAATATCGGCGCAATTTTAAAAAAATTACTTAAAATAAGGAAATTTTTGCACATTTCTGGTTTGTAGCAGTATATAATGTTTTTTTTTGTGATAAAATTTTTGCTAAACACACCTAAAAATGAATTAAGACATTACGTTTCAGTCACCTTGTTAACTTTTCTGTAAATGATTTCGTTTATTTTATTTGTATTTCCCAAAAACTCCAGAATTGTGATTTGGACGTGCCATGACGCAAAAATGACGATATTCTACTTTTTTTTTATACGAAGATAAAGTACTTATAAGTAATGTCTACAAGGTGAACGGAGTTTCGTGCAAATGTGAAATAACGAATTTGTTTGTGACCAGCTCTACCCGGAGCTGTTTTCCACGTTTGAAAGCGAGAGGTGCGGGAGNACTTACTTCAAGGGATATTTAAAATCACACTGTGAAATATCGGCGCAATTTTAAAAAAATTACTTAAAATAAGGACATTTTTCCACATTTCTGGTTTGTAGCAGTATATAATGTTTTTTTTTTTGTGATAAAATTTTTGCTAAACACACCTAAAAATGAATTAAGACATGACGTTTCAGTCACCTTGTTAACTTTTCTGTAAATTATTTCGTTTATTTTATTTGTATTTCCCAAAAACTCCAGAATTGTGATTTGGACGTGCCATGACGCAAAAATTACGATATTCTACTTTTTTTTTATACGAAGATAAAGTACTTATAAGTAATGTCTACAAGGTGAACGGAGTTTCGTGCAAGTGTGAAATAACGAATTTGTTTGTGACCAGCTCTACCCGGAGCTGTTTTCCACGTTTGAAAGCGAGAGGTGCGGGAGCGATAAGGGCGACACAACCATCGCCAATATACGAAATGCGCTCTGAACTGGCGGGGGCCGCGGCGGTGTAGTGGTTAGACTGCTCGCCTCCCACCTAGGCGAACCGGGCTCGGTTCCCGGTGGGGACGCTCCCGGATTTTCGCAAGTGGGAGTCGTGCTGGACGATGTCGCTGGTCGGCTGGTTTTCTCGGGGATCTCCCGTTTTTTCCCCGCTCTTTCATTCCGGCGCTGCTCCATCCTCAACTCGCTTCGCCCTCATCGGCTCTCAAGACCTCGATGTTAAGAGCCGGTCCAGGTCTGTTCACTCATTCAGTGTTCTCGTCGTGCTGCGCGCACGTATGGGATTCTAAGTGGGGCCCCTATCAGTTTATTGGCGAAAATTCCGTAGCAAATTTCAGTGCAGGATCTTACGCTGGCTTCGCAGGGATCCACGCAGAACATTTTAAACTTTAACAGTCTATAAATGTCGATTTTGGCCTAGTTGAAGAGCTGCAAATTCTTGCAACAAGCGGGGTCAGTTCCGCGTTAGTCTCAAGTGTTTATTTCTTTCGTGCACACGTGAAATAGTTTAATTTAAAAAACGTGTATTACACACTGCAACCAAATTCGCTCGTGGGGATGAAACGAGATGGGAATGGAGCAGTGAAGGAATTCAAGGGCACGGGAAATGGGAGCACGTCGCGATAACGCGCTGGTCAAAGGAACCCACGTGCAAACNAGTGAAGGAATTCAAGGGCACGGGAAATGGGAGCACGTCGCGATAACGCGCTGGTCAAAGGAACCCACGTGCAAAAGTCAGGAGTGACCCCACCGGGATTGGAACCCTGCTCGCTTTGGCGATTTATGTAACTACCACGGCTCCTTAAGTTTTTTTAAAATTCATTGTAATATATATAAACTATAACTACATTAATTAAGAAATGCTTGCCTACTAAGCAAAAAAACGAGTGTTTAGTACTGCACGTCTGTGGAAGATAGCCGTTAACATGATCTTGTAAAAGTGGGGAAACTTTCCGTTCTGAAAAAAAGTGTGTGCCTTACGATAAAACTAAGCTAAAAGCCCTTTAGACTTATAAATTACTATCCATTTTTCATACAGAGCCAACGGAACCTGACTTGAAAATAGAAGCTATTATAAATGTGACGTATAGGTTCGCATATGATTTAGAAATAGAATGTGTTTTAAAATGTTGGAAGATATGAGCCGAAAGAATATCAGGCGTGAAATATTTTACGAATATTGAAAGGTTTTTTTTTTTCCTTCCAATAATAAAATGAGCTTTGGTACGAGTGCTGGCTTCGAAGCACTCTGTCGGATTAAGAATCGAAAGGTCGAATGTTAAAATCCGGCAGGCTGCATTAACGGTTTATTTTCGCGTTTTTCTTATTCTCCAGAGTAGACAAAAGCAAGCACGTTCTCCGACACACAACGTAAGGATTCCTGTTCTGTACTGTTACGCTAATTGCCTGGTATCTACGCGAAGTACTTTCATTGCAGTACTGTGACTCTATTTCATTTTGGTGTTATTTTGTTAAGTGTATGGAGGTAAATTTGCGCGCAGTGTAAGTGATAAATACAGCAGTGTTAAGGATGCTTTCATCTAATCTCTGAGACTATATGTGTTAATGGGAAGCATTTACTTGATTACAAAAAAATTATTATTTTTAATTAAATGTTAGGGGCCTTCAAAAACCCACGGCTAGCACGTAATTAACCCGGAAACATCATTACTTCTTGTCTCTAGGGCCGTATGCACAGACTCGCCTGGAAGTGAAGCATCACTACCACTTCCTGTAGTGGAGATTCCAAGTGTCACTAGATTTCCTAGGCTATGTCCATTTTAGTTTAAACCTCTTGCGGCTTCATGGAGTTTAGTTTGGATGGTTACTAAATACACAGATGCACGAGCTTGCCCGAACTTAATGACGCCAGTATATCTCAGCCAATAGGAAACGGCTAAAACTATGACGTCTGATTCTTCCCGTAAGAAATTAAATTGAGAAGTCTGCTCCTCTAAATACGCATATCTTGTACTGTTTAAAAATAAACGTAATTTATTTGTTTGTGTCAAGAGAAAATGCATGTGAAATTTAAAATACTGGTTAAAAAAAATTATAAAATAAATTTATGGAATGGCTATTTATAGGATATTGTCATCAAAGCTTTATGAACGTGTGTATGTGTGGGATTTATGAGTGAAGGCAATAAATAATGTTTTAACGATACTTCACAGTTTTTTATATTTTAATCGAGTAACACAGCGCGAACACACAACAGTTTCATGGAAATTTCTACTGAACTACAAAACTCGAAAAGCCTGTTTAACATATTTCATCGTTGTAGCAGAATATCATTATATTTTTATCTTGGGCATTTCGTAAATGCTGTTATATTTTATAAGTTAACATGTATATATATATATAATTTACATTTATGTACAAGAAAGATTAAAAATATATATTAGAAAAAAAATATATTGAGATAAGTGCTATCTAGTCATTGCAATGTAATTAGTAATGCTGCATAGTAATGTTGCGTCCGAGAAACGCAACTATTCGAAAAGTCAAACATTAGTCATGTTTCTAGGCTTTAAGTTCTGTAAATATATTCTCATTGCAGGAATGTGTAGATTTTCACCTCTACACGAAATCAAACTCTTTAAATCTATCGTTATGCAGCAGAAATCTCCACTGCTTACCAGTTAGGGAGGCCAATACACTTAAAAAACAAGGCGGACTAACATTTCGTATGACTGAGAATACGAAACGAGCCATCTAGTGACGATTCCCCTTCGTTTCTAGTGGCAGTAACTACTATATTATTCTCTTCATACAGCCCTAGTTCAGCAGAACAAACATCGACCGAAGGAAACGAATGGGTGATGCGTCTCAGTTGTAGTATGCTTCGTCTTCATCAGTTATCGCGTTAACAGCTTATTGTCTTCAGAGACACAGTCGTTCATGGCCAGAACACTCACACGCAGGTATGCCTGAGCTGGAGCTCGAACCAAAGTCTGTACGGCCGGCATCATTGACCAACTGCGATCTCCGGATTGCAAGTNCCCTTCGTTTCTAGTGGCAGTAACTACTATATTATTCTCTTCATACAGCCCTAGTTCAGCAGAACAAACATCGACGGAAGGAATCGAATGGGTGATGCGTCTCAGTTGTAGTATGCTTCGTCTTCATCAGTTATCGCGTTAACAGCTTATTGTCTTCAGAGACACAGTCGTTCATGGCCAGAACACTCGAATGCAGTTATGCCTGAGCTGGAGCTCGAACCAAAGTCTGTACGGCAGGCATCATTGACCAACTGCGATCTCCGGATTGCAAGTGCAAGGTACCCTGGATTCGAATCCAGCCACAGACAAGGCGTGGTAATATGCACTATTTCGAATAATACATTAGTGTGATTTTAATTTGTAAAAGGCATAAACGTGAAAACTTTAGCATTTACAAATTAAAAATGTGAGAAAACGTCACACTGTGGGTGCCGGTTTTTGTTCTTAATAAAAACCATTTTGCTAAGTGCTAATGGGAAGTAGGGGAACTATCGTTTTTTTTTTTTTGGCTGAAAAAAACTTTTAGAGTTTTAAATTATTAACCCAAAAATAAGCAAGACTAAGTTAAAGATTCGCAAAAACGGTTTCCAATAAATATTTCATAAGCACTGACGTACAGTCAGAATCTGCAATAAAACCGTGGGGTTACCCATTTGATATTTTAACGTTATTTCCTCCCCAACCCCCAAATGAGGCGACGATGAGCTAACTTTTGTGGCCTTGCTATGGCGTGGCATTTAACTTGCCATCTACTCCATGGCAGGCGTCTCTCTTGGGACACGGCTGCCCTCCCCTGTGAATGCGAGATCATGAAGTTGCGCTCTACCCATTGCGTCACCGCGGCACCACCCCCCTTGCTATGGAATGCAAGAACGTGAAGTCCCGTAGCCGGAGGCTATGTCCTGGCAGGCGTCTCTGTTGGGAACCGTCGGTGCGTGAATGCGAGAGCATGGAGTTGCGGTCTATCCATTGCGGCACCGCGGCACCGCCCCCCCCTTGAATGACAGACCATGACATAACGACTGGGCGGTGTCTTTGG
This sequence comes from Clitarchus hookeri, assembly GCA_002778355.1. Taxonomy (NCBI): domain Eukaryota; kingdom Metazoa; phylum Arthropoda; class Insecta; order Phasmatodea; family Phasmatidae; genus Clitarchus; species Clitarchus hookeri. Next base: position 56,312 of record NQII01004282.1, read on the forward strand.
GAGCCACAACTAACATGGCCCACTCCTAGGCGTTGTCTTAGGGAGCCATGAACAAACATGGCCACCAGGGAATGAGCGAGAAAAAATAACTTTTTTGAAAATTTTGAAATGTTAAGACATTTTTTTAAATCTTGAAATATTAAGTTACACTTTTGAAATATTAAGTAAATCTTTTAAAAACATTAGTTTTGAAAAATAAATTTTTGAGAAAATTATTTTGTAAAAAAATATTTTTTTTTGAAAACTAATTTTAAAAAAAATTGCCAAAATTTTGGAAATTTCCTTACCAAGCTTCTGACTCCCGGCTCCCTGTCAAGACGCTTGGTTCGAATTCCCCATTTCTAGCTACTATCACTGGCTCCTATTATAGAACACGCCGTCATCTCGGCGGCTTCTTTGAGGTGCTAGAGATGCGAGAGGCGCCAGGCGCCATCTCCTTAATGTTTGACGAGGACCCTGGGCGGACCGCATGCAACCTCTCCAGCTTCCGCGCCCCAGGCATGCCATCACTGCACGACCGTGAATTTTTCAACTCTCCTCTAAATAAAGACCTCGACGTGACTACAAGTGCTCGCCGACCTTCAGCCGCAGTGAAGTAAGCATCGCGGCAAAGGGTGAGACCTTTTTACAATAAAATTACTGTCGGAGAGGTTGCCGTGGGGTAAAAAAAGTAACTGCTGATAATGCCCCTGCTCGCGGTCAACGTCAAAAAAAAACTTGCAAAAGCGGGTTCACTACATTTTGTACCATTGGTTATCCGATAGAACAATTTTTACTGATGTGTTTTGATGGTTATCTAAACACAGCATAACTAACCTTTTAAATTTACGTAGCGAATCGTCACTTGACATTATACTCTCTAAATCTGAACAAGTGATTTGAAACTATGTAATGATAATCTCTGAAAAGTCATTTTATGAACTTCTATCGACCAAGGAATCAGTATAATTAACATGAACTATTTTTCGTCGTGAATTTATTGGTAGCCAAGTAAAATTCGCAGATTAAATGAGTTAAATTCAGTCACTGAAGTAATCCGTACGCTTTCACTGATCCCGGTGAAGCTATTTTCACGTTTTGGACTTTCCTTCACCTAAAGATGACATGGTATATCCGCATGGTCGGAATGTTAAATTTTAAATACTTAGCAACGAACAGACAATTTTCCGTTTTTAGATATGGCAGAGATATGATTGCTTTACAACCAACTTCAATAGTTTTTGTATTTATAAAAAAAAAATTGAGAAAAAATATTTTTACGAATTGATACCCAATTTATAGTAAGCTCATTCATCAAATTAAAAGTTATGTGGCATATTAATTCAAATTTATTTCGAAGGGTTGTTAACTTCTAAACTAATATGTGCGTGTGTTAAATACTTCATTATTGGTCCAGTGCCTAAAATCGCGTGGAAGAAGACGCGATAACACTGGGCCGATGTACGCCTTATAAATTTGCAAGTATAATAACAAGTTAATTAATCTTAGGAAAACGATTTGTTACCGTTTCAAGCCCTTAAGATTCTTCTGCGTGTGTCCGAGAAAAATAAAACTTGCTTGTGATTTTTGACATTTTGTGGACCAGTGCACAGCATGCGAAAGCCTGGCTTACTTTTTTTTTATTTAGTCTTCTATCAGTCAGGAACTTTGCAATCGAGTCTGAGAGTGATATGTGAAGAGTACACCGCATTCGGAAACTCCTGTTATTGTGTGCTAATATCTTCATTAACCGTGTCGTGTACATTAATTTGACTGCTTGATTCCGGGAAACATAATTAATTTAATGTTCCCCGATTTCGTGCCTCTCTGCTAACCATGGTGACATGGTGACAGCTTACACGCTAAACTAATCTTAACTTAATTCAACACGCCTTGACTGGGGCACGAGTCCAGATTCCCTCTTACAGTAAGTCGGCGTGTAACCAACTGCGTTGCTGGATTACCNGTGGGGAGAGAGCAGATCCGCCTTAATGATAATGAAACAGCGCTGGAAAATACGGCAATTGGGCGGAGGAGAAACGGGTCGTTCTACCGTATTTTCCCAAAGTGCTACAGTCCACTTTCACACACCCACGATAAAAAAAAATGTTAAAAATTGTGAGCTGTGTAACGGCGTGCAGTGCCTGCTTTTCAAAACCTTTGTACTCCTGGAGTGAATATACTACGTTCTAATTTTAAAAAAAGCCGCGCGCAAAACAACCTTAAAAAAAAATCTTTATATTGTAACAACTGCTTCGGCGCGGCCACGTTTCGTAAGAAGCGAAGGACTTAATAAAATAAAAGAGGTAAATGAACTTTCTTAATTTATTTACAATAATTCAAAAATTACCATACAGCCATGTATTTCCCTGTGTACCATCACTTACTCTATTGCAGTTGTCAGTGCGAAAGCAATGACTAATTTTCACATCAAACATTGGTAGTTATCCTATTACAATTCTGGGGGCCCCGATAGTGTAGTGGTTAGACTACTAGCCTCACATATAGGCGAACCGGGTTCGATTCCCGGCAAGGCCGCTCCCGGATTTTCGCTTGCTGAAATCGTGCCGCTGGTCGGCGAGTTTTTTTTAGGGGAACTCTCTTTGCATTCCGAAGCTGCTCCATACTCACTTCACTTCACCCTCGTCGGCTCTCAATACCTCTTCACTCCACTCTGTTACAATACTGACTCAAATAATCAAATCAAAGTCCGATACTATACAATAGAGTGCACAACTTATATATATATATATCTCTCGCGAACTCCTCCTGCCTCCGCTTCGTCGCCTGTGTAGACAGACACATCGCAGCACTCGTACGTGAGCACCCTGATCGGTCTCTGTGACCACCTAGTGCACACAGGTTACCGTCGCCACGCTGTTCTACTACATTCGCGGTTTCTTCACACTATTTTCATCAAACCTTTGAAAAATCTCCCCACGTACGACGTGTTTGGTGGTTTCCTGAATATGCCACGCATCACAAGCGTTTTATAATCATGTCAACATAAAAATATCTTGTTTTTGTTTAAATTTAACTTTTACTTATATTTTCTCTATAATAAATTTCACTTATAATTAACGAGAATAAAAACAGGGAGAAAATAAGCGTGTTGGTAATGCCTAGTGAGAAATAATACGTACGCAAAATATTATTAACCTGAGTGCCCACGAATGCGGTGTGTTGTCCCTTTGGTGTAATTCTCTACACTTGGTTAAGCTTTGTTTGCACGAGGCGGAGGAATAGTATGAAAGTAGAAGTTTAGCAGGGCTTAGGAACATTTGGAAGTAACCGTGAATTGACCAACAACTGCCTGGCTCGTCGAATCGCCAGGAACACTCGCCATCGTGGTCAACATTCTCCGAGGCTTCCTCTTCTTCATTAACAATTTCCAATTCATCAATATCATCCACAATTTTACTTCCCCTAGTATTTTCAACATACACACGAATACAAATTATTTGCACTTATTTTCAAGACCAAGACAGACATGAAGAAAATTTCACTCTTCAAATGTCTAACAAGAACTGGGCCTATGCGAATTTGTGCGAATGAATAATTATAAGACGTTCTGCAGAAACAGATTCATGTGCAGCAGTAGTACTGATATATGATGTATATTGGACTTTTGAAAGTTTTGAGAGTAGGAAAAAAATGCTTATGACGTATTTGGTTGGGTGCGGAAGGGCGCGTCATGTCAGTGCACTTGATTGACGCAAACCCAAGATCACTATAACCAACTGCGGTTAGTGCATGTCTACTGTCTGTNGTGGGGAGAGAGCAGATCCGCCTTAATGATAATGAAACAGCGCTGGAAAATACGGCAATTGGGCGGAGGAGAAACTGGTCGTTCTACCGTATTTTCCCAAAGTGCTACAGTCCACTTTCACACACCCACGATAAAAAAAAATGTTAAAAATCGTGAGCTGTGTAACGGCGTGCAGTGCCTGCTTTTAAAACCTTTGTACTCCTGGAGTGAATATACTACGTTCTAATTTAAAAAAAAGCCGCGCGCAAAACAACCTTAAAAAAAAATATTCATATTGTAACAACTGCTTCGGCGCGGCCACGTTTCGTAAGAAGCGAAGGACTTAATAAAATAAAAGAGGTAAATTAACTTTCTTAATTTATTTACAATAATTCAAAAATTACCATACAGCCATGTATTTCCCTGTGTACCATCACTTACTCTATTGCAGTTGTCAGTGCGAAAGCAATGACTAATTTTCACATCAAACATTGGTAGTTATCCTATTACAATCCTGGGGGCCCCGATAGTGTAGTGGTTAGACTACTAGCCTCACATATAGGCGAACCGGGTTCGATTCCCGGCAAGGCCGCTCCCGGATTTTCGCTTGCTGAAATCGTGCCGCTGGTCGGCGAGTTTTTTTTAGGGGAACTCTCTTTGCATTACGGAGCTGCTCCATACTCACTTCACTTCACCCTCGTCGGCTCTCAATACCTCTTCACTCCACTCTGTTACAATACTGACTCAAATAATCAAAGTCCGATACTATACAATAGAGTGCACAACTTATATATATATATGTATCTCTCGCGAACTCCTACTGCCTCCGCTTCGTCGCCTGTGTAGACAGACACATCGCAGCACTCGTACGTGAGCACCCTGATCGGTCTCTGTGACCACCTAGGGCACACACGTTACCGTCGCCACGCTGTTCTACTACATTCGCGGTTTCTTCACACTATTTTCATCAAACCGTTGAAAAATCTCCCCATGTACGACGTGTTTGGTTGTTTCTTAAATATGCCACGCATCACAAGCGTTTTATAATCATGCCAACATAAAAATATCTTGTTTTTGTTTAAATTTAACTTTTACTTATATTTTCTCTATAATAAATTTCACTTATAATTAACGAGAATAAAAACAGGGAGAAAATAAGCGTGTTGGTAATGCCTAGTGAGAAATAATACGTACGCAAAATATTATTAACCTGAGTGCCCACGAATGCGGTGTGTTGTCCCTTTGGTGTAATTCTCTACACTTGGTTAAGCTTTGTTTGCACGAGGCGGAGGAATAGTATGAAAGTAGAAGTTTAGCAGGGCTTAGGAACATTTGGAAGTAACCGTGAATTGACCAACAACTGCCTGGCTCGTCGAATCGCCAGGAACACTCGCCATCGTGGTCAACATTCTCCGAGNGCTAATCATCGTGGTCAACATTCTCCGAGGCTTCCTCTTCTTCATTAACAATTTCCAATTCATCAATATCATCCGCAATTTTACTTCCCCTAGTATTTTCAACATACACACGAATACAAATTATTTGCACTTATTTTCAAGACCAAGACAGACATGAAGAAAATTTCACTCTTCAAATGTCTAACAAGAACTGGGCCTATGCGAATTTGTGCGAATGAATAATTATAAGACGTTCTGCACAAACAGATTCATGTGCAGCAGTAGTACTGATATATGATGTATATTGGACTTTTGANCAAACAGATTCATGTGCAGCAGTAGTACTGATATATGATGTATATTGGACTTTTGAAAGTTTTGAGAGTAGGAAAAAAATGCTTATGACGTATTTGGTTGGGTGCGGAAGGGCGCATCATGTCAGTGCACTTGATTGACGCAAACCCAAGATCACTATAACCAACTGCGGTTAGTGCATGTCTACTGTCTGTNTCATGTCAGTGCACTTGATTGACGCAAACCCAAGATCACTATAACCAACTGCGGTTAGTGCATGTCTACTGTCTGTCTACCTTATGAAATGAGAACCAGGTGTTGGTAAATGTTGTAGGCTATCGTTGCTTGTATAGATCGTGCCACTCAGAATGTAAGTAAGAACATCGCCCGTTGATCTGCATCGAATTTCAGAACGAGTAAATCTTGGGAACATCACCAGGAGTCGAATCCATATGTACTGATTATATTGTTATTTCCCCCTACGTTATTAATCAGTTTGATCCAGGTTTGCGTTGCAGTAATTTAATATGTGTAATTTCTGATTAATTGCGTTTCTTTGTTTAAGGTGTTTATATGTATTAACCAATTTAACAATTTTGGATTTTATTTTATTTTTACTAATCAAGGCCACGTGCCTGCTTTGGCGGTACATTTCAAATTTAATTTTTTTATTTTTTTATTATTGTTGTAACTGAATTAGTGGCATGTTTATGTCTGGCTATTAGCGATTTCTGTATCCTTTGTCTTGTAAAATAAGAGGACGTGTATTTGGCGAGAAATTGAGGCCTAGGATCATGATAGGTACATCATAATTCAGGCTTGCTGCTTAGCTTTTTGATCAGAACGAATCATTTTCATTTGCCTCAAGCCCTTGAATTAAGATGTAACGATCACAACTGAGTACCCCCTAAATTGAACTAAAATTATTATTGGCTAGGGAATACCACCGATATGTGTTATCAAGCAGTCGGACAAAATTAACTAGCTGGAAAATTAAACATGTAATTTTCAGATAATTGTCATGACATACAGAATAAATGTGAAAATATATTATACAAAATTTTACAGTAGCATGATTTTCATAACTATAGCGCTTCTTGTAAACCACTTTTAGAATGAATCGATTGCATAGAATTTGTTATAGTGAACCGCCCATTTGGCGGTATCTTCACCACGCGCCACGATGAAGTTCGCAGACTTTGCGATGGCGGACCTAGCGATTTCTCCCTCGGGAAGTAGCTTTCACTGAATGGTCGCGTTTATATACATCCTGTATTATGACAATCTCAAAGTGAGCTGACTTTATCTCGAGCAGCGTGGTGGAACTCTACTGATGTGAAGTTGACAAGACGAGAGGCGATAGAACTGCACTCATCGCACACACACGGTGTCGTTTCGAGAACAGAGGACGATTTCATGGGTCTGCCCACGATGTGCAGCACAATCAGTATATAATCCAGCTCCTTTGCTTCTTACTTGTAACGCAGTTGGTTCGTTTTTTGAAACTTTCAACGCTACAGGGGAAACCTACGAATGTCTGGTAGAGATGTGCATGGCAACTTTAACTTTCACAGGTACGTGTATCCTATCCAATGAGGAGCGAGAAGGTGCTGACTCAAAAATTAAACTTTTATGTGTATTTCGAGAGCTTGGTAATACATATATTCCTTAATAGATATACTGCTCACAAAAAGTTTAGCATATTTCTCGTTCGCCAACGAATATGTAATATTTATGTTTCTAGTAGGGTTGATACCTACGTTGTGTGAATCATGTAAACATTGGTGTATTCCACTCCAGCAACATTCGTATTGCACGTACACAAACACAGTGGGTTCGACCCCAGGCCTTAAAAACAGCAGCAATTGAGTAATGGGACAATTTGCCTGAGGAAATGCTTAAGGATATTGTTTTTGGCACGCCTCATCGGATACAATCGTGCCTCAGGAATCGTGGAGGTCCTATACGTTATTGAAGTTTGCCAACGCATCTGAGAATATAATTTTGGTTGTTATTGAAACTGATACGATTCCTTTGTATAAATGGTTTTTTTAGGCTTATTCCTTCTGTTTGTTTCATACTGGGATGATGTAAACGAGTTTACCCCCCCTCCCCACTTTATGTACTATTAGGAGTACAACATGAAATGTAAACTACTTTTATTCAGTATAACATCCTGTTTTCTGATATATGATAAAAATTTTGTGAGTAGTATATTACTTAATAAAATACGCATTTAATGAATTGAAATTGATTTCCAAAACTGTGACGTAAGTATACTTTTAATGTTGAATTTCACAATTATCGAAATATAAAACCAATTAAAGACAACTTGGTGCATTAAAAAAAACACTATAAGATTGGACAATTGACCCCAAGTCACCGAAACCAGTGCGCTCCTGCAAACTTTCTGATATATAGTCCATTCATGGTTGCTTCCAACTATTCTGAAGTCCTGCTAAAGTTATTATTTCAGGATATTCCTCCGCCTCATGCAAACAAAGCTTAACAGAGTATAGAAAATTACGCCAAAGGGACAGCGCACCGCATTCGTGCGCAATCAGTGTAATAATATTTTGCATAAGAACTATTTCTTACTAGGCATTACCAACACACATGCACTCTAAATTCGAATCAGTGGAAAACCACTGATTCGCAGTGAAATTCAACTACTCGAATCAGTGAAAATGGCTNCTCTAAATTCGAATCAGTGGAAAACCACTGATTCGCAGTGAAATTCAACTACTCGAATCAGTGAAAATGGCTCCATTTAGAATCAGTGGAAAACAACTTATCGTTTCAGTGAAAAAATTTCACTGATTGAATTGGTGACGTTAAACTATTTCACTGATTGAATAAGTGGGGAATTACATTCACCTCAAATTTAATTTATCCAAATAATTACGTTAAATAAACATATTCACGTGAAATAGACATATTTACGATAGTTAACTATTTATATTGCGCAATTTACAGTAAATTAAAGAAGTAAGAAAATTCTTTGAAGTACTCAGGTTTGTACACACGAACCTGTTCCACTCTTATCAACGCTATTACCTTACCATCTACGCTACCTTGTCACGTCTGAAAATCAGAGGAAAATATATAACTTATAATTCTTAACTAAATATCAAAGATTTAATTGTATGCCCTTACTCTTCTTTTTTGGTTTAATAAGTACCGTTAGGATTGTTAAAACGAATAGTATATATGAGTGCGCTCTCTTCACCACGTTATATGCAGTTTAAACCTGCAAACAGATCTCTGTGATGATTACATGAAAACGAAATGAAAGACGTAAAAACGGCATGAAAGCCTGAATGTTCATATTACCTTGTAAAAAGGTGTTTTGAAAGACGAAACACAGTTTACAAAGTATTTTGTTTTGGTTTTATTAGTTTATTCGTTGTTATTTCACTTGATACACTTTGTTTGACGGCCATTTTTAAACGTTATTTGACGGCCATTTTTACACGCATCAGTCAAAAAACAAACCGCTGAAAAAACAGTGAAAGAAATGACACGCTGATGAATCAGTGGAAAATGTCACTGAATCAACAAGTGAAGGGAATCTGGCATTCTTTCACTGATTCATCGATTAAATTCACTGAAGTGTCTGTTGAATCAGTCAGGTACTGTTGACTGATTGAAACAGTGAAATTCTCACTGATTCATATTTAGAGTGTGTTTTTTCCCAGTTTTTATTTATATTATTTATAAGTGAAATATTGAAATTGAATAATAAAATATAAGTAACATTTTAACTTAACCAAAAATAAAGTTGATTCATCTCAATAAAAGTGTAAAACGCTTGTGATTCACAACATATTTAGGAAACAACCAAACACGTCGTACTATACACACCGCGTAACTGCTAATATACCAAGATGAAAACTAGTGCGTGAAGTTATTAATTTCATAGCCCGGAAGGCAATCGGCGAAGCAGGGCACGGGATTCGGAGAAGTCGAACTCAGAAGCGACTTGTTCGCCGGTTAATTTGAGAAACAACTTTGAGCACGTCACCTCGCTTCGTTACCAATATCCTCCGCAGTCTCGGCGGGAGACTGCGATGATCCGAGTTCGTGGTAGTCTTCCCACAACCTCGGCGACGCCCGCCTAGATGTTTCGATAACAAACCCGCGGCAGGAAATTAACACCAGACGAGCCACTTGGTCGAACTCCGGGGTCTTTGCGAGGAGCTACCAGAGCTCTCGGCGTCCGCTGTCTGCGAGTCTCCCGCCAACACCTACCGCTCTTGTTTTATATAGCTCGGGGAACTAAGGGGACCGTCTGCCTGCTGCTCGCACTACGTCGCACAGTGTTTGAAATACACCTTTTTATACGAAACCACTACACGTGCGTCCAATGTGCTGATCTACGAAAAGAACGCACACTTCATACTACGCCTGTAAATTACTTTTAAGGCGCTACGTACATTGTAAACACCATTTCAGAGCACTCCGAATTGTTTATAAAAACTGTTTTTTAAAAGCGCTGTATCTCAAAATGTACGCGTTATATACACACAAAAGTAATCTAGGGACACGCACTGAACCTTCCTACAGACTTTCCATCAATAAAATTATAGGGTCACCGCTGAAAGTCCAATAGGTGCTTCATTCTAGTAAAACTGTAATAAACATCAAAACTTTTTTATGTTAGAAATTATTTTCAGTTACTTTCATATTTAAAGCAATTTCAGATGTTCAGTGGTCATTATCGAATAATATAGTAAGACCAATAAACAAAAATTTTTAAGCTCAAAAATAAATTATTTATTTTGTGTCGTTTTATTTGCAAACGTTTATTTCCATTTAGTGACTTAACAACAAAGCCATCCAAGATGGTTAAAATGCATTAGGTGATTTTTCGAGTTATTGCTTTATATATCCCTTTCTTGCTCGTGGTAGCAATTGTATGCGTTATTTGAGAATTTACTTCTCGTATGTTCAATACCGCTCGCTCCTTTCCACTTCAATGGAGAAATGATCGCGTTCGTGTTCACTTCAACTTGTGGTATTTTCCTCTACTTCTCTCACACTCTGAGAGTGACAAATACGCAGAACCATATATTGTAGTTTCGAAACTTCCTTAGGCTTTCGCACAGCTGGCATTGTATTCTGCAGTAAAGATGAAAAATATCTTTTCCTTCTTTCACGTTAGGCCATAATTAAAAATAAAGTTCTAGTACTTCAACAAGAAATGTGGCGCTGGAAGTTCTCAGTTCCACCGACAGATGGCAGCAGCTGTCTTTTCCCTCCCGTCGCCTGCGCGAATGAGAGAAAGCGGAGAGGGAAAATAAAAGAGGAGAAAGAGTAGTAAATTTAACTAATGTCCCGACATCTATCTCTTATAAAGCAAATGTCTAATGGAGTCTTCTAAACTTAATTTATTACGGGGTGGGGAAAGGAAGCGGATTGTTTCCAAGGAGAGCGAAAGAATTCCCAAGCTAGTAGAAAGCGAATCAGGGTTGCCACAATTTTATCCCGGTAATCCGTTATGCTCATCCGCAACCAAAGCAGAGCAAATATTTTACGGAAATACGGACTGAGCTGGTGATGTATTTCTCTCGTTCCGCTCTAAGCAAACGGAGGAAAATCCGTTTTGTTTTAATATACCTTTTTTCTAAGCGTACGAAAATTTTGTTCTGTTCAGCGGAAATACCTAAGCTCAGCTGCTTTGCAAACTGAGAAGATGCAAAACGACTGGATCGCACTGAAAAGAGAACAGAGAAGCATGGTGTAAATCAAGGAATACTACTCACCCATTAACACGTTTGAAAACTCAGTTAAAATGTTAACAACCCCATGACAANCCTGGATCGCACTGAAAAGAGAACAGAGAAGCTTGGTGTAAATCAAGGAATACTACTCACCCATTAACACGTTTGAAAACTCAGTTAAAATGTTAACAACCCCATGACAACAAAAAATACCAAGTTTTGGTTTTTCATGGCACGGGAGCACTTGATAATAATGAGTTCCGAGCCGCGTTGCAGACAACTCGTTCTCACAAATGTTAAGTCGTATGCCTGCTTGACGTTTTTACTGCCACTGAAGGCGAATAACCACAATAAAATATAATTCTGCGAAAGACAAAATAAGTGTTCATGTATGATGAAGAACGCAGGCACTGTGGTTGGGTAACTTGGCAGATATAACATAAACTCTCGGCACTTCTTCAATACTTAAAATACATCACTTCAGGTTTTTTTAGCAGTACATTTCGGGAACTCAGCACCACTTAAATTCTTACTCATATTAAAACAATTCAACTTGAAAATCAAGCCTGTTCTCACAAGTCCACAAGTTGTCCAGTCCACCCAGTTATAACATGGGCCTTGAGCTGCTTCTTGGCTAAACAAGCATTTTCGAAATCAACCTTTGAAAAATAACTGTCGCTAACTGCATATATTTTACAGAACACAAGAAAGTTGGCAACAATAATACTTAGGAAAAGTAGTTTCATGTATCAGCGTTATATTAACAGCGTCCCCTTAAATGTATGGACTCTGAATTAATTTTATTGAGTTTTCATTTATTTTACGCACATGAGATAAGAATTAGCATTGGCAAACTACTTTTTGTTGACATACTGGGCAGGTTGGGAGTCAGCTGACGGTGTTTATGTAATCATCCTCTGTAACGGAGGGAGACACCGATGTATCCATGAAAACAGCTGCAAAAACGAACTCGGATACGCCCCTCTGGCGTCTTGTAACAATACATACGGGTTTGTTGTGTCGCGACTCAGTCTCGGATGTCGGAGCATCCTTCGGAACAGTTTTGGGGGCACGGTGGTGTAGNCGGGTTTGTTGTGTCGCGACTCAGTCTCGGATGTCGGAGCATCCTTCGGAACAGTTTTGGGGGCACGGTGGTGTAGTGGTCAGACTACTCGCCTCCCACCGTGTTCGATTCCCGGTGGGGTCACTCCTGGATTTTCGACTGTGGGAATCGTGAAATACGATTCCGCTGGTCGGAGGGTATTCTTGGGGATATCCCGTTCCCCCCACCCTTGCATTCCCGCTTTGCTTCATATTCACCTCACTTCACCCTCATCGGCTCTCAAGACCTCGCTGTTAAGAGCTGCCTAAATATCTCCACTCTACGCTCGGAGCACTCTTAAATCACTGCTCCTTTCCCGGAGCAGTTCCGATAATCGCTGCCTAGTGAGTCAAAGCCGTCTATTTTGTTGCGTGTATATTGCCGCTTTCGCCGAGTGTCGTGCTCGTGGGAGCTACGTGATTCCCGAATGAGAGTTTCGAACATACAAGTTTCCTCATTGTGTCGAGAATATTGATAATAACAAAACTGTCTATTCGCAACGTAAATTATTGACTCAGTTAAAATCATAGGCCTAAAAATTTACATTAGATGCGATAAAGGCTGACAANCGGGTTTGTTGTGTCGCGACTCAGTCTCGGATGTCGGAGCATCCTTCGGAACAGTTTTGGGGGCACGGTGGTGTACTGGTCAGACTACTCGCCTCCCACCGTGTTCGATTCCCGGTGGGTCACTCCTGGATTTTCGACTGTGGGAATCGTGCAATACGATGCCGCTGTTCGGAGGGTTTTACTTGGGGATATCCCGTTTCGCCGGCCTTGCATTCCAGCGCTGCTTCATATTCGCCTCACTTCACCCTCATCGGCTCTCAAGACCTCGCTGTTAAGAGCTGCCTAAATATCTCCACTCTACGCTCGGAGCACTCTTAAATCACTGCTCCTTTCCCGGAGTAGTTCCGATAATCACTGCTTAGTGATTCAAAGCCGACTATTTTGTTGTGTGTATATTGCCGCTTTCGCCGAGTGTCGTGCTCGTGGGAGCTACGTGATTCCCGAATGAGAGTTTCGAACATACAAGTTTCCTCATTGTGTCGAGAATATTGATAATAACAAAACTGTCGATTCGCAACGTAAATTATTGACTCAGTTAAAATCATAGGCCTAAAAATTTACATTAGATGCGATAAAGGCTGACAACAATGTTCTGAAGTGTGCGTTCATAAGGAGTGATGAAATATCTTGCGAGATCGGTACAGGAACCCAACGAAAAAATTCTGTAAATGTTGGTCTATGCTCAGTGACCAGAAAAATTATCAATATTTCAAAATAGGCGATCATACTGAAAACAAATCTTATATCTCTTGCTGTTTCAATGTAAGGTGTGAAATATGCCCTTCATATAATTTAATAATGTCCAAATCCACGAATGTTGGGATTTTTCGATACCAGGCATTGTGTCCAAAGGAATTCAGAGAAATCTGTTCCGTACATCGTCCACCACTGAGATATGCTTTCTTTACCCTCGTAGCTATACGGATTGTTTATCATTAGAGTTCATCGCCTCTGTCAAATCATACTTTGCTGTAGCATTTTTTTTTAAATTGGAAGAAGTAAACCTTTCACTTTCCGGGCTTTCAGCAAAATGGGAAGCGTATTACACGTAAAACAGACGTAATATTACATTCAAATTGATACACGTACATTTATGACATAACCGGAATTTGAATACTGAACTTCACGCACTACAGGTAAGGAAATTTTATTTTAGAAAGCATGAGCGTTACAGCTACTTGTAAATTATAAACGTAATTTATAGTTTTTATTAGGGCCGCTTCTTATCGCCCGAGAAGCTACGGAGATGATAGATTTCAGACTTGACGCAAGTAAATTAAAATTAATTTTTATACTTTATTCCCAGTATCTTTACACTTTAAAAAAATTTGAAAAAATTATCCTATGTCAGACGTGTTTAATTGTCACGTACGAGGAATGTTTTATACTCCTGAATAAAAGATTATTTTTTGTTAATTGAACTTCAACTTATATTTTATCAATAAATTATTATTTTTAATTTATAGTTAATATGAATAAAAACAGTGAGAAAGTAGGTTTGTTGGTAATGCCTAGTAAGAAATAGTTCTCATGCAAAATATTATCAAAGTGAGTGCGCACGAATGTGGTGCGTCGTTCTTTTGCCTTTTGGTATCATTTTTTATACTCGGTAAAGCTTTTAATGCACAAGGCGGAAGAATGGCCTGAAAGTAGAACTTTAGCAAGATTTCAGAAAAGTTGCAATTAACCATACGAAATTATAACCATACCAAAAAAAAAATGCTAAGTGCGCTTTCCAGCATGGACGAATTACGTTCGAAATTTCATCGGGCGCGGAAAGGAGAGTTGCTAGCGTCTTGACTTTACGTTTAGTTAATTATGCACAATTATGTTCCTCGTTTCGAAAACTTGTCCCTGGCGTATATCAATACGTGACCAACATCCCAAAACATTATTTATTCTTCGTAATTTCCCAGGTGCTTAAGCCATTAAAATTTCCTGGCCTGCCATTCAGCGGTAGTTTTTTTTTTTTGTCATTTTTACGTTGGCCGACCTGATAGCGAACTTCCAGTTCGCCCGCTCCTGTTGCATACTGATGCGAAGCAGTCGTTTTGTTCAAAGGTGGGCGGAGGCAAGAAACAAGGCCCCCGCAGTCGCTCGGCGTAGTGAACCGGAAACGGCCTGATAAGAACTCGAGAGTTTAGCCGGGTGGGGGAGAGAGGATAGGGAAGCTGAACAAGGGCCGGAGGAGAAAGGAGAAGCACGAGGTTAAAGAGCACGGCCAAAGACTTCGGCACTCTCGCCCGGCGATGTCGGCCAAGGGGCTGGCTGGCTTGCTGACCGCGCTGAAGTTCAGCTCGGAATTTGCTTTCGCCGGGCGGTTTACGTAATTTGCGGCAGCCCCCCCCCCCCACAACCAGCTGTTCCAGCACTGATGGATGGGAATGTCTAGTGCAGCTATATAGACACACAGTAATATAATCACCAGTAGAATAGTATGCCAAGACATTGGTAACCAAGCTGCTAGCGGCGACAGGGTGGAAAGCAGGAAATCTGCTCCACTCTCGCCTTTCGGACAACTCGGTGTAGTTAAGTTTGGGTTTGAGAAATTTTGGAAGCTCTTAACAACGATGTCATGATAGCCGATGAGGGTAAAATTAGATGCGAATGGAGCAGCGCCGGAATGCAAAGGCGGAGGAAACGGGAGATCCCCGAGAAAACCCGCCGACCGGCGGCATCGTCCCGGCACGATTCCCACTTGCGAAAATCCGGAGTGACCCGGCAGGGGATTGAACCCAGTTCGCCTTGGCGGGAGGCGAGAAGTCCNAGTAATAAAAAAAAGAAATTTGTTATTTCACTGACATAATTTTGTTGATATGTAGAGTTTTTTATTATAGAGAATATTAGTCGTGACTCCCAACTTTTCTTAAACCCCGCTGAAGTTCTACTCCCAGTCTACTCTCTACATAACCTTCCGCCTCATGTAAACAAAACGTGAAAAAGTCTTGAAGAAGACGGAGAGAGGAGAAACCAACTCAATTTATTTGTGCGCTGGACAGACAATAAAAAATAAACATTTTATACATAAAATTGAATTATTTTACCGACAGGTTTTTT
>NQII01004282.1:72187-87717 GCA_002778355.1 Clitarchus hookeri
AAAAAAAAAAAAAAAAAAATGTTTACATTACAAATGACGCGTCAGTACTCAGTTCATTTATATTTTACGTACGTACTATTTCTTACAAGCCATTACCGACATGTTTTTAATTCAAATCGATTATGAAATAAGTGTTGTAAGTTACAGCAGATAAAATATACCCGAAAGTTTGATTTAACCAAAGTACAAGATATTTTTATGTTACCGGAAATATAAAACGCACGTGATATATCGTCTATATAGGAAACATACAAACATTTTTAACATGGGATGATTTTCAAAATTATATTTAAAAAAATTGTAAAGCACGTTATTTCATCAACAGATAGGGTCAACATGGATGAGAGATTGGCTGAAGTGAGATAAGATTGGGTGGAGCAGCAGCGGNAAACATGGGATGATTTTCAAAATTATATTTTAAAAAATTGTAAAGCACGTTATTTCATCAACAGATAGGGTCAACATGGATGAGAGATTGGCTGAAGTGAGATAAGATTGGGTGGAGCAGCAGCGGAGTGAATATGGAGGAGGGAACGGGAGAACCCCGAGGAAACCTCTACACCACGGGAGTTCTCACCACATCTCTCCACAGAATTATCCCCATTTGAAAAAAAATTTTGGCCGCTGGGACCCGGGATTGGTATGTGGTCCCCAGAACAGGTGCTAAGCTAACGTCTGAACCNCAAGATATTTTTATGTTACCGGAAATATAAAACGCACGTGATATATCGTCTATATAGGAAACATACAAACATTTTTAACATGGGATGATTTTCAAAATTATATTTAAAAAAATTGTAAAGCACGTTATTTCATCAACAGATAGGGTCAACATGGATGAGAGATTGGCTGAAGTGAGATAAGATTGGGTGGAGCAGCAGCGGAGTGAACATGGAGGAGGGAACGGGAGAACCCCGAGGAAACCTCTACACCACGGGAGTTCCCGCCACATCTCTCCACAGAATTATCCCCATTTGAAAAAAAATTTTGGCCGCTGGGACCCGGGATTGGTATGCGGTCCCCAGAACAGGTGCTAAGCTAACGTCTGAACCACTGAAACCACTTCCGGTCCTGATTTATTCCAGTCCGTTCGTGAATCAATTGATCTGTACCAACAAAATAACATAACATTATAAACGATTTTTACAAATTTTGAAATCAGAAATACTCTACATTCTAATTAATAGTTCTTCATTGTTCTAAACTGATCACCCAGCTGGCACACCGATGTTTCTCAACAGTCAAGTAATCGTTTTGTGACCATCGTCGCCTTTTTCTGCTTCAACCTATATCCCGGTCTGTTCAGTGACCCAATATTTACCTCTTTCCACTGATACTTCCCATTCTATTTATTTTATAAGTGATGGATACAGCGATCCGAACANACCCAATATTTACCTCTTTCCACTGATACTTCCCATTCTATTTATTTTATAAGTGATGGATACAGCGATCCGAACATAACTTTGCACACGTATACCCCATACTTACATATTGTCGACTATTCCGGTAAGTATTTTTCGTTGAATTTCTTTAAAAAAGAATAAAATATAATTAAAAACAAAGATGAAAATATTTAAACACCCCTATANATTTTTCGTTGAATTTCTTTAAAAAAGAATAAAATATAATTAAAAACAAAGATGAAAATATTTAAACACCCCTATATAATACTATTACAACTATTACTAATAATAATAATAAACGCATATTGAGCGTCCTCGTACAACTTTAAGACTTGAATATCAAATGTTTTTATACATAAAATGCTTTTTAACCTAGTCATTAACGCCATTTTTAAAACCTATAGACAATACTTGGAAGGCAGAAAAGCGTAATACATACGGGATATTTGGGTTTACCTTGTTGCAGGAATAAGGTTCCATGGTCCAAGAAATGTTTTGACAGTTTTGTACGTTATTTTGGCACCGTCTGGAGTCAACAACACTTCATATTGACTCTTTATCACACAATTACACACCATCAGTATTGCGTTTATCATGTCTAAAGTTACGTTATCTATTATTTTCAAACCGATATCCAGAGTGCAGGGTTGACGAAAATCTGTTACGTATGTCTTCAGTGTACTGATCTACATTATCTTTAATTTAATAATTGTCTTAGATGAAGTTGTGTGAAAAAATAGGTTTTATTAATTATTTTGACTTAATTTAATGTCATGTGTCGCAAAAAACTATGTTCACAGTGAAAATAAACCTTCTACCACCTGTTTGGCAGGCAGGTACTGTGATATCCACAAATGACAGCATCAAAATGTTTAAAATCATCATGTTTGCTTGCGTGTACATTCACAAAAAAAAATNGTGATATCCACAAATGACAGCATCAAAATGTTTAAAATCATCATGTTTGCTTGCGTGTACATTCACAAAAAAAAATATTAAAACCTTTTTTTGATAACTTTTTGATCTGATTAAAAATACTCTTAAATAATGAATATAAGCCNAAAAAAAAATATTAAAACCTTTTTTTGATAACTTTTTGATCTGATTAAAAATACTCTTAAATAATGAATATAAGCCTGTAACTTTCTGCGAAAGTATTTTTAACAAATTTAAACGTAAATTATAAATTTTAAACCACAGACGGATGAAAGGGCCTTTAATCGTGAAGGATAGACAAAGCAGTAGACATATCAGTAGTAAAATTTCAATATTTAATTTATTTAAAGAAAACAGATTTGTAAACATATACCCTTTGTGCAATTATAGCAATATGTTCATTTTTATAATATTTAACACTTCGTATCGCACGTGATATTAGCCCCTAGGACTCACACAAGCGTGCCGAGTGAAGCGTGTTAGAGGATGGATACAAACGTAAGGATACACTGTCTGTGGCGGATAACCTGGTGTACAATTAATCGAACGATAGATGGAGCCATAACTACTATTCAACGTTTCATGTGTCTTTGTCCTGCCGTGCATGCAATCACTAACCTAAAACTTTGTCTTTTACTGCCCAACTTCACTCTATCATGGTTCGTGCTTACTTTCCGGTCCNTGCAATCACTAACCTAAAACTTTGTCTTTTACTGCCCAACTTCACTCTATCATGGTTCGTGCTTACTTTCCGGTCTGGGTTTGAAAGTTTACTGTAAACAGTGAGATTCATTCCATATTCAGTCCATGTTGACTCTAGTACGAGTTCAGTGCGGATGGAGATTTCACTCCGAAAGGGGTAAGCGTACTGTTGGTTCTCCCAGATGACTACCATTTCGTCACCGAATATGCATGTATACAGAGACGACGTGACGGGTATGCAAGTTTACTTGATTGACGATTGGTTGCTCGATGTTGTGNGAATATGCATGTATACAGAGACGACGTGACGGGTATGCAAGTTTACTTGATTGACGATTGGTTGCTCGATGTTGTGGAACTGATCGTGTTCCTGATTAGCTGCGCTACGCTGAGGGTAGGGAAAGGAAAATTTTGCGAATCGATTTGAGCTACTTTTGCGATTGGCTCGTAGTTTATTATGGACGCTGTGGACTACTCCGGACCAATAGCAGACCTGCATTGAAGCCAGAAGCGAATCGCGTGTACCCAAGGATAAAACTGGCTGCCTTCGAGAAAGCGACGCCAAGAATGTTGATTAACATGACCAACAGAACTTGGTGGCGCATTCAGCTATGCAGAGACCATGGAAGGGGACAAACGGACGATCTGCATTCATGCAAGGTATGGTCCACTTTTTGCGATACAATCATGCATACGGACGCACTGTATTGGATGGGCTTATAGGGGAATATGGACTTCGTGCTTATACATAGGACTGCGAAATCTAGCCAACAAATCAACTATTTCGCGAGATTTTCCTGTCCCTAGCTATGGGCTGTTTCCTGCTGAAAGGGAGAAGTCGTGCCTGTACGCTTAGTTTACGAATGATGTCGTGTCATGCTGCTAAGGAATTAAGTAATTTTTCCAGAGGCTTTGTGGTCGGAATTTGGAGTGCTCGAGAAGACTGTTTCGCCCCTGTATGGTTCAGTATTATCTAATTCCCTCAGATAAGTTATCAGGCGAATGATGCAGCCTACATGTCAGGTGCCACTCACACCTTCAAAGTTTAGTATCTTCATGATAGTCAAATCCCTTCTGACAACGAACAANCTACATGTCAGGTGCCACTCACACCTTCAAAGTTTAGTATCTTCATGATAGTCAAATCCCTTCTGACAACGAACAGGGACAAGAAGACAAAAGTCGCTTCTTCACCTGCTGTTAAGTTGGAATACAAACGCTTGCAAAGTTGTGTTAGTTTGTGATTCGGCCTGAACTAAAATCACGTGCTCCCGAGTACCAATAAGGTCGTAATAATTGGATAATACAGGTAAAGGCCAATAAAATAAGNAACTAAAATCACGTGCTC
Organism: Clitarchus hookeri; assembly: GCA_002778355.1. Taxonomy (NCBI): domain Eukaryota; kingdom Metazoa; phylum Arthropoda; class Insecta; order Phasmatodea; family Phasmatidae; genus Clitarchus; species Clitarchus hookeri. Next base: position 76,580 of record NQII01004282.1, read on the forward strand.
CCGAGTACCAATAAGGTCGTAATAATTGGATAATACAGGTAAAGGCCAATAAAATAAGAGATAATATTTATCTCAGCAACGAAGAAAGACAACAGCATGAATATTCACAGGACTGTCTAGTTTACTTCACGGGTCACCGAACTAGCGAACTTGGCATCTTATACGCATCGCTTACTACTTAAAATTATTTTAGATAAAATTTTTAATGATGCCTAATAAACACTTTAGCTTTGATGACTTTTGGCTGATTGTAAAACGAATAAAATTTTCTATGACCTTTTATTACTTATTCACAAAAGCTCATGTGGCAATATCATAACCAGGATTCCGTCAGTTAAAAAACAAAAATTAGTGGGTGTATGTCAAACTATGTAGCTGACGCCAGTTAGTTGTTAGTCCAAAAATTACGAAGTTGCCACCAACTGCCGTAATGTAAACGATGTTGATGTTTCGCGGTTATTTTATACATTTCCCTTGTTCGGCAGCTTTTCCATTCTGCAGTACGTAGTATTTAACAAATTTACTGCAAATTTAAATGTCATAAATAGTAACAGATTATTAAAAATACTTTTTTAATACGCAACGTTCTGTGGGTCCTAAATTGATAGGCAGATTCTCACATATATTTTTAATATAACCATGTTATAAAATGTATATTTTACAGGGATCTAATTGTATATTGCCATGAACTACGTGGGTTTGTTTTCCTTTTGAATCATTTACCCATAACTTTACTGTATATAAATTAGCACTACTTTCATGCAACGTCCTGTACCAAGTTTTTTTTTCAAAATGAAACTTTTGTTTCGACGATGTTATATAAGAAGTCACTTAGTCCAGAAGTTAAAAAAAAAGCATCTGTTTAAAATCGATGAAGTGATGTTATTATGGTATAAACGTAATTAAAACCACGGAGTTTCAGTCAAAGTAAATTTGACAACTCAGATGACGTCTTAGAAATGTTACAAAAAATGATAATTTAATATCCACTGGTGCTTAATGCACGCCACTTCATTGTAACTTTATCCCATTATATTTTTTAATCCACCTAAGAATTTACTGTGACTTACGGGCTAAGTATCGCAAAAACTATCTTCGTGTTTCTGCTAGCTCATCAAAGAAATGAAAAGTTAACTAATTATGAAAGAAAACTTAGCTCTGAGAACAGGTTTATTTTGAAATATATTTAACTTTATTTATTACGAGTGGTATACTGTTCATCGTTATCTCCTCTTCGTAAGCACATTTATAAACGCTAAATACTTTTGAACATAATTTCCTAAAAATTGCTTTTCCAACCTCCATCGTGCATAGTGTAATTTATAAGCAATTACTAGACACATCAGTTCGCCAGAAATTGGCGGTTCAGCCTGACAAGCAAACTGCTTCTCCCACTCATCAAATGCATGAGGTTTTTTTTGTTAAGTTCGAGAGTGCTACAACAGACGTTAACTCAAATATTTCCCCCGACGTCAGTATGCAAGTTGAGACATGAAGAAATAACCACGCTATAAAAAAATATTACAGTGACCATTAATTTTTGTGCAGTTTTACTTTTAATAATGGAACTAATTTTTTCGCTTACATTGCTACCAAGTTTACTGGAACGTTCCAGGCAGTGCACCCATTGTATTATGTACAGTTTTTGCAAATGTTTTACCTTTAAAAATTCTTAATTTACCGGGTACAATCTATATTACAAAANTGTATTATGTACAGTTTTTGCAAATGTTTTACCTTTAAAAATTCTTAATTTACCGGGTACAATCTATATTACAAATAATACTACTACAGAAGTTTAGTTATTTGTCTTCCTCTGCAGTACAGAAATGAAATCTAAACCATCAACGTGAATTGNAATACTACTACAGAAGTTTAGTTATTTGTCTTCCTCTGCAGTACAGAAATGAAATCTAAACCATCAACGTGAATTGTTGCAGGAAAACCATGTTATAAACTTTAAAATATCAATACTTTCCTACCTTTTTACAACTATAAAATTGGAAACACACACACATACACATTGAAATTATGACACAAGAACGAAGGCTTTCTGCACACTAGGTGAAGCGGAACCTTACAGAAACGCTCGACTGCAAGTCCTCGGCGGCGTACCTTGTGCCGTTTTAGCTCCAATCTCGAGCACGGCAAGCAAGCAAACACTGTTTTTTTTTTACACCGCACGCGCTACGCATGGGCCTTAAGGGGGAAAAAATTTGGACCACGTACAGCTCGTCAGGATGTCGTTACCGGGAGTTAAGGGATGAGTAGTTCCTCTTTTTTTTTATTCCGTGCCCCGTGATCCCAGCTAGTTCGTGCTGAAGGCGAATAGGTTTTCTTGATTATGCGCAGTGGGAACAAAAAATATATATGGCCCGAGATTTCGGCGCCCTCCTGGGGTTCATTTCAGGTTTTAACAAATTTTTGCTTGTAGAGTCATCATTCACGTAGATATCGCGGTTTGGCCGCGCCCGTTAAGCATAAAAATAAAAGTGCCTGATTTTTTCATTACCGTATCTTATCTACCAACTTGTCGCAACAATATTTTCATAGTATGCACCAAAATTTTTGGCACGTTAAGATATAAATAATAGTCTCCTGCACCTTACATTGTTAGATATTCACTGCCTTTATTACTCACCAACTAGTAGCGGGAGATACAGTCTAAAGCCCCAAAGAAGTATGAAAAACTTAGCTTGGAAACTTTTTAGTGGGCATGTATGACATGCTTGGTTACTTCCTAAATATGTCATGTAGGTATCACAAGCATTTTATACTTGTGTTAATATGGAATGCCTTATTTTTGATTAAATTGTAATTTCGCTTATATTTTGTCTGTAATTTAAAGTATTTAATTTATAACTAGTATGAATTAAAACGGAGAAAGTATGCGTGTTTGTAATGCCTAATAAGAAATAGTTCTCATGCAAAATATTAGAATACAGAGTGCGCACGAATGCTGTGCGTTGTCCCTTTGGTGTAATTTTCTATACTCGGTTAAGCTTTGTTTGTTTACATGAGGCGGGGGAATGTCCTGTATGTAGAACTTTAGCAGGGCTTCAGAAAAGTAGGAAGTAACCGTAAATAGACTACAATGACTAAGGTATTATTTATTACCTCCTGTCACTAGTCGGAGAATAATAAAGGCTGTGAATATCTAACAATTTAAAAATGCGTAGAAAACTATTATTTACGAGAACATGCAAAATGTTTTTAGTACGTACTTTGAAAAATGAGTTGCGACGATCTTTAAAATTAGCGGTTTCCTCTCAGCGCAACCTAGAATTCAAAACTAGTTTGTTTTGTTATTTTGAAAATTGTTCCACGCGTTATTTGACACTTCCTGGAGAAATCTGAGCAAGTAAAACATCACGCAATAAAATTAAGGGTTGATCATCGCTTTCTACTATAACAGCAATCAACCAATAAACAATTGACATCTACATGATTGTACATAGGACTTTGAAAATTTGCCCACAGGGTAATAAACTCAAGAGTTTTCAGGTCTCTTGTCACGACTTTTAAAAAAACTCTACAGACGAGGTAAGACTATTTATTTTCAGTTTAAAGTGAAGTCGTTAAAGCAACGAATTGTGTTCTGAAAATTTAGTAGCGTAAATAAACATTAAAACACACGATCAAAAAATATTCCTGACAGCATTTCCATACACATACAAGGACTTTGTTGACAAATTCAACTGCTTCGCCATCTGCGGAAAACTATTGAAATCAAATACTGAGAAAAAAAAACGTCCCTCCCACTAAATGCGTACATTTTAACAGACACACTGACTGGCATACTCCTCGCAAGTTTGACAGCGAAGGATAAAAAGTAGATCCATTTTTTGATGTATCATGAGTCTGCAGATGACAGCTTGGTTGTTCCAGAATTATTTACGCCAGTGAGTCAGTTACTGAACGAGTATGTCGTAGGTCAAACCAAATAGCTCGATATGCAATGGTTTCATTGATACTCGTATTTAAGTTATGTTTATCAAATGGTGGCTTTACAATTACCCCGCGGTGGCGCAGCGGATACAGTGCTCGCTTTCCGTCAAGGCGAACCGGGTTCGATTCTCGGCGGGGTCGATCCCGGATTTTCGCACGTGGGAATCGTGCCGGACGATGCAGCTGGTCGGCGGGTTTTCTCGGCAATCTCCCGTTTCCTCCACCCTTACATTCCGGCGCTGCTCCATACTCACCTCGCTTTACCCTCATCGGTTCTCAAGACCCTGATGTCGAGAGTTGACCAGACCTCTCAACTACACTCCACAATTACTCCACCGAATAAATCTAACACTCCAGCAATGTCCCTTGCACGACATTTGCACATGAAACGTAGATGTGTAGCCACGTGGCATGGAAGAAATTCACGAGAGGTAGCGGTTAAACCTTTGTCGGAACAGCACGTGCTTTGAAGTCGATGAATTTCACTCATGGTACTAGAAGATTACTGGGGAAAGAAGCTGCACGCAATTGATAGGCAATGAGCCCTGCTTTGTAGGGATAAAAATCCACGGCTCTGCTGGGTTTCTCTTCGAGACCCTTCCACGGCCCAACACACCTTTTGTCTGGTAGATTTTAGTCCTGAGAAACTAGCGTTCAATTTCTTGACACCCGCACTCTTCCTACTGTCAAATGTAGTAATCTCGAGGATGGCCCCTTATTGCCTGCCAAGCTAGAACTTCGTCGAGGGTTTCTTTTTTTTATTCGTTTAAATGATCATTGGTGGTGTTAATAGGGCCAGTTTTAATTTCAGCGCAAGAAGAAGGATTTGATATGAGGCTTTACTGCGGGCTGTGCTCCATGGTGGCGATTTTAATATTGGTTTGAATTTTCAAACATAGATCCCAAGTAACTGCTTGCTGAACACGTTTTTAACATGCTTTAACTGTTGATGTCCTCTGATTGTCCACATCTCGCTGTTTGGCTCGCACGTGTGTGTGTGCGCCGGGGCAACTTGGCGTTTGCTGATTAATTTCAACTGACCATTATGTGTGATGGCGATTCCTAATATTTACTGAATTTATTGACGTTTAAAATTATTGACAAATAAAGTACTACCACTTTACTTAGACATTAAATTATCTAGTCCGTAACGACTGTTAAATAATATTTCGAATCGAAGAGATACCAAAAAAATGAGTGTTATTNCATTAAATTATCTAGTCCGTAACGACTGTTAAATAATATTTCGAATCGAAGAGATACCAAAAAAATGAGTGTTATTCTCTGAATACGTTCATGAAACCACCACTACTGCCTAAAACCAGGTATACGATTGTGGGAAAATAGTGCCATACCGCCAATCAACCAGGGTTGTAAAATTTGGTATCAAAAAANAAACCAGGTATACGATTGTGGGAAAATAGTGCCATACCGCCAATCAACCAGGGTTGTAAAATTTGGTATCAAAAAATTAATTAACTGAATTTGGTCAAAGAAATGAAATTTTGGTAAAATTCCTTTCGCAACAATAGCTAACGCGTTGTTAGCTTCTCAATGATACGCTATGCAATTACTCGAAAAATAAAGTCAAAATATATTTCCAACAAAAAAAAACTTATATTTGCTAGACATTATTTGATCTCTATAGCAAGTAAATAGATTCTGATGCAGTTTTCATACTTCTAAACAAAATGGCGTAAGTTTTGATATTTAAGGAAATTTAATATTTGTGGACGACAATGACATTTTATTAGATTTTTTACAAACGGCAACTATCTTATGTGCCATAAATATCAAAACATTTATTGTTAAATTTTTTCACTACTTTGACTGTGATGAAATATTTGATGGCAAAGTTTTCCATTTGTGTGAAAAATCAAACCAATTTCAACGAATTATTTTTAATTCTTACTTTCCAACCTTCCCAGTTTATGCCGATAGTTTAATCGCGAGCTGCACGCATTTAATAATCTCCGAAGCTCATGGCAAACTATCAGCAACTGCGGCAAAGGAGTGCGCCTTCTAAATGCAATATATTTATACTTTTTTTTCTTTCAACTAAACAGATTCTTGTCTTGTATCTGAACCTTTAGAATATTTAATTGAGAAGTGCGAGTTTATGTCCAAATTGGTTATGAAATAATGCTGCTTTAACCACATCCTGTGTTGTGGAATAACTTGCATTTTAACGCAATGGGACAGCAATATCTGATCGTATGTGTTTTGAATTTGAAATGCATCGAAGTTCCTTTCTGATCCGCAAACCACTCCTTATTTAAAATTACTTGAAAATATTTGCGAAAGAGACAGAAGTGTGACGTCACACACACACACACACACACACACACACACACACACACACACACACATATATATATATATATATATATATATATATGCTAGGAAACATCTGTAGGCTTGTCTCAACAACATTACATGTCGTGACTTCCAATTCTTAGCTGAGCACTATTTGACAGAAAATTGAGTTTTGTGATAACAAGTGATTTCCATGACATGCATTGAATGTTTTCTTTTGTGCGGAATTAAATATGTATAACTTTTGGCGTAGTGCTGCTCTGGAACTGTATCTTATTTTGTTTCAACTAAAGTATAAGATAGGAAAAAAAAAAAAGTTGCGAGCGAACAATTTCCTAGTCCTCACAATTTCACAGCATTGGAAGAGGTGATACGCGGGATTGTTGACTGCAGACTTCGCTATTGCGCTTCACTTTAAAGACAATGAATTCCTGTTCCCTTTTCCGGTTTGTGGTTTCTGCAATTTGTGCCACGAGAAAACGGTTCTTGGTGCCGTGAATGCATTTCATGCTTGCAAGAGTCTAGAAACAATTCTCCTTAATTGACAGACTCAATCTTCTAGAAAAGACTGAACACTAAGGAAGAGACTAACTTCTGCTTATGTACGTNTCTCCTTAATTGACAGACTCAATCTTCTAGAAAAGACTGAACACTAAGGAAGAGACTAACTTCTGCTTATGTACGCGTTCACTCTGCAGCTCTGAGATGGAGCTTTAAATACTCTTTTCCTTTTTGCTACAACAGTTCTTATTGTTTGCTTCGCTGCTCTAGTGTTTAAAAAGATANAGCTTTAAATACTCTTTTCCTTTTTGCTACAACAGTTCTTATTGTTTGCTTCGCTGCTCTAGTGTTTAAAAAGATACCTAATAAGGTTTAAATATAAGCGGAATGAATATATTAAAAAAATCAGAGTGTAATTCCGAATACGCAGCACAACAAAATAGGGAACAATCCGATTATAAAACGCTTATTTTTTATTAGGAGATTTATAAAAATCAAAGTACCCTACATGCACCTCTTAGATGCTGACCCAGTAACATGTTTTTCAATCTGAAAATGCGAGACTTAAAACCAGGGCAGGGGAAGATAAGTGCACTCAGCACGAAACTAATAGAATACAACATTACAAGAAAATTAAAAACAGTAGCTTAGGGAAGCTACAACCCATATAGGATGTTAAAAGTTATTTAAGCACTTTTGAAATCAACATTGTAAAATGTCACTGCTCCTGCCTGCATATATTTTAACGAGCACACTGACTGGCAAGCTCCCAGTTAAGTTGGTAACGACGGAGGGGAAAGTAGTTCCATGTCTTAACGTTGAATTAAAAATTGTCAGCTAAACGTCTGTGAATACTGAAATGCGTTTATTTCGCATCATGTTTCTTTGATGCATGTAAGTTTAAGAATTATAAAATCTGCGACATATTTACTTTTATAATAATCACATGTAATTTAACTCGCCCAACGCATGAATAAAGTGACGGGACCGATGGCAGTGTTTATTTTACACATGGTGGAATAGTAATATACAATGTGCATACGAGTAGATCTCAAGCAGGGCTTTCAAAAGAGCTCAGTTTACCGTGAACAACGCATGAAAATGACGAACGACGGTCGTACAAAATAATATTCTCCAGACCATCACGCCATTAGTACGGACATGTTCAGCTGTAATGCGTGGCGCGATTTTAGCCTGAACCCGCGGCACGGTCACCCATTCATAGATAAAGCGATTATGTATCACTTAAAGCAGTAATAGGGTAACTTTCAACGGAGCTCTGCGCTGGACTGTAGAACACAAAAAAAAAAAACACTCATTAAAAATTAATACGCACACCACCGACATTTTCAAAAATGTACGATTTATGTTGCATATTAAAGAAGAAAGCATGGATTTTGTAACACTTACAAAAATATTTTGCTAGACTTTTTTTAATTTAACTATAAAAACAATTAATAATCGTCTATTTTTTAAACNACACTTACAAAAATATTTTGCTAGACTTTTTTTAATTTAACTATAAAAACAATTAATAATCGTCTATTTTTTAAACAAAATCTTAAACGTTTTTCCGTTATAGAAAATTCAGAAAGCCCGGTTTACAAAAAAATCCCTTCATTAAGAAAGTGNAAAATCTTAAACGTTTTTCCGTTATAGAAAATTCAGAAAGCCCGGTTTACAAAAAAATCCCTTCATTAAGAAAGTGCATTACATTAATTACTCTGGTTGTGTGTAATGAATAATTACCACAATTCTAAATAATTTATTTTATTCACATACATTTAGGACTTCAAAATGACAACTTGCGTGGTTCCAATGGATTTGCGTAATTTCAAGGATTAAAAATACTTGGAAAAATAATTACTAATTCTTAATTATATACAATCAAAGTAATTCTTGTAGTAGTCTTGCTTGGCGAATATTTTTTTTTTTGCAAATAATACCTTTTAAAACATTTAAAACGTAAATAACCTTGAATTTATATTTAAAAATAAACTTTTATTTATTGATTTTTTTACATTTGAAAACGTAAATTCTAGCAAGGTATTCTACTGTGTTACGAAATTATTTATTCTTCTTTCCCATGCAACTTAAATCGTACTTTTCTGACAATTTGGTTGTGTGTGTACTAGTTTTTAATGAGTTAAGCTCAATAAGTGGTCAATCAGTATAATTCTTTGCTGCCTTATTCAGCCATTACTGCAAACGAGGCTAACGATGTTGTCGTGTTAAGACCATATCTCACAATAATTTTTTATTTCATTATTTGAAAAAAAATCTTATGTAAGGACTTCATAAATTTAAATATTTTTAATCAAATGATTATAGTTTTCAAATTAGCACTGATAAATCGAAAATTTCGGAATATGGGAGCCTAAGTTTCTATGCCCCTAATTAACTTGGCCAACTAAACAACAACGGTTTTGTGATCTATATCATTTACACAGCATATTAATTAAGTATCAAGGATATTTAAAAATCTTTACTCGGGTATTGGCATCCTGAATCTATTTTAAAATAGGTATTGATGTGTTTGTCAACACAACTTTTATTCATCGGAGAGAAAATAATATTAATATTAATTACTTTAGCTTGGACGAATAAAAATGTGCTGGCAAAAACATTAACAACTATTTTAAAAAAGATTAACGATACCAGTAGCAGAGTACCGATTGTTAAAAATTCTTGATACTTAATTAACATGTTGTGTATGTGATATAGATTACGTAACATGTGATCTATTTGGCAAAGTTAATTAGGAGCACAGAAATTAATGTGGTTCTTATATAAATCTCTTTCAGATAATGAAATAAAGATTTTATCGGGAAATGTGGCCTTAACTGCAGAACATGTGATTGTCGTCGGGATGTGAAATGCGCCTGTGCTAGGCGTTCGGAAAAGCTCCTGGTTGAGATCCGGTGCCCTAGTGAAGCTTCCGCTTGTCGCTGGACAGTGAACGAATAAAACGCTGGCAGTTGTTTGTGCCTGCATGGCAATACAACTGTCTTCCCTCGTAATGGTCTGTTGGGATCGTCCAGGACCGTTCCAGCTTGCATGGGTACATTCACGTGCCCATTGCTCTCCAGACAATCCAATCGTGAAGTAGAAGGCGTCCTAAGTGATACTGAATGTCTGCTGAATTCTTTCTCGCCCCTGAGCACAACAGAATGCATACTATTTTCTAAATAAGAGAAGAAGGAAGAACCAATTACCACATACCCAAGTATTGCCTAAAGTGCTAACAAATATCAAATTCGAGCAATTTTCCGCCCGTTTTTACAGTTCGAAAGCTAACTGTAGAAGACAAATAAATCCCACAGTATCGTAAATAAATATTCTGTCAAAACGCAATGAGACGATTCCTTAGAATTAGAAAGAAAACCTGATACTACTTACGATCTACGACGATTGTAAAGAAGGCACGTGTCCTCAAAATCTACATACTCGTGTTTCAGTTATTTTATTTCAAAATATAACCAGACTAGATGAGGAAGAAATATTGTGAATAGTGTTTTCTTGAAAGGAGATGTTGCATTGGTAATATAAAATCCTTCTTCTTTAAGAAAATAAGGTGTTCCAAGCTATTTTGGTTTAAAACTTTTTACCTATTTGTTGAAATAAAAGTTTTCATGAATATGAATTATCACATTTAAATAATAATAAAAAAAGAGTCTCAATGTAAAACATATTTAAGCGAACGATTCTCATGTAAAAAAAATTGACGAAACCACCAAGTTGTCTTAAATATCAGATTTCAATTAAATAAATCACTATTCTGTCACGTATGTATTGTTTCATAGCAATTAATTAAGCCCTAATTTCTTATCAATCCATTTGAAAATCATAAGTTTCGAATACGATTGCCTCCTTTTTGTTGTTTCTTTTTTATTCTTTAATAAAATCATCCCATAGAGTTTTAACCTGTATCTAGTTAAGATAAATTGCGCAAGTATGCCAAAATTGGCAATTTAGTATATTACTGTTAAAATTTTTTAAAAAATTATATTCTGTACGTGGCATTGCACACCACAACACAACAGTTTTGAATGTTCTTTTGTTGTTCGTTTGCCGTGTGTAATAAACGACTGAAAATTTTTCTGTTCATGTATTCTACTTCCTGCACGCACCCCACCAAAAGCTTACCGAGCCTGTCGCAAGAGCGCAGCACGCATCACATGCACGCTCTCTATACCCGGAGCGCCAGTGCACGAACTTTCCAAACGTTGCCGCAGTGCGTGGCTGCATACACTCGAGGGGCCCTGTCAGTGAACGAAGTTATTGTCTTTGGTAGCATATTTTTATACGGTTACACAACTGTGTATTTTGTATAGTAAAGTACAAATGAGAAATTAATTTTCGCGAAGTATTGA
>NQII01004282.1:87727-125053 GCA_002778355.1 Clitarchus hookeri
GGGGGGGGGGCTTAGGGCAGGCATGTAGAGGAGGGATCTCCGAACGCTCGCCGCTGGAGGAAGGGAAACCACGTGACATTGCTGGCGCTATACAAACCAGACTGATAACATTGCTCTCTTATACCGCGCTGTTGAATTCCGCACTGCGCTGCTTACATTTTTTCGACAGGTAGTATGCACACGGGGAGCAGCTCTCTCCCAACAGTACTCGGCCGCTGTCACTACGGAACTGAATAACCGCGCTACTTAGTACAGCGGCAATCGACTCTCCCGACACAACCGACGCGTTTTGGACTTCTGCGCATTTTCTTCTCATTTTGATTTCATTTTAACTCAAGCCAGGCCCTCTGCTTTTCCCCTCCCCCACAACCCAATCCACCTTCACGAGATCTATAATTCGGTCCTGTACCAACATTTGTACGGGATACGTACGGGAATCCGCGTACGATAAACAAGCACAATGCAGGCAGCCAACATAAAACACGTGACCACTTCAATGCAAGTCAAAGACGCGTATAGCGTGACCAAACCCTCTCTGCTTTTTAATTTTTCGCAAGGTTATAAATTTTTTTAAATATATTTTTTGCGCATTTAATATTTTCAACTCTGGACTACATATTGTCTCAGGCGACCAATGAAGATAATTATTTTTTAACACATATTTTCCTATAATTTTTTTTTTAATCAGAAGAGAAATTAGTTTCTGAAGTTTGGCTAACTCTTCATACGGAAAGTTTCTGCTTACGCTAGGTTTGACGTATTTTAATACATTCCTTTAATTATTTCAACTTGCAAATGTACCTCCGTTTAAATATTTTATTCGATCCTTCTTTTAAATTACAGCTCCTCCTCGTGTCATTAACTCGCGTGAATTTCGCTACCATCGATTTGGTGTCGAATTAACGCAAACTATTTCTCGTCCTCCTAAGACGCGAATTATCTTGAACTTTAAACTGGATGAATTCCAGACAAATAGAAAGGTATAAATTAAATTGCACAGCGGAAGAAAAGAGGTAAAGGTTCTTTGAGGGAAAAACAAATAAAACTCGCAAGCAAGGTTGAATTACTGCCCTGTCCCGTGTTGCACGTGTAAATTCCCCTTCCACTTGACTTGGTATTTCTCCGTTGTTTACGAGACATTTACTGTTCTTCGCCGTATATTTTTTATGTTTTAATTAATGGGGAGTGGGTTTCTTCTCGCGAGTTCCAATGTTCTTACCACTGCGAAATACAGCTGCGAGCTATCTTTGCTGCGGTGCTTAAGCGAACAAAGAAATTCGGGTGTAATCTGCTACCAAATCACTGCACAGAATGTCCACGGCTACCACGTTTTATACAGAACAATAGAGCGTCGAATTTCCGTTACTGCTGGTCGCGTGTTTCAAGAAGGGAGCTTCTTTGTTCGAGGCTTCGCCCACGGCCGCATTTCTATTTGGTCTTCCTTGTTGCCGACGTTCACGTTGCTCGATGACTCCAGCAGTATCCGTGCTCGTGATTGTAAATTGAATATTCAACTCGCACTTACGTTTCTATTCTTCGCCGTGCCAACGCAACCCACAGGATGCCACAGGATCTGCTCGCAGTTCCGGAGCTTCGTTGTTTTAATTCGCNTTCCGGAGCTTCATTGTTTTAATTCACTGTGCGTCGACCGCGATCTAAATTGTTTCGAGAATTCTCCTTCAATTCCGACGTGGAAATTTTACTTCCGGTAGTCTGCGGGTTCAAGAATCAGACTGTTTAAACAGATAGCGAAAGAAAACCGAGCTAAATGAGTGAAAACCAGTAATAATGGGTCCATTGGTGATCAATGCCAGATAACTGATTGATATGGTGACAGGATTTCACTGATTTACATGTGATTCCCGTTGAATGTCGATAATTCCACTGCCATTATCTCACTAGTTCCAGTTCATTTGCTTGATTCACCAGTCGGCAGTTCCTTATCATCTTACTTTCAGTGAATGTTTTTTCAGTGACTCTGATACCATTTATTCAGGCGTATGGCGCGGGAAGTTTCGTTTGCCATCAGCAACGTCTGCCATGTTCCCAACATACGAAACAGCCCGTTAAGAGTATTATCACCACTGACGGAGTCATAAACTGCAGGTTCTCATTAATGGTGAAAAATCTTGCGTAATGTTTAACGCAACAAGATTTTGTAAAAAACTGAGAAGCAAAAAAAGTTCCTTGCTAGTTTTATATGTACATTATGTAAAAATAATTCGAACATATAGTGTTTGTGGATATTCGATGTTAGTTTTACAAGTACGTATTCAATATTTCTTTATTTTTTTCTTTCTTGGCAATAATTTGATGCGAATAAAAAATTGTCTAGTTTTGTCATTGGTTGTCAGTATTAGGTTTTTTTTTAAAGAAAAGAAAAAATAAATGTAATTACGAAAGCCTTGCATCATTTTGACAGCAACGAAACTTTATTCAACGCCGATACTGGAGAAACTTAAATGCAAGCCAGACAATTACAAAAGAGCGAGAAAGACGATCCGATTCCGTCTTTTATATATACTATTACTTAATTATGGAAATCCATTTTGGAGAAGTAAAAATTGTTTTCCAGATGGCTTGGAAACACAATTAAAGAAACCTATCTCTTGCACACGGAACATATATCCGAAGTTATGGAACACATGAGAAACTATATTTTTGGGCTCGTATGTGAAAAAAAAAAAAAAACCATTAAGATAATGTAATATTTGCTAGAATTTAAATAAGAAATTGAAACGTATTTATCTTTCGAGAGGTTACTGATGGGTTGGATAGCCTAGGTATAGTGCTCTTAAGGCAAGGATGCCAAGATGGCGATGACTGAAGCAGAGCGCGCACTTGTTCGTCTCGGATCGACTCGGCTCGGAACGAAGCTGTCGGCAAAAATTAAAATGCATGTTTTTATACGGCAGCCCGTGCACTACAACAGCTCGTATCGGCCCGTTTTTTGCCTTCTTCCGACTTTGCTGTTGAAAGCAAAATATTACGGAGTTCCGATCGGCCTGGACGGAAAAAAAGTGTTCTGTTGAAAAGTAAAAATAACAACCTGTGTGCAAGTANTTACGGAGTTCCGATCGGCCTGGACGGAAAAAAAGTGTTCTGTTGAAAAGTAAAAATAACAACCTGTGTGCAAGTATGATGAAATGCTTCTATGTTCGCCACTTACATTTATGTCGCAGTATTGATGTTGCCAAATTCTGGCATAATTAATATTGTGACGTAATTATGAGTTCGTAGTTCACTTGGCTTGTCTGTATTGCAGAGTAAGGTCAGTAGCTAGATAGGTATATGGGTACTTTCGGAATTTTCTTTTTAAAAATGTAAACAAGCTCGAAAAAACAAGAATACAACATGGCGGGGGAAGGTTCCCCTTAAGCAAGGGCAGTGAAAAATTATCATTTGAAGAAAGTCACTGCCCACAATTGGATACACTTTAATGTAAGTACTGATTAAAATACTCATGGTAAAGTTGGCAGCGAATTGTGGTAAGTAGTTCCATGTTATATCGCTGTATTGAACCATACATTAATATTTGTGGACAGTAAATTAATTTCATTTATTTTGTGCTTAGGTTACGCGTATAAGAATAAGAAATATCATAAACATATTTACGTTCCAAATAGTTACACAGGCACATAAATAAAGTAATAAGACGCATGGAAATGGTAATTTTACATACGCGGAAAGATATATAGTGAGCAGGGTTTTCAACTGCGTCCAATTAACCACGCACATCCTATACCTGGGATGCGTAGTGCCTGGGACTAAGCAGGATGGGCTATCTTCCCCGACGGACAGACCTGTAGTTCCCAACAAGCCTGGCGAACGGTTGAGGTAAGGACAGAGCAGAAGTGGAGCGAATAAGAGGTGGATAAACGGGAATGCCTCGAGAGACCCCTGTACGGAATCTCCGCCCGGCGAATTCCCAAACCTCAGTGGGCTGGCTCCGAACCGCAATACCTTAGCAGTGGGTTTGCTAGTAGCTAACATCTAAAATTAAGCTAACTATACCGATAAATATTCCTGCCCCAAAAATATTGTCCGCGATAAAATGGGCACTTGTTACATACTTTCTAAGGAGTTATTTGTACTTTTCTAAGAATTTTGTATCCTTCCGCCATAAGTAAAACTAACATTCCTATGTGAAACTATTGTAACGTCACAACTAGAACGCGTAATATTAATATTATAAATAATTTATTACGGCTATCGGCAAAGCACACTAAATGTTTTAGTTGCCATAACCTCCGTTTCACGAATGGTGGCTTTCACCAGCTCAGAAAAATTCCCGGTGAGCAATGACACTCAGATTAATAAATTCACCAAATTTACACAGGACCGCTGGGATAAGGTAGGCTACGGCGTGAAATTATTTAAGTTTTGAATCACATGAAGCTCGAGTCCTGCAGCAAAACAAAGTCGCCGATGAAAGTCTTTAACAAGCCAGGCTTTACGTACCGTGGCAATTACAAGTAAAAATCTCCTGCGCACAGAGAAAAAAAAACGGCTATGATAGCGCACCTAGAAACGGAAGTTACGTGTGTTGACACAGTCTAGAATGTTCTTGTCCTTGAAATACATACAACATACGTAATTTCTGGAATTGGCACACTTTCCACCTAGAACACAACCCCTACCAGCCTTGGCCAGCTCACAGACTAATGTATGTCATGTGGCCATGGCGCGGAAGTAAGTAACTCTGCTAGGTGTGACATTGGCGTGTCGTTGCACCATTAGGCTTGAAAATCTCATATATGCTGTTCGCGGTAAACTGGGCACTTTTGGAAGCCCTGCTTTAAGATATATTTGCAAGCACGTTGTGTAATCTTCCGCCTTATGTAAAATTAACATTGCCATGGGCCTCAACACTTTATTCATCCGTCGGTTAAGTAAAAATTATAAAAGTACACATTTTATAAATTTGCTAGTTCTTACACTTATGTGCATTAAAAAACAGAAAGCGAAAGAAATAATTAAAATTAATAGAGATATATACACCTAACACTTTTAATTCAACGTTAAGACATTGAACAATTATGTAACTTCGTAAGATGGGGCCACATGCAGATTTTAATTATTTACTTATTTATGTATTTGCAAGACATAATATGATTTTACAGATATTATTGTCATTGGCATCTTAATTATGTTAATTAGTATGTAATGTCACTGCCCATTAAAATTTATATTTCTTATTTTATCGTAAACACATTTACATGTCTTTCCAGTCTGTTATTTTTGTAATGTGTTTAGAAGTATATGAGCAGTTATTAATCCGTTGCCATGGTAACTAAGGGACGTGTTAAGTAATTCTGCCTCTAGCTCTCTCGTGATTGGTCAGTTGTAGACGGCGTTATTTAATTAAGTGCTTAGAAAGGAATTTTTTTTTAGCCATTTTGGTGTTCGAAGGCAAGACAATAGCCCGCGTGGGTTTGGCACGCAGTNCTTAGAAAGGAATTTTTTTTTAGCCATTTTGGTGTTCGAAGGCAAGACAATAGCCCGCGTGGGTTTGGCACGCAGTGCATTTAATTGGATTATATCACGAGGACCCGAGTTCGAAGTTGAAAACAGGCCGTCTCGAAGGAGACGAAGACGCGAGGCGAGTTTAAGGAAGAAGTACGCGTGTTTCGGTCGCCGCCGGCGTATATTCTCAGGGATGTTAGTTGGAACTACCGCGTGGGCTAGAATGTGCTGGAACTGCAATGGCACTGCAGGCCCGAGAGCCTGAGTAGGGAAGCCCACGACGAGAGGTCCTGCAGCATCCAGGGAGATGCGACGCCGACAACGAGATCAACAGGAACGCCCAGAACTTCGAGAGCTCTTCGTTTTTCAAATTATATTAAGCTAAGTTTGAGAACTATTTTATCAAGAAGCAGAGACGAAATACATCTTTTTTATCAAGTTAAACTGACTCCGATTTAATTCAACCACGGACACCTTGTAACCTAGAATATCACTCTTAAATCACTGAGCTAGTCTGGAGCTAAGAAGTAAAACAATAAATTTATTCTCCTGGAAGTTAGAATTTTTTTTCAAGGACAAGTCTAAAGTGAAATGGAACACGTTAGCCATGAGAGAGGCTAGTGATGCTGAGGCCACACACAAAATCTAGCCTGCAAATCGATTACTTTATTCCTGTCATATTTCATCTGATTGAAAGAAAATTAATTAACTTCTACGTTTTTCTGGCCACGTCTCTGCTGGGTAATCATTTCAAGTAGCAGTAGATATTATCCTAGCAGCAATTTCGGTTGTTCTGCATTTCAATTTTTTTGGTTGTGTTATTGCGAGTGTTTTTTTTTGTCACATACACTACAGTTTCTAGTTTCTGGATTTGGCGCATTGACTGCCACTTCCGCTAGATTTAGTTTTTATTACAATCTATACGTAACACTTTTAATTCAACGTNATTTGGCGCATTGACTGCCACTTCCGCTAGATTTAGTTTTTATTACAATCTATACGTAACACTTTTAATTCAACGTTAAGACACTGAACAGGTTCCCCTACACTGTTACCAACTTTACTGGTCGCATGCCACTCAGTGCGCATGCTAAAATACATGTAGGTAGGAGCAGTGATTTTTTTCTAAGGTCAATTTCAAAAGTCTTTAATTTATAGTGAACAGCTTTTATTGATATGATTATACTTTTACGCCAACTTGGCGCGGAACAAACGAGAGCCGAAAGAAAAACAAAAATAAGTGGACACAAATGTTAGAACTACGTTTTTATCGCAGTATTTAATGCACGGGACTATATTATTGTTAATTTCTGCGGAAATTTGCTAGTACCATGCCAGTGTATGAGTTGGTTGAAATACGTGCATTTGTGGGCAAGGGGAAAATGTTTCAACGGTTGACTTCACAAGTGCTGACTTCAGGCATGCTCGCGTGCGACGGGTCGTGAGGACAATAACGCCCTCTTACCCGGCGTCGCTGCATCCCTTCCTATCGCCAGACCCACGCCGTCTTTTCCTTTTTTTTATATATTTCATTCGCGCCGCCCTCTCGCGCGCACTAGCCACCCCTCGCCCCCCCCTCGCGTGTTTGGTTCTCTTCTGGGCCCGTATCGATCTCATCTCGCAACGAGCGGCAAGTCCCCGTGACGTAGGCGCGAGGTGTACTATGGCTGCCTCTGCTCCATCCTTCATTCCAAGTTGGCTGTTTGTTCTGGCTTCCGCTGCTTCGCTGCCGTATGTTTATCGCATATGTTTCTCAAGTATTAGAAATATATTATGAGCACAGACGCTACCACATAGCGTTATAATTGAGAACCAAGGTAGACGGCGTACAAGTGTGTGTCAGTTTCAGGCGTTCTATTGGACCTCTGCTCGTCCGACACGCCCTGCAAGACTCACAACCAGTATAGTNGTGTGTGTCAGTTTCAGGCGTTCTATTGGACCTCTGCTCGTCCGACACGCCCTGCAAGACTCACAACCAGTATAGTCTATTCACGGTTTGTACACATTTTTTAAATACAACTTTTGAAAAAATCGCCCCATGTACGATACGTTTGGTTGTTTCTTACATCTGTCTTGTATCACAAGGTTTTATGCTTTTGTTGACATAAAAGTACCCTATTTTTGGTTATTTTGAACTTTTACTTATATTTTATCTATACATTTTAATATTTCATTTATAATTAATGTGTATAAAACAGTGGGAAAACAGGTGTGTTGGCAATGCCTAGTAAGAAATAGTTNTTTTGGTTATTTTGAACTTTTACTTATATTTTATCTATACATTTTAATATTTCATTTATAATTAATGTGTATAAAACAGTGGGAAAACAGGTGTGTTGGCAATGCCTAGTAAGAAATAGTTCTTATGCAAAACATTATTACACTGAGCGCGCACGAATGCGGTGNTGTGTGTCAGTTTCAGGCGTTCTATTGGACCTCTGCTCGTCCGACACGCCCTGCAAGACTCACAACCAGTATAGTTTATTCACGGTTTCTTCACATTTTTTAAATACAACTTTTGAAAAAATCACCCCATGTAAGATACGTTTGGTTGTTTCTTACATCTGTCTTGTATCACAAGGTTTTATGCTTTTGTTGACATTAAAGTACCCTATTTTTGGTTAAATTGAACTTTTACTTATATTTTATCTATACATTTTAATATTTCATTTATAATTAATGTGTATAAAACAGTGGGAAAATAGGTGTGTTGGCAATGCCTAGTAAGAAATAGTTCTTATGCAAAACATTATTACACTGAGCGCGCACGAATGCGGTGCGTTGTCCCTTTGGTATAATTTTCTATAATCGGTTAAGCTCTGTCTGCATGGGGCGGAGTAATATCCTGGAAGTAGAACTTTAGCAGGGCTTCAGAAAAGTTGGAAGTAACTATGAACAGACTGTATTAAACTTTCACCACTCTGACGGATTCATTCCGCGTGGATCAGGCTATTGAGTTGTGGCTGCGGAAAATTAACACGTGACCTCTGCTCGAGTGTGTACAAAAGCTGTCGAGTATAGCTTGGCGCCTTCTGATAACGCGAAATTGTATAGTCTCTAATTATCAGTAGCAGTACAGTTTTTTTATTTAAGTGAAATTAAGACCTGAATTAACCCCCGAACATTGTATACGCCCTAGAAAATGTGTCGCACTNGTTTTTTTATTTAAGTGAAATTAAGACCTGAATTAACCCCCGAACATTGTATACGCCCTAGAAAATGTGTCGCACTGTTAACACTTATTTTTAGAGCAGTAATTAAAAGAAGAAATAAGTTTAATTGAACTTTTTGTAATTGTTCATACCTTGATACTTACCGAGACTCACCTTACAAGTTCACCTTCATATAGAATGTGTTCTGACGCGAGCTTACTGTGCGAGCAGCCTGAATTGTAATTCTAGAAAATGCACGTATGTGATCTGCGTGGTTTGTTAGCCGCATACGATAAACCACTCAAATACCAGAACCAAACACATCCGTTCATAATTTTAAAATAAACGAAAATGTTAAATAAATAAAGCCATTGGCTGTCTGGTCAGTTTACAGTATGATTGCGGCAGAAAAGAGTCCCGACGGTGTTTTGTAATTCTTAACACTTTCATCCCTTCGCGAAATTACGTAGTGAAATTATCGCTTACAACAAGCGAGACGCAAACCATCTAAACGTGTCTGTGAAGAGCTCAACATTTCATGGCCGTTGTTTGTTGCTTTCGCCATGTTTCTTGTTCACTCGTTCACAGAGAGCTCATCAGGTATACCAATTAATGATTATTAATGGTCCGCTGTGTTCACGGGCGTGGCCATATTCACGTCCGCCTATAACAATAGTGAATCGAATCAGTAGTATTTATTGGTGGTTCACGATTAAGTGGAACACTCTTGAAATTAACCTATGAAAAATACCACTGCCCGTAACTGCATATATTTCAACGTAAGCGATGATCTCAATACTCACAGTTAAGTTGGCAGCGAACTGCGAGACGATGTTCCATATTTAAAAGTCTTAATTAGTCGTAGAACTTAACACACTGTTGTTGCCTGAAATTCAGTTTATTTTTGTTGTATGCAAATAAGAGTAAAATTTGGCGTGATTGTAACACATTTATATTTATAACAGATTCACATAATCGCCTGGCTGACGCAACGTTTAAGTTATCTGGTTAATTGTTTTGTTTTTTCTTTTTCTTTTGCGGTCTGCGCTCGTGTGTCAACAAAATAGCAGTTCTCGACCAACGTGATTTTAAGTGTCTGATTGTAACCCCTGAAATAAAGTATTCACTAACGTAATAAATAAAACATTTTTATACATGAATTGACATTGTTTATTATCGCATTCTGCTGTATATTCACGCAGTTTATTGTCCCAGAAATGCTACTGCCAGGATATTCCTCCGCCTCGTGCAAACAAAGCCTAACCTAGTATAGAAAGTTACANCTACTGCCAGGATATTCCTCCGCCTCGTGCAAACAAAGCCTAACCTAGTATAGAAAGTTACACGAAAGAGACCGCGCGCCGGATGCGTGCGCACTCAGTTCGATATTATAATTCGTAGATAGAACATGAGTAAAAGTTTAATTTAAGTATAAACTAGGTCCTTATTTGTTAACACACTTATAAAACGCTTGTAATACGTGTCATATTAAGGAAAGAATAAAACANTCAAATACCAGAACCAAACACATCCGTTCATAATTTTAAAATAAACGAAAATGTTAAATAAATAAAGCCATTGGCAGAAAAGAGTCCCGACGGTGTTTTGTAATTCTTAACACTTTCATCCCTTCGCGAAATTACGTAGTGAAATTATCGCTTACAACAAGCGAGACGCAAACCATCTAAACGTGTCTGTGAAGAGCTCAACATTTCATGGCCGTTGTTTGTTGCTTTCGCCATGTTTCTTTTTCACTCGTTCACAGAGAGCTCATCAGGTATACCAATTAATGATTATTAATGGTCCGCTGTGTTCACGGGCGTGGCCATATTCACGTCCGCCTATAACAATAGTGAATCGAATCAGTAGTATTTATTGGTGGTTCACGATTAAGTGGAACACTCTTGAAATTAACCTATGAAAAATACCACTGCCCGTAACTGCATATATTTCAACGTAAGCGATGATCTCAATACTCACAGTTAAGTTGGCAGCGAACTGCGAGACGATGTTCCATATTTAAAAGTCTTAATTAGTCGTAGAACTTAACACACTGTTGTTGCCTGAAATTCAGTTTATTTTTGTTGTATGCAAATAAGAGTAAAATTTGGCGTGATTGTAACACATTTACATTTATAACAGATTCACATAATCGCCTGGCTGACGCAACGTTTAAGTTATCTGGTTAATAGTTTTGTTTTTTTCTTTTTCTTTTGCGGTCTGCGCTCGTGTGTCAACAAAATAGCAGTTCTCGACCAACGTGATTTTAAGTGTCTGATTGTGACCCCTGAAACAAAGTATTCACTAACGTAATAAATAAAACATTTTTATACATGAATTGACATTGTTTATTATCGCATTCTGCTGTATATTCACGCAGTTTCTTGTCCCAGAAATGCTACTGCCAGGATATTCCTCCGCCTCGTGCAAACAAAGCCTAACCTAGTATAGAAAGTTACACGAAAGAGACCGCCCACCGGATTCGTGCGCGCTCAGTTCGATATTATAATTCGTAGATAGAACATGAGTAAAAGTTTAATTTAAGCATAAACTAGGTCCTTATTTGTTAACACACTTATAAAACGCTTGTAATACGTGTCATATTAAGGAAAGAATAAAACACGAACACATAGGGTAATTTTTCAAAGGTTTGATTTGAAACGTGTGAAGAAACCGCGAATAGACTATATCAACCTCATCCACGTATTTTATGATCAAGCTGTGTTTCTCAAACTTGTGGTATTTTTGAGAGACAGATTTCTCAGCTCATGCTTTTTGCTGACCAGACTTTACCATATAATTGATTTATATAAACGTATACGTTATTCAAACAGAAGGAATATATAAATCTGGCGCCGTGTTGAACGTGTTAAGGTTAGACATAGTAATTTTAAGTATTACGTGCGTCTTTTTAGTTCTACATATTAGTATTGTTCTGTGCGCGGATCCAATAAAGTATATGTGCTTACAGCTTTGAATTATTCTTATTAGTTGTTATGTTGCGTTGTTAAAACGCCAATGTCACTAAAGCATATTTTACACGGCGCAAGATGACAGTCTCATAGGTACTAATTTCATGCGAGAATAACTTGTGCGAGGCAGATCTCATAAAAAAACAGGGGATAAAGACAGCAGAGTTCTGCGCGAAACAAGTCATTCCACTGGTCGTTCTCTGCTAGTCATGGGATTATCTGAATATCGACCTGAGAGGTGAGAGAAGAGCAGAGAATATAGCTGTTTGGAGAGGAATCAGGTGAAAAATATTCATTGCGAAGAATTCCTGACAATTTTATTTTGGAAATGAGTGGAGTTCAGATAGTGCATTGAGATTTAATTGTTGGACCGGTATACAAATATCCTGTTCTATTTAATAGCCACTAGTTTAAAACAGCGTGTGTTCATGATACTTAATTATTAAAATTATGGCTAGTTAAGTTATTCCGAGCGACCAACATTTCTAAAGAAAAAGAGGTATTGTGCTGCAAGTTTTATTTGGGGAATCTTTTCTGGGTTTTCCTGGCGAGGCCGTTTTTAATTATGCCTAAGTGGTTTGAAATTGTGTTTGTATCTTCGTGACATCCTGAAAGCACTGAACAGGCCTTGGCTGAAGTATGAGTTATTTATGTAGATCACCATGTTGCACGCACGCTTATTAAGCACGTTGTGCGCACGCTTATTAATTTCCTGCAGAAACATGCATTTCAGACATTTTGTAACGCAGTTCAAGCGCCAGACAAGCGGGTCATTTAAGGGCTCTAGTGACATTTTCAAAAAATGTTCTCTGTAAAACTCATAAAACAGTGATAAATCAAAGAATTCAATATGCCAGCTGGTACCGAATCTTGAGGCGTCAGCTTCGAGTGGGCAGAGGGCCTAAACGGCGAAGGAAACCCACCAACCAGCGGGAACGTCCACCAAGTTCCCCAGAAAAACGTCACCGCCCATACGTGCATTTTCAAGGACACGCTTAGTGGCATGCGCCCAGTAAAGTTGGCAACGACGAAGGGAAATTAGTTCCATGTTTCAACGTTGAGTTAAAAGTGCTGTGTAAACATTTATGAATAATGAAATATTGTTTTGTATCCTTTTTTTAAATGCATATAAGTGTATGTATGAACGACCAAGTTTGGAAATGATTTCCTTTTCTAACAATTTCACAGTTTCTCTTGACCTAAGCATGTGATCAGGCTCATGGCAATGTTAATCTTACATATGGCGGAAGAATACACACTGTGCATAGAATACACGCAGGGCTTTCAAAAGATTTCAGCTTACCATGAACAGCGCATAGTAACTATACGTGAAGTATGAGTCTTAATATACATTGTTTTCTTGTGTCGCTTCCTCGTGAAGTCCTTATTTAGACTTGCGGGAAGGTAGGGGGGGGGGGCAAATGCCCCTCCCCTTCCAAACCGTTTCCGACACCCCTGCACGACTCAGCAGAGCAGCGTATATCGATGCGGAAGGGCGTTCACCCACTTCTCGTCATAACCATCCCCCACGTCTCACCCCTGTGTCCCCAAGTCGCGCGGAGGTCAGGGGTGTGTACTGCCTTCTCCCCACCCCCCGCGTCGCTACATCCCCTCTGGGACTGTTGGGCAAACGTCCAGCTGCGCGCCCACGCAAACACGAGGCGAGATGGAGCCCCCTCCCCCCTCGAGGCATCCTTGTGCAAACTGCGTCGTCGTGGCCGTCCACAGCCATGCGTGAAGCCGAACACGCATAGTCTGTTCACGGTATCTTAACACTTTTTGAATAAAATTTTTTATTGGTTAATTGATTGGAAAGGGCTTATTAACGTCCTCCAGTGTTATGTCTGAAGGTTTATCAGGGGACGGCTTACAAACTAACTTATGACCAAACATAAACTAAAACCCATGCCTTACTGCGCCGAGGGAGGTCGCCAATAAAACTTTTGAAAATAAACCACCCCATTTATGACACATTATGTTGTTTACTAAATCGTCACAAGCGTTTCATACTTCTCTTAACACTAAAGTATATTATTTTTTTGGTTAAGTTGAACTTTTACTTGTACTTAATCTATAAATTACAAATTTAATTTATTATTAATACGAATAATATCGGACAGAAAATAAGTGTGTTGGTAAATCTTAGAAAGGGAAAGTTCTCTTGCTATATACACTGAATAGCCAAAAAAAAACTGGTACACCTGCTAAATATCGTGTAGGGCACCCCCCCCTCACCCAGAGCACCCAGAAGTGCCGCAAGACGACGTGGCATGGACTCGACTAATGCCTGAAGGTATGCAGGAGGCAATTCACACCATGAATCCTGCAGGGCAGTCCACAAATCCAATCTGCGCCAATTTGAGGAAAGGGTTGCACGTCTGTCGCGTTTAATGATCCTCGTCAGTCGTCGTTTGTCCCGTTCTTTCACGATCTTTTTCCGGCCGCAGCGATGTCGAAGATGTGATGTTTTACCGGATTCCCGATATTCACGGCACACTCGTGAAATGGTTGTACGCGAACATCCAAATGTTATCGCTACCTCGGAGATGCTATGTCCCATCTCTCGTGCGCCGACTATAACACCACGTTCAAACTCACTTAAATCTTGATAACCCGCCATTGTAGCAGCGGTAACCGATCTAGCTGCCGACCGCATCGCGTTACTCCGATTGGTTCCATACCTCTGTTATTTGCACACGCACGCCTATACCAGTTTTTTTTTGCTCTTCAGTGTATGATTGAAATGGAGTGCGCACGAATGCAGTACGTCGTTCCTTTGGTGTCATTTTCTAGACATATTTAAGCTTTGCTTGCATGAGGCGGAGGATGAACCTGCAAGTAGAACTTCAGCAGGGCTTTGGGAAAGTTGGAAGTAACCATAAATGGGCTATACGCGAGGAATTTCACGAATACCGCGGCTAATGTCCATTCCCGGTTTTGAGATCAACATTTGGAAAAGAAACCATGCTCTTAACTATATTTATGTTTTTGTAATCTTACAAACAATTCTTTTGGTACTAGAAGTCAAGACAAACTGGTAAACACTCAAACTCTTCCCGTACTTAAATAACCAGTTCATATTAATTTTGGTATAAAAAAAGTGGATATGACGTTTGAAACGCTTAGTTTTTTCTCATTTCCATGGAAAAGTAGGATTTTATTTTGTGATGTAGTGGAAAATGGTAATTTTTTAAAAAGACATTTAAGTTACAAGTTTAGGTTGGCAATACTGAGGAAACAGTCCTTTATTCCAAGAAAACCCATTTTGACTACATACATGTCCTTTATTGCACTAACAAGTGGGACATTCGGGATAGCTTTTCACACCACACAAAATAAAACTGGCCTGAAAGGAAAATTATGAAGCCCGGAAAAAAAGAATATTACGTACACTCAAATAGTTACCGATGCTAAAACCTCATTGCCACCTTTACTTGCACTATCTGATGAAAAGTACCCGGACATCTCTCAGTAAACGTAAACTCGCCCCTAGATGTCACTACGGCCACCGCTGCTGCTACAACAAGAGTGAGTGAGTGAAGAGATTTGGGCGGCTCTTAACATCGTGGTCAGGAGAGCCGATGAGGGTGAGGTGAGTATGGAGCAGCGCCGGAATTATGGGATTGGGGAAACGGGAGGTCCCTGAAAAAACCCGCCAAGATTTCCACACTCGAAAATCCGGAGTGACCCGGCCGGAGATTGAACCCGGTTCGCCTTGGAGAGAGGCGAGCAGGCTAACCGCTCAGCCACCGCGGTCCCGCTACAACAGGAGGCAGACGGCTCGATGTTGGTCAGTGCTACGCGAAATCGGCAGAATTGGTCGAGCAAGGGAGATCAGTGACTTCGAACGTGGTGCAATTATTGGTAGCCACATCAATAAGCAATCGGTTAGGGCCGTTTTCACCTTTCTCAAGCTGCCCAAGTCGACCGGCGTGGATGTGATTGTGAAGTGGGAACGGGAAGGCATAACCACAACGTGGCTGGGTAGACCACGTATGTTGACGGACAGGGACTGTCGAGCACTGTAGAAGGTGGTACGGGAACATCGCATGCCGCTGTGTGATACCATCACCCGTGAATTCCGCAGTGCCACTAATTGTGCAGCTAGTACCACGACTGAGGTTCAGAATTCAGGCACCTGTCCCGCGAACACGAAGCTTGTAAACACGAAGCGCTGCGTTCGGTGGTGCAAAGGGCGCCGACACTAAAATGTGAACGATTGGAGACGCATTATTTGGAGTGATGAATCACTCCATGCGGCAGCCCGATGAGAGGGTTTGTGTGTGGCTAATGCCAGGTGAACGTTACATGCCGGCCTGTATAGTGAGTGCCCTGGTGAAATCCTGCGGTGGGGTCACAACGTGGGGGTGTTTCTCAGGGAAGGGACTTGGCCATCTCCTAATACTACAGCACACATTAAAGGCCGTTAGGGCATTTCAACCAACTGCGTGTTGTCTACGGTAGAAGACCAATTCGGGAATGATAACTGAACGATAGGGTCTCGGAAATGAACTGGCCAGCCCAGAGTGCCGACCCGAATGCCATCGAAAACCTTTGGAGTGAACTGGAACGTGACTGCAAAAGAGATCCCAGTGACCCACATCTCACTACACTTGCTACAGCGCCGCAGGAAGAACGGTCTGCCACTCCTACGGAGACGTTTCGACGCCCGATACTTCTGATAAGATAGTGTGTAGAACTCAGACTAATAAAGAATGGCGAAGACGACGAATTGAGAAGGAGGAGGTTCCAAGTATTGAAAGACCAAATTCCAACATACCAGTGAAGATAATATCAAGGAGGGAAACCTTTCTGGCCCACAGATTCACGAACTGGTTAAGGAAGAAAATTCTAATATAGTAATTATATGGATTGAGAAAGCAGCTTGAGGAGNCCACAGATTCACGAACTGGTTAAGGAAGAAAATTCTAATATAGTAATTATATGGATTGAGAAAGCAGCTTGAGGAGCCTTCAAATATGTCGTTGACAATTTCTCGGATAACCTAAGAGCTGAAAAGTACGATATAGTTGTTCATGAGCTTTTNCCTTCAAATATGTCGTTGACAATTTCTCGGATAACCTAAGAGCTGAAAAGTACGATATAGTTGTTCATGAGCTTTTCAGGACGTACCAAGTGTTAGGTTGTAATGTGTTACTGAAGATCCACTTTCTTAATTCCCATACTGACTTACTTTCAAGCAATTGTGGTGCAGTTATTGACGAGCATGGAGAGCACTTCCACCAAGACACTGCAGCGATGGAAAGATGGTATTACGGCAAGGGAACGCGTCTATGTTTGCTGACTATTGTTGGAATGTGATAAGAGATGCCCCACAAGTGGACTACAAACGAAAAACAGAAACACGCTATAGTGAATAGGCAAGAGTGCATAGGTTAAAATTCCATACACAAATGTGTGTAGATAACACACACACAAATATATATAAAAGTTTATTTGCTTAATTTTGGAGTGCGCGTACGTACCAAAATTTAAGAGTGCTGAGTTTACCGTTCTGCAGTCGAGCACGATAATACCCACGGTTTGAATTTTGAATAAGGAATATAGGNTAAGAGTGCTGAGTTTACCGTTCTGCAGTCGAGCACGATAATACCCACGGTTTGAATTTTGAATAAGGAATATAGACATGTGTCAAATTGAGATATACGTTTTAAATAGCTCGATACATCAGCTGTCTGTCGGACATCTGAAAGGAATACAAATTTGTCAGTTGATAAAGACTAATGAAAACGTTCACCACTGCTGAGCGCGAGATTCATACGAGTCAAATACTTAGCACCGGGATTTATTGATCTAGAACTAAGTCACACATGTATTTTTTTTTGTCTTACAAAGAGTGTGAACGGATGTTTCAGAAAATCGATGATTGGTTAGAAAAACATTTTCGCTGAGGAACCAATTTTCGGAAATGCGAAATAGCTGATCAAGAGTGCAGAGAAATGTTTGATTTCCTATTTTCATTATATATACCTTTTACACTCATAGGGTTGGTAATACCAGCAGTATAAAGTCATATCACTGTTATGGACCGCAGAATGTGGACCAACAGCTAGTCAGTGTATTGGGTTCTGCTTATCACACATCAGTCACGCACCATTAATGTCCCCCCTCTCCCAGCTTACGTGAACGCAATCTGACTGCGTGGAGGATGATTCCATATATATTTAGAACTTGCTATTAGAATTGACTTTCAAGCGAATCGACAACCACCAATGTTGATCTTCGTTTAAAGGAACATGAAACTTGTCGATTGACAGACGTCAAGCTGGTGCGAAGAGAAACACACAAACGCCAAAATATGAAGTTCTCAAAAAAACATCAAAGCCTAGGGGAGGCATATTTTGGCTCAAATAGCTATTGTATAGTTGGAGCGGAGAGGTTTGGGCTGCTACTAGCATCGGAATCTTTACAGTCGATGGGGAAGAAGCGAGGTGAGTATGGAGCAGCGCCGGAATGCAAGGGCGGGGGAAATGGGGTGGCCTTTTCTGACCAGCGGCATCGTCCTGCACGATTCCCACTTGCGAAAATCCGGGAGTGACCTCGCCGGGAATCGGACCCTGTTCGCTTTGGAGGGAGGTGAGCGTCCTAGACGCTTCAACACCGCCGCCCAACTTCGGATCCACTTTTATGATTGGATAGTTTGCCACGCGTCGTAAATTCCTGCCCGCGAATCACAGACGTGCAGTGCAGTACGGGAGTAAACTTAACTTTGACTGACCCAGTCAAAAACCACACTGTATTCTCACAGACAAAGACAAGCTGCTAATAACTAGGGACACCCGATTTCCATTAAAATATTTCACGGCAAGTTGTATTTCATAAGAATTTTAGCTCAGATTCACTTTCGTCATTGAATAATTTACGTGCTCCGCGTTTTAGGTGCCCATGCCCGCGAACCACAGACGTAATCGGTGTAACCTAATTCTGATTCGCCATTCAAGTATGAAAATGTCTTCTCACAAAGAATCGCTGCCAATAAGTAAAATAAAACTGCTTGTATACCCACAGAGTGTTCAAATCTAGCACCCGCGGAGATATTTTCGCGAAATTTAGGCGTCCCAAATAACAGCCAAAAAAAAAAAAAAAATTGCAGTCTTGTATGCAGTCTACTGAAGTCTAGTCAGCGTATAATGTTTCCAGCAAAAATCAGATATTCCTCTTGAAACACATGTGTTTAAATACCTCGTGATTTGTTACTACGTTTAGGGTAGGTTTGACGGGTTTCTTGTCACGTAGCAGGCACAGAGAAAATAAGAATGCGGAGGCGAAACAGCTGCTTATACGGCGAACTACAACCGCACACGATAGCATAATGTCGTCACTGGCCAGTAACATGTCAAGACGCTGACAGCCCAGTCAATAGTGAATTTTTCGTAGCATGCAGTAGCCGGTCAGACTTAAGACCCGTTCCCAGAGCTTTGCGCGTCCAATCAGCGAATGCGCAGGTCCACATCCAAGCAAACGTTATTCCATCTCGCCTCTGCCGTCGGAGCCGTCGTGGCTGAGCGGTTAGTATGCTCGCCTCCAACCAAACCAACCGGGTTCAATCCCCAGCCGGGTCACTCCCGGATTTTCGCATGTGGGAATCGTGCCGGACGATGCCGCTGGTCAGCGGGTTTTCTCGGAGGTCTCCCGTTCCCCCCGCCTTTTCATTTAGGCGCTGCTCCATACTCACTTCAATCACCCTCATCGGCTCACAAGACCTCGCTGTTGAGAGCCTCCCAAGTCTCTTCACTCGCTCACGCCTCTGCCGTCGTCGGGGGCGGCGGAGAACTGGATGGCTCAGTACGAGATGAGCATGAAGCAGCGCAACGGTCAAGGCGGCAAGGGGGATCTCGAGGTACCACAGGGAGAAGGTACTACAGGGAGAAGGTACCACAGGGAGAAGGTACCACAGGGAGAAGTATAGCAAACCTCACTGCTGGATCCTGCGGGCTGTGGATTGTGGACTCGTGAGGGATGGAACTGGAATGGATCGGAACTTGGAAGCAAAGTCATCAGCTTTCAGGCTGGACCAACGGCCAGCCACCGTCACTGGTACATCCTGGATGTCCCGCCGAGCCTTTATTAAATTTCACTCAAGCCCTAAGGAATTTTTTGGATGATNGGCCTCCAGACAACCCTGCCAGTCGCGACGACGGCCTCCAGACAACCCTGCCAGTCGCGACGACGGCCTCCAGACAACCCTGCCAGTCGCGACGACGGCCTCCAGACAACCCTGCCAGTCGCGACGACGGCCTCCAGACAACCCTGCCAGTCGCGACGACGGCCTCCAGACAACCCTGCCAGTCGCGACGACGGCCTCCAGACAACCCTGCCAGTCGCGACGACGGCCTCCAGACAACCCTGCCAGTCGCGACGACGGCCTCCAGACAACCCTGCCAGTCGCGACGACGGCCTCCAGACAACCCTGCCAGTCGCGACGACGGCCTCCAGACAACCCTGCCAGTCGCGACGACGGCCTCCAGACAACCCTGCCAGTCGCGACGACGGCCTCCAGACAACCCTGCCAGTCGCGACGACGGCCTCCAGACAACCCTGCCAGTCGCGACGACGGCCTCCAGACAACCCTGCCAGTCGCGACGACGGCCTCCAGACAACCCTGCCAGTCGCGACGACGGCCTCCAGACAACCCTGCCAGCCGCGACGTACGCCTCCACTGCTGCAGTCGCCGTAGTCGCGCCGGCCTGAGAACGAACGTAGCTGCGCCTACCCTGGCGAAGGAGAGAGACAGAAGGACTTGCAAAGCACCGAACCCGCCAGACACAGGCACAGTAGTTGGCAGGCGGGCAGACGAGTCCAGTGACGTTTCGTGCGGTGTCGTTTCCAGACAGCTGGTTAGACATAGTACATACATAACGGCCCGAAGTTGCTACGGGCGATAAATGTAAAGTGCTGCGGCCGCAAAGCAGGTCTTGGTAACTCGCCTTCCCGAGTATTTATACGAANGTTTATACGAAAAAAAAAAAAAACCCCTAAACTACCTGCTACAACACATACATTTTTTTTTTCACTCGCTAATCGTATCATATTTCTTATTGCAAAAATGTAGTTACTGTCAATGACGTAATTCAGTTGTTGAATTAAAACATCTAATTAATTCTTTAATCTTGCATGTTGTAATATCACATGCTTATTACCCCAGAGTTCATTAATCCCTACCATATTAATTGCACTCATGTCTTGNCCCGAAGTTGCTACGGGCGATAAATGTAAAGTGCTGCGGCCGCAAAGCAGGTCTTGGTAACTCGCCTTCCCGAGTATTTATACGAAAAAAAAAAAAACCCTAAACTACCTGCTAAAACACATACAATTTTTTTTTCACTCGCTAATCGTATCATATTTCTTATTGCAAAAATGTAGTTACTGTCAATAACGTAATTCAGTTGTTGAATTAAAACATCTAATTAATTCTTTAATATTGCATGTTGTAATATCACATGCTTATTACCCCAGAGTTCATTAATCCCTACCATATTAATTGCACTCACGTCTTGTATTTCAACGTTCGACCTCTGGTTTGCATGTTACAGTTATATAGTATGTAATTCATATAAAACAGCAAATGACCGCAGCAGGAGTGAGTTACAAACTGCAAGTTAATATTTTCCAGAACAGAGGACAAGGCGAAGGTCTGGAATGCTCTGTGATTTAAGGATTGGGAGGGGGGGGGGTAGCTTCGAAGAGTAGGTAAGTTTGCTGTGTGTGTGTCTCGTTAAACACGGCAACACCGCTTGTGTGTCGAGGAGCTGTAGGCACTCCCTCCCACTTGCAGTGCTCCCATCGTCCAATAGTGTCCTTTCCCGGGAGAAAAGTGGCTCGACATTGGCAGAGCTGCCCAGGTCATAAGTTAAAGGGACGCTACTATAGTCACAAAGTTGTTACTAGTCCCACCATGGGACTTTCCCTGAGACGCACTGGAATCCTCTTGGCGAACTTAACGACTAATGCATGCCGGAGTACCCAAAAAAAAATGAGATAGGGTACGGTACACACGCGGATGTGGCGCCAGGTAGCAGTTTCTACTAAACCGAAGATGGCGACTGCAATGTGTACTAAAACGGTCGGGAAACTCTTCCACTGTTGGCCTGCTGGGCAGGTTGACAGCTCAGTGTGTTAATGTAAACATCATAACGTAGTGGGATAGAAACCGCTGTAGCAGTAGNGCTGGGCAGGTTGACAGCTCAGTGTGTTAATGTAAACATCATAACGTAGTGGGATAGAAACCGCTGTAGCAGTAGGAACAGCTGTTATGGGCTGTTCGCGGTAAAGTGAGCACTTTTGAGGCCCTAGTTATTATTTTCTTTTAGCAAACATTTTTTCCCACTACTTTTTAAAATAAATATTGCCACGTGAGTAACAGACACAGAGTTGATGTTCCACCGCATTCCAAAATTAACGTCTAAGGCTACAATAAAGTATATTTATTGGACATAATTCCAAATGAGAGAGCCTTAAAAAGTGCTCACTTTACCACGCATACTATGAATATAACAGGATTAGCTTCAGAACGGTAAAAAAAAGTGCGGTACTTCGAGAGACAGTATATCAGGTGTTTCAGGGGGAAACGGACATATTTTAAGAGGTGATAGTATGGATCATTCTGAACGGAAAACTTCCATAAACATATGCTCTATTCGCAATGGTGTCCGAAATACAGCTATGTGACACTCACGTGCTGTTGCATGGCCACCATGGTCACCCGACCTTACTCCGCTAGATTATTGTTTGTGGGGTTGGTTAAAGACCGAAGTATGCAAGAAAAAGGTGCAAACAAGGGACGGATTGCTTGCTCGCGTGTTAAATGCTTGTGCGCATGTTAAAGAAGAATGTGGACACCAGCTCCGATTAGAATCACAGCATCTGCCTACACGAGCTGCAACATACATTGAAGTTGGCGGTGGCATTTCTGAAGATGTGTTGTAAAGGGAAATTACACAATAAAACCCAACACGTAACTATCTGTTTATTTACTATAACCTGTACCGTTCCCATTTCTGACANTTCTGTTTATTTACTATAACCTGTACCGTTCCCATTTCTGACATTTTCACATAACTGCATCTCAGACACCTTTGTGAATAGAGCATATGTTTATCGATGTTTTCCCTTCAGAATGGTCCATACTCTTTATTACCTCTTAACGTATGCCCGTTTCCCCCTGAAATACCTGGTATTTTTTAAGTTTTCACGATTATAAAACATGTGACGCGGGCTTGCACTAGAGGAGCGCGGGAGCCATCGAACCGTGCGCTGCGAAGGCTCGAGGGCGACTGAGGCGAAGTTGCCGCGGTCGGCCGCCAGGTTCGCTGGTTGCGCGGCGCGCCGGCTGGGACTGCTTTTCCTGGGAGGGAGGTAGAGGGGAGACGAGGGATGCTGGTGCCGGCGCTTCTTGCCGCCGTGCGTTACGCGCACGCTCCCTGGAAAAATCAATGCGCCTCTCCCTCCAGCCGACGTCACGCACGTCCTGAAAACATCGGGCCGCCTCGGACCCTAGTAAAATTTTTTCAACACGCACGTCCGGCTGTAAGGAAGCATCGAGATGATGGAAAACCATTTATAGCCCAGAACAGCAGCACGGTCTACGAATAAGTTACTTACAGCCAGGGTCACTGGTAATAGAGCGCTGCAGTGCACGTTAGCCTACCAGAAAAAAAAAAACCTTCTTGTCCATTATGCATACAGCTTTTTACATTGGGGCTGAATTGATTACATTGAAGTACAATGATATTGATCTCCTGCAGACTTATCCAACTTTGTCTCACCTTTTTATTACACAAACGTAAAAGAAAAAGTTTGCAATAATGTACATAAATGTTCGTCTACGTACATATTTTGCAACATTTTGAAAACACTTTTGTAACAGTTTTATATCAAAATTATTTGGCGTAATTTTAATATATCACAGTCCGAGGAAGAAATGCTAATATTTCAAAACTTCATTCGAAGTCATGTAGAGATTTGGGCTGCTCTTAACATCGAGGTCTGGAGTGTCGAAGCCATGTAATATTGACAGCTACAGTGGCGACAAAACAGGCCGTTGTAAAGACTCGTCAGATGTCTAGCATGCGCAACATACCTACCGCTTATTCAACCTACGATTGACAAATTTGAATGGCTTACTTTGACAAAATTTACCTTTCACGTTTCCTTCCCCGGTAAATCTTATTTCTATGTAGCAGATAAGCAAGTCGATACTGGAAGTATTAGCAGATATTATCAGAGATTTTACAGCTATATCAAATAATGTTGTACATTTTGCATATTTTCTGATATCTTATAATAAAAAATAATTCTTAATCAGATTGTTGACTCATGTATCGTGATGATTGGAGTATTTCTGTATGTCTACAGAATAGTTTTTCATTAATAAAAATGCAAGTTGTTTTAATGAGTAAGAAAAAACTTTACATTAATTACAAACAAATTCTTAACAATTCCCAAAGAGTTCACGTAAAAATTTCCTAATTAATAAAAAAATTGAAAATTGTATTTAAAAAACGAAGTTACTAAAATAGTGTATGATTCACATACTCTTAATTTACCTTTCGGTACTAAAATCTATAAATTTATATTTGCAAAGTAAAAATAATACTTTTGTTTTAGTAAGAAAAATTTAACTAACAAAACTGCCCATTGAGGTACAGAATAACCGCAGTCAGGATTACACTTAACATAATTTTAAATAATGGGACGGATATGTGGAACCAATTTACAACACGTAATAAACTGCAATTAAGTATCGGAAAGTAGAGTACTCAATCACTCACTGTTGTAACAAAACCACGTTTTACGGCTACGGTTTTACTAACATTTTAATGACCGTTGACCACACAATCTGAATAATTTTTGGAATTACATACACTAAATTGCGTTTTGTTAGTTTTCACTTGTAATTAATTTGTGTTGTAATACCATTAGTGCTGAAGGATATCTTATACAAATTCTCGTATTTGTAATCTATTTTTTATGTGAGGATTTATGGAGTGTTTTATTTGCCGGTTTGTAGAGCTCTTACCTGGCTATTGTCTGATTTATGAAGTATAGCCAGATAATTATCCAAAAACCAGCAGCCAATATGGAATAAGAGACTAGGGAATTACAATAACTTGGTATTTCCAGAGTTGTATTCTGATAACAGGCACAAAAGCACCACACGGTGTCTAGAAAACATAAATGAAACGCCATCACAAATGAAAGTTGCAGAAATGTACGGTAATCAATATAAAATTATTTTTGATTTTGTGCATTGACGAGTTACTGATTATTGTTTGGTTGCATGGGAATACTGTAAAGCTATGGAAGAATCATATTTTCCCACATTATAGGTAATTAACGTAAATAACAGCGGTGATGCGCCACTTTGATTATAAAGTCTCTTTACTTCCGCCGTGAAAACGAGGCAGTAGTCAATCAAGTTATACTATCAGAATAAACTGTTATGCTGTCACAACGAGATTGACTGGTAGTGGAGAGATTGCGCGGTCTTGAGAGCCAACGAGGGCGAAACGAGGTGAGTATAGAGCAGCGCCGCAATGCAAGAGCGAGGGAAACGGGAGAGCCCAGAGAAAACCCGGTGATTAGCGTCATCGTCCGNAATGCAAGAGCGAGGGAAACGGGAGAGCCCAGAGAAAACCCGGTGATTAGTGTCATCGTCCGTCACGATTCCCACATGTGAAAATCCGGGAGTGATCTCGCCGTAAATCGAACCAGGTTCGCTTTGGTGGGAGGCGAGGAGTCTGACTACTACACAACCGCGGCCCCTGGTATCTATGCGGGTTTTTGGCAAGCCGCATACGAGAAATACTACAGTCGAAGCGAACTGACCTATGGCACAGAGTACTTCAGAATAAAGAGGTGAAACAACCTCTTATACCGCGACTTGCAGCAGTACACACAAGCGAAATGGCGTTCACTGGCTGTCAGATGTTGAAACTCCGTTCGCCAATCAGCGCCAGGTAACCTAATCGCCAGCCAGCAGCCCAGCCAATAGGGAATCTTTCGCAGCAGTGATAAATCAGACATGAAGCTCGTCCCCAGACTCCTGCGCAGCCAAGAAGTGGATGGGTTCGCCCACATCAAAGGAACCGCCCCACAATTTCGCCTCCGTGCAGTTATCTACTCTGTGCCTATGGCTACATGCTTCCAACTGTCGCGATTTACTGCCGACAGTCACGCGCCAATCAATTTACGTGTCTATTTATCCGAAGTTCTCCACACACTTGAAGAGTCACTGCTTTCGTGATATGCCATTTTAAACATGTGTCTGTACGACTGACGATCAGAGACAGTAATGCGTCACGTAAATACTTCACATCATATCGTGTTTTCCGGAACACTTCGGATTCTTTCTATACTTGGGATTGGTTGACATAATTCAACATTACTTACAAACTAACGTAACTTCAATCTTAAAAGTCGACGCACATCCGTTGGTTACTCAGCTTCAGAAATCGTGTCTAAAAAAAAANCTAACGTAACTTCAATCTTAAAAGTCGACGCACATCCGTTGGTTACTCAGCTTCAGAAATCGTGTCTAAAAAAAAAGAATCTTAGTCATGTCTGCTACGGGGGCAATCTGAAAAGACATTACGTATACACGCAGACAACAGCTAGTACCAGAAAGAAAACGTGCAAAAAAGTTCGTATAATATTAAAACCGGAATTAATTTCAATATTTTTTAAAAACTAANATAGGGTACGGTACACACGCGGATGTGGCGCCAGGTAGCAGTTTCTACTAAACCGAAGATGGCGACTGCAATGTGCACCAAAACGGTCGGGAAACTCTTCCACTGTTGGCGTGCTGGGCAGGTTGACAGCTCAGTGTGTTAATGTAAACATCATAACGTAGTGGGATAGAAACCGCTGTAGCAGTAGAAACAGCTGATATAGACTGTTCACGGTAAAGTGAGCACTTTTGAGGCCCTAGTTATTATTTTCTTTTAGCAAACATTTTTTCCCACTACTTTTTAAAATAAATATTGCCACGTGAGTAACATACACAGAGTTGATGTTCCACCGCATTCCAAAATTAACGTCTAAGGCTACAATAAAGTATATTTATTGGACATAATTCCAAATGAGAGAGCCTTAAAAAGTGCTCACTTTACCACGCATACTATGAATATAACAGGATTAGCTTCAGAACGGTAAAAAAAAAGTGCGGTACTTCGAGAGACAGTATATCAGGTGTTTCAGGGGGAAACGGACATATTTTAAGAGGTGATAGTATGGATCATTCTGAACGGAAAACTTCCATAAACATATGCTCTATTCGCAATGGTGTCCGAAATACAGCTATGTGACACTCACGTGCTGTTGCATGGCCACCATGGTCACCCGACCTTACTCCGCTAGATTATTGTTTGTGGGGTTGGTTAAAGACCGAAGTATGCAAGAAAAAGGTGCAAACAAGGGACGGATTGCTTGCTCGCGTGTTAAATGCTTGTGCGCATGTTAAAGAAGAATGTGGACACCAGCTCCGATTAGAATCACAGCATCTGCCTACACGAGCTGCAACATACATTGAAGTTGGCGGTGGCATTTCTGAAGATGTGTTGTAAAGGGAAATTACACAATAAAACCCAACACGTAACTATCTGTTTATTTACTATAACCTGTACCGTTCCCATTTCTGACATTTTCACATAACTGCATCTCCGACACCTTTGTGAATAGCATATGTTTATCGATGTTTTCCCTTCAGAATGGTCCATACTCTTTATTACCTCTTAACGTATGCCCGTTTCCCCCTGAAATACCTGGTATTTTTTTAAGTTTTCACGATTATAAAACATGTGACGCGGGCTTGCACTAGAGGAGCGCGGGAGCCATCGAACCGTGCGCTGCGAAGGCTCGAGGGCGACTGAGGCGAAGTTGCCGCGGTCGGCCGCCAGGTTCGCTGGTTGCGCGGCGCGCCGGCTGGGACTGCTTTTCCTGGGAGGGAGGTAGAGGGGAGACGAGGGATGCTGGTGCCGGCGCTTCNCGCTGCGAAGGCTCGAGGGCGACTGAGGCGAAGTTGCCGCGGTCGGCCGCCAGGTTCGCTGGTTGCGCGGCGCGCCGGCTGGGACTGCTTTTCCTGGGAGGGAGGTAGAGGGGAGACGAGGGATGCTGGTGCCGGCGCTTCTTGCCGCCGTGCGTTACGCGCACGCTCCCTGGAAAAATCAATGCGCCTCTCCCTCCAGCCGACGTCACGCACGTCCTGAAAACATCGGGCCGCCTCGGACCCTAGTAAAATTTTTTCAACACGCACGTCCGGCTGTAAGGAAGCATCGAGATGATGGAAAACCATTTATAGCCCAGAACAGCAGCACGGTCTACGAATAAGTTACTTACAGCCAGGGTCACTGGTAATAGAGCGCTGCAGTGCACGTTAGCCTACCAGAAAAAAAAACCTTCTTGTCCATTATGCATACAGCTTTTTACATTGGGGCTGAATTGATTACATTGAAGTACAATGATATTGATCTCCTGCAGACTTATCCAACTTTGTCTCACCTTTTTATTACACAAACGTAAAAGAAAAAGTTTGCAAGAATGTACATAAATGTTCGTCTACGTACATATTTTGCAACATTTTGAAAACACTTTTGTAACAGTTTTATATCAAAATTATTTGGCGTAATTTTAATATATCACAGTCCGAGGAAGAAATGCTAATATTTCAAAACTTCATTCGAAGTCATGTAGAGATTTGGGCTGCTCTTAACATCGAGGTCTGGAGTGTCGAAGCCATGTAATATTGACAGCTACAGTGGCGACAAAACAGGCCGTTGTAAAGACTCGTCAGATGTCTAGCATGCGCAACATACCTACCGCTTATTCAACCTACGATTGACAAATTTGAATGGCTTACTTTGACAAAATTTACCTTTCACGTTTCCCTCCCCGGTAAATCTTATTTCTATGTAGCAGATAAGCAAGTCGATACTGGAAGTATTAGCAGATATTATCAGAGATTTTACAGCTATATCAAATAATGTTGTACATTTTGCATATTTTCTGATATCTTATAATAAAAAATAATTCTTAATCAGATTGTTGACTCATGTATCGTGATGATTGGAGTATTTCTGTATGTCTACAGAATAGTTTTTCATTAATAAAAATGCAAGTTGTTTTAATGAGTAAGNTGATGATTGGAGTATTTCTGTATGTCTACAGAATAGTTTTTCATTAATAAAAATGCAAGTTGTTTTAATGAGTAAGGAAAAAACTTTACATTAATTACAAACAAATTCTTAACAATTCCCAAAGAGTTCACGTAAATATTTCCTAATTAATAAAAAAATTGAAAATTGTATTTAAAAAACGAAGTTACTAAAATAGTGTATGATTCACATACTCTTAATTTACCTTTCGGTACTAAAATCTATAAATTTATATTTGCAAAGTAAAAATAATACTTTTGTTTTAGTAAGAAAAATTTAACTAACAAAACTGCCCATTGAGGTACAGAATAACCACAGTCAGGATTACACTTAACATAATTTTAAATAATGGGACGGATATGTGGAACCTATTTACAACACGTAATAAACTGCAATTAAGTATCGGAAAGTAGAGTACTCAATCACTCACTGTTGTAACAAAACCACGTTTTACGTCTACGGTTTTACTAACATTTTAATGACCGCTGACCACACCATCTGAATAATTTTTGGAATTACATACACTAAATTGCGTTTTGTTAGTTTTCACTTGTAATTAATTTGTGTTGTAATACCATTAGTGCTGAAGGATATCTTATACAAATTCTCGTATTTGTAATCTATTTTTTATGTGAGGATTTATGGAGTGTTTTATTTGCCGGTTTGTAGAGCTCTTACCTGGCTATTGTCTGATTTATGAAGTATAGCCAGATAATTATCCAAAAACCAGCAGCCAATATGGAATAAGAGACTAGGGAATTACAATAACTTGGTATTTCCAGAGTTGTATTCTGATAACAGGCACAAAAGCACCACACGGTGTCTAGAAAACATAAATGAAACGCCATCACAAATGAAAGTTGCAGAAATGTACGGTAATCAATATAAAATTATTTTTGATTTTGTGCATTGACGAGTTACTGATTATTGTTTGGTTGCATGGGAATACTGTAAAGCTATGGAAGAATCATATTTTCCCACATTATAGGTAATTAACGTAAATAACAGCGGTGATGCGCCACTTTGATTATAAAGTCTCTTTACTTCCGCCGTGAAAACGAGGCAGTAGTCAATCAAGTTATACTATCAGAATAAACTGTTATGCTGTCACAACGAGACTGACTGGTAGTGGAGAGATTGCGCGGTCTTGAGAGCCAACGAGGGCGAAACGAGGTGAGTATAGAGCAGCGCCGCAATGCAAGAGCGAGGGAAACGGGAGAGCCCAGAGAAAACCCGGTGATTAGCGTCATCGTCCGTCACGATTCCCACATGTGAAAA
Organism: Clitarchus hookeri; assembly: GCA_002778355.1. Lineage (NCBI taxonomy): Eukaryota > Metazoa > Arthropoda > Insecta > Phasmatodea > Phasmatidae > Clitarchus > Clitarchus hookeri. The sequence continues at coordinate 117,770 of NQII01004282.1, forward strand.
TCCGGGAGTGATCTCGCCGTAAATCGAACCAGGTTCGCTTTGGTGGGAGGCGAGGAGTCTGACTACTACACAACCGCGGCCCCTGGTATCTATGCGGGTTTTTGGCAAGCCGCATACGAGAAATACTACAGTCGAAGCGAACTGACCTATGGCACAGAGTACTTCAGAATAAAGAGGTGAAACAACCTCTTATACCGCGACTTGCAGCAGTACACACAAGCGAAATGGCGTTCACTGGCTGTCAGATGTTGAAACTCCGTTCGCCAATCAGCGCCAGGTAACCTAATCGCCAGCCAGCAGCCCAGCCAATAGGGAATCTTTCGCAGCAGTGATAAATCAGACATGAAGCTCGTCCCCAGACTCCTGCGCAGCCAAGAAGTGGATGGGTTCGCCCACATCAAAGGAACCGCCCCACAATTTCGCCTCCGTGCAGTTATCTACTCTGTGCCTATGGCTACATGCTTCCAACTGTCGCGATTTACTGCCGACAGTCACGCGCCAATCAATTTACGTGTCTATTTATCCGAAGTTCTCCACACACTTGAAGAGTCACTGCTTTCGTGATATGCCATTTTAAACATGTGTCTGTACGACTGACGATCAGAGACAGTAATGCGTCACGTAAATACTTCACATCATATCGTGTTTTCCGGAACACTTCGGATTCTTTCTATACTTGGGATTGGTTGACATAATTCAACATTACTTACAAACTAACGTAACTTCAATCTTAAAAGTCGACGCACATCCGTTGGTTACTCAGCTTCAGAAATCGTGTCTAAAAAAAAAAAATCTTAGTCATGTCTGCTACGGGGGCAATCTGAAAAGACATTACGTATACACGCAGACAACAGCTAGTACCAGAAAGAAAACGTGCAAAAAAGTTCGTATAATATTAAAACCGGAATTAATTTCAATATTTTTTAAAAACTAAATTACAAATTACCTTCCTACATCTTCCCCATTTGTTTCTTGCTTGATGAAATTTAAAGAAAGCATTTTCAAAAATTACCTGTGATATGTTGTGTCGAAAGAACGCGCGAACTGTTGTTAGCATGTGTAATGCAAAGTAGCGGGAGTAACTAGAAAACCGTAGAAACATTTAGAAAATATATTTTTTTCCTAAATTATCGTTTACCACTTTTTAACACATACGATCTTCTACTTTCTGCTAGAAATTCCGTAATATTATTTTTCTATCTTCCCACCCTAAGGTAACTACGATTTTTTCTCCTCCGTTCTTCTCCTCGTAAGCTTCCGGTAAATTAATTTATTTTTTTTAAGTTTAACAGCAGATAATTTATTTTCCTTTTTTGTTTTGTCTTCCAGTGGTTTCCGCCTTCAATTGTTTAAAGAAACTCGCCATTACTGACTAGCTGAAAACTATATTTTCTTTTGGGTTTCGGCCTTCTCCATGGCCACCGCCTTTGAAGCTATGTCTTCGGAAAACGAANGGCCACCGCCTTTGAAGCTATGTCTTCGGAAAACGAAGTTTAAAATTAAAATTTCAGGTTAGCATTTGAGATGTGTGCCGTTTTATATGTAATTTTACGTAAGCGTAGTATGTAATCCAAAAGTAAATAACTACCATTAATATTACCATTAAAAAATAGGGGTTGTTCATCTGCTCTAGCTAAACATTTTTAATCCTCTTTATCTCAGCTGCCTTGTACAAATTAAAACAAAATCATAGATGAAGGGTAGAATGGATCAGTAAGTTTACAAACACTGTGCTTGCTAAGTATTTGTAGTTATCTAGTCATGTTATTTACATACTTGACCTCTATTCAAGTTTTTGTAGGCTCGATACCAATCTACGACGTTCGAGATAATTTTTTTAATTCGGTTTTCTTTTTACAATACAGACTGGTACCGTCACTTTTTTCAAGCTTTAAGTNGTTCGAGATAATTTTTTTAATTCGGTTTTCTTTTTACAATACAGACTGGTACCGTCACTTTTTTCAAGCTTTAAGGTGTTGGTCGGCACGTGAATGTCGTTAAAAACCTATTAGTCATATATATATAATGGCATTTATTTACTTACATACATNGTTCGAGATAATTTTTTTAATTCGGTTTTCTTTTTACAATACAGACTGGTACCGTCACTTTTTTCAAGCTTTAAGTTGTTGGTCGGCACGTGAATGTCGTTAAAAACCTATTAGTCATATATATATAATGGCATTTATTTACATACATACATNTGTTGGTCGGCACGTGAATGTCGTTAAAAACCTATTAGTCATATATATATAATGGCATTTATTTACATACATACATACGTATAAACAACACACATCTTGGCTGCGAAACTCATCTTGTCTTCAAGTAGAGACATGGCACGGAATTTCGATAGTAGCTTCTTATGTTTGAGGGGGTAATATAAGAAAGAAGACCAAAGAAATATCTGCCAAAACCTGGGACAATATTGGCATGGAACCTTACCCATGAAAGATTAATGTATTTTGTACGTACCATTATCTTGAGGAGCTGTATGTTAAGTTTTTAATGGAAGTATTCTCGAATCGTTTTGAATTTGTTTGAGAGTTTTGCACGGCCTGGCCTGCTAAATTTGTGACGTCATACTGATTGCTTTGTGTGCGCGCGTTAGAATACAAACTTTTCTTCCTGGTGGTTGGTAAGCCATATCTTCGTGTTGTATGCGCGGTTGACAAAAGGAAATAAATGAAAAGGCAACACAAAAAATGTAACATCCATACAGTTGAGCATCGNTTGTATGCGCGGTTGACAAAAGGAAATAAATGAAAAGGCAACACAAAAAATGTAACATCCATACAGTTGAGCATCGAAAAACGATCAAAGGTTCGAGAAGGGTACGCGGAATGTCCCGTTAGCTGAAGGGATATTCAAGGGTGAACCTATGCCCTTTTTGCGAATTCAGACAGCGACAATGTCAAGTCAGAGTCCCGGTGTACTTTTATAGAACACGAATCCTGGTGAGAGCGTTTGGGTGTGAATTCGAACATAGTTAATATTAATCACGGTCCATACGAGTGAACCGTGACTCATTCCCCCATTGTTATTATTAAGATTGCCACGTGACTAATGCNTTCCCCCATTGTTATTATTAAGATTGCCACGTGACTAATGCATAGTGTATGCAGTTTACAATTCTGAAAAGGTAATGTCTGATGCCACAATAACATATAAATTTTCTGTTATTATGCCTCCTGGGAGGGCTTTGAAAAGTGTTTAATTTACCATGAATAGCCTATACTTGGGCACTTTATGTATTCTTCCATCATACGTAAACTTTACATTCCCATTGGCCTGGTCACTTTATTCATGCGTCGGTCAAGTAAACAAGTGAAATTAACAGAGAAAGATGGTATTTCCGAAATATGCTTATTATTACACTTATACGCATTCAAAAATATAAAGCAGAAGAAATACTTTCAATATTCACTAATGTATACGTAACACTTTGAATTCCACGTTAAGACATGGAACTACTTTCCTTCCGACGTTACCAACTTTACTGGACGCATGTCAGTCAGTCAGTGTGCCCGTTAAAATATATGCAGGTATGGGCAGTGACATTTTTTAAAGGTTGGTTTCAAAAGTACTTAAATACCGTGAACAACGCATAGAAGTGCAAGTCAATGCAAATGGGGNATTTTTTAAAGGTTGGTTTCAAAAGTACTTAAATACCGTGAACAACGCATAGAAGTGCAAGTCAATGCAAATGGGGCTGTACAAAATTCGTGGGGGTCGCAGAGGTGTAGCGGTTACACTACTCACCTCCCACAAAATGTGAGCTGGGTTCGATTCCTGGCGGGTCGCTCCTGCGTTTTTGCACGTGGGAATCGTGCCGGACGATGCCAACTGGCCGGTGGGTGTTCTCGGGGATCTTCCGTTTTCCCGAGCCTTGTATTCCGGCGCTGCTCCATACTCAGCTCGTTTCACCCTCGTCGGCTCTCGAGACCTCAATGTTAAGGTGGCTGCCTGGGTAGGTCACCTGGGTAAGGCGCAGAGCTCCAGCAGAAAACGTTTTATTTAAAAACCGTCGAACGTGTCTGAGTGAGCTCTGCTTACGAATAGCATTTTAGAAACGTTACGCGTCTGTACATTTATTCAGTTCCTCCATTTCTCTCTAAAGCATGTTTTTGTGATAGTGAAAATGGCTCAAACGGATGTTTCCTCGGTGATTTTTTTAGGTATGAACATTCCGGTATAAAACATTAAAAAAGGAACAGGGACGTGCATCAAACCCTTATTTTTATTATTACGTCATAAAATGGTAGGGTCTCCGCTGAAAGTCTCATAGAGGCGCGTTATCGACGGCAAGACTCCAAGCCAATTCAGTGCTTCGCGCGTAGAGGCGAGGAGAGATGAGCATGTCTCGTTCGCCCCTAGCGCTCCCGCGCTTGTAGGCCTCAGACGTGCAGAATTTCTCCAACCANCTGTCTGCCCTCTCCCAATCCCCTCGGAACACTGTGACACGCCGTAGCTTCGCAACTGAACAAATTGCCACCAGTGTACAGCTCCACGTATAAGAGCAGTTCACGGTAAACTGAGCATTTTTGAAATCAAACCTTTAAAAGATTTCACTGCCCCTACCTGCATATAATTTAACTGGCATGCGCCCAGTAAAGTTGGTAACGAGGGAAGGAAAGTAGCTCAATGTCTTAATGTGAACTGTTTTTTCAGAGGTTTTCATCTGGATGGCTGTTTGTTGCGTTGATTCTGTTAGATTTGAGAGTTGGATCTCTGCAGTGATGTAGAAATATTCTGCACGAAGATCTACTGAGTTTTATCTTCAATACAAATATGTGGCTTCAACACCCACCTCTAGTTCTTTGATCATATAAAACTTATAACCCAGTTCATAGCATAGACTTATTTTGTAAACACTTACAATTGACGATAATATCATAATATAATGTTTGCAGGTAGCATTTTTCTACTTCTATTTCCTGCGGTTGTAAGAAGGTAAAGAAACAAGTCCTTAGCATAGCGAGACATTTCTACAGGTAAATTTCCTACTGAAAATTGTTATGCGCTATTGTTTTTTCCACTTACAGCACAGTTGATCGTCTTTCTTCCTCGTTCTTTCCTTTTGAAAGTAGCAGGCGATATGCACCGAGTAATAAAAAAAAATCTTATTTAAAAATAGTCAATGTGTTTGTTTTGTAGAAGACAGCTTGCAGTCATAATGTGGCGTTGTGGATGTTGTTACGACTTCTTGCTATTCGGCAGCGAGTCCCACAGACATATTATTATTTTTCTTAGCCACCCATACACTTCATTGCAGATCTAAAAAAGAATTAAGTCGTTTGATAACAACTTAAGATAGTTTAAAAATTTCCATAACATCTTATTCAACGACGAAACCAACAATTATTATTTATGTTTAAATATAACAAGAACGGAATATCCGCTGTTGCACGCCTAGGAAATTTTTCCTTAAAAATTACGTGCAGAAGAAATTATATCAAACTAGCTTATGTTTCAAAAACGCAATTCTGTTTGTTTTAACGTTTTTTTACCCTAGACATGCCTAATAAGTGCGCTGAAAATTTCTTATAATGTTTAAATACACCAATGGATTCAGTAGGCTCGAAGAAATTATGCAAACAGTTTTCAAAGAATATAAACAAACAATATTAAAAAATGAATATGTAAAACACCTTCCTCGTTATATAGTTCTTGAAAATATTTTTTTTCATTGCGTAAAATTTTTTAATCTTGCAAACGTAAAGCGCAGAACTGAAAAAAAAAAAAAAAAATGTTTCGTGTTAGGAAATAAACATATCTGGGTAGGAATGTAACCTACCTGTTTAATGCAGATATAACCCAGAAGCAAGCGCTCGTTATAAAAAAATAACTGCTCAGCCATGATTACACATACAATTAAAAGTATATGTATAGATATCCTGCATATTGGAAACACTGAGATTGTAATCTACAAACCAAAGTAACAAGAAACGTAATGCTATAGAGTCTACTGCGAACTTCATAGCAGGAAAATACGTTTACATACATGTTTTGAACAAGATTTTAGGTAACAGATAACAAATATTAATGAATTATATATAGTGTACATTTAATACGTTTTCCCATTTGGGTATAGCAGTGTGCCAAAACAAGACAAACTGAATTATAACACAGTCAGTTGTAGGAGCCGACTTACAGTATTTTCCTGATGTTAAATTTAATAATTTTTTTCTATCCTTGGCTTAGTAACAAGCGAGACGTCTTGAAAAGCGGAGGTGTCTATTTTAAATTTCAGATACAGTTAAATTATCTTAATGATTGCCCTTTGATACTGAGTTAAATGAAGGCAAAATTTTTAAAATGCCTGAATGAATAATAATTTTTCAGTATGTAATCACTGACGAATTAGTGAAATGTTATTTATATGCGACCTAACCAGTTTTATATAAAAACGGATTAATTTAGAATGTCTGGAATTTTAAAGAATTATTATGACTGTTGCGATATAGAAAGGTAACTGAAAAAAGTGAGTATGAACTGAATTAATTAAGTACGTAAAGGGAGTGAGACTGCTTTAAGAAACGACACAAATAGTATTTTGTAACAATTTAACATATTTTGCCATTTTCCTACGATTACATAATAAATAGCGTCAGCCAGTAACTATTTATTTGTTTGGAAGAGGAGGGGGCAAATAAAATGGGTTTATTTTAACAAATTCAAATGTTTAAATAGTGTAAAATAATTATCCGTTTACGGGAACTAAAAACATTAATTATAATACATTTGTTTTGGCAACACTCGTTTTGTTGCATGGAACAAACAAGGCAGTTCTTTGCTTGAAAAAACAGTAATTGTAAGCACAGAAAGCTATGCTTAAATGGAATTTTTTGCCTAATAAGTTATGACTAACGAACTTATTTTTCCTAGTGAAACTTCTGGGCAGCAACAGAATAGGCAGTTTTTTAAAACGTTAAAATATGTTTCTGCACAACTGGTACTTCAACACGGAACACTTATTTGCCAGGCACACGATTAGGTTTAGGAGAACGTATGCAGATGTTTGAAGCGAGAGCAGTTACTTTGTGTGAACAAAAATTTCTCGACATAAAACAAAAGGTTTTTTTTTTTAAAGAAATTAATTCAGGAGCGGCAAAAAAAATATTTTTTTCCCAAGTATGTTGTAAAAGCCGAAGCTAAATAGTCTCTGGTTTAGCGCCTACCATATACAGACGCTTCTGGTGCCTTATGCATGCACGCCCGTGCGACGTAAAAATAAATACGCAACACAATTCTCTCCCTCTGTTTATCTCTCTGGGTATCACT